>CP092876.1:59320251-59722372 GCA_030710605.1 Cordylochernes scorpioides | reverse complement strand
TTTATTTTCGCTATTACTCGATGATTTCCTAGAGAAACAAATATTCAAGTCTGTCGTTATTGGCTACCCGGTAATTTTCTGTCAGAAAAACCCTGTGAGCATGTATCTCTCTCAATTAACTGATTGTGAAGTTTTATCAAATTTCTCATTTAGTGCACATGGTGTGGGTGACACTACTTACGCTTTTTTGTTTAAAATTCCCTTCAATTTTTTAATACAAACCTCCATGAGCCACCCCCGCGAAATGGCATTTCTGCCATTCTATTTCATCTATGTTTTATTTACTTAAAAGACTCCAAGAAGCTCTTTTCAACGACCTAAAAGAAAAGAAAATAAACCCGCTTTATGAAATTGACTTCACAAAGTTTTTAAAAGCATTTTAACACAAAAGATGTAAAAGAAAAGTTTTAAAGCTAGCTTTTAAAATAATATATCTATTGCCCCAAAGAGAGTATATAAAATAAATAGATTTTAACGAAAATATTTGGTCGTCTTTATGGATCAAGTGGTGTCAACAACAGAGAAAAGGTCCTTTCAAATCTTCTTAGGCCTACTCGCTAGACTGTTGGCGTCCAATTCCCTCAGGTTTTAAAAAATCGGCTGAACGTGTGGAAGATAATTCTTAAACGTGAGCATCCAGCCGAGACTGGCTTTTTGGCTTATGACTCTTTGCCAGATTAAACCTGTAAAACTTTAATGGAGGGATACCAGTTTGTAGGCGGGGCTTATACATGGTATTTGGGGGGAGGTATGTTTATTTATTATTGTGCTGATATTTATATAGGTGGTCGAAAGGATGTCGATAAACAGAAACTTTGTTAAAATTTATTCCAGTTCAGAATTAGCAATTAAAATTAAGTTATACATTTTTTTATTTAAATAAATATATAAAAATATAGAGTTTCTTTATTCAGAAATTGGGAGGCAAGCTTTAACGCGGTCGCGCTTTCATCAGGCGACTGGTTTCACACAATCACTTAATTAAGAACGATACATACACAGGGACTTCCTAACAGAAAAATACCGGGCAGTCAATAATGACAGACTTGAATATTTGTTTCTTCAGTGGAAGATCGAGTAAAATGTCCTGGTATGGAACTAATAGCTACCCACATATTTTCATGTCTAGCAATGGCTGCAGCCTTGCAGAAAATTGACATGGACCCAGAGCAGCAGCTTTAAACACCCAAGATAGCGGACATTGCGACTGCTGTGATAGAGATGTATGGAGACATCTGAGACTCTTCATTGGACACGGCAACAACAACAGCAAATTGACCTGGACCCAGAACAGCAGCTTTGTACACCCAAGATAGAGGACATTGCAACTGCTGTGATAAAGATGCGTGGAGACATCTGAGGCTCTTCATTGGACACGACAAAAACAAAAATATCGAGTAAAATGGCAAAGATAAATAAGGGTAATGAAGCATGACCGGGTGAAAGCTTACCTCCCAATTTCTGAATAAAAGAAACTCTGAAAATATTTTTATTTAATTAATTTATAATATTATTTGAATCTATATTTAAAGTACAAATAAGTTATACATGTGCCATTATAGTATGGTAGACTTCTAAAACAGATGTATAAAGTAGACATTACATTATTGAAAGTTCGAAAACAGAAGAACAAACAGTGTTTTCACACAAACTATATTGATATGATTGATATCACACAGAGAGTGAACATTAACTCTCTCTCTCTCTTATAATAGACTAGACGAATGACCCGGCTTCGCCCGAGAATTCCCCCGAGTGCAATTTCCTTCATACTGAAAGTACATCAATAATAAATAGTAGAAGTGCCATAGAATAGCAATACAGAAGTAACACATAAACCACAGGTAAAAAGTGTGTGTGATGGCAAAAATTGTATTATATTAGTGTTTAGGTATTAGATTTAATTATTATTATTATTTTTTAAATCCATTTAGTTGTTTCAAAATCAATATAGAGATGGCAGCTTTTCTACCCAACCCTCGAGGTACCCGCCTCAGCGCATTAACCCTTGAAATTGCCTGAGTTGAGTGAGCGACTGCGATGGATCTTGACTGGGATGCCCATTTTCTCAGTAAGAATAAGAAAAAATAGGTTTATAAAAAAATTAATCCCAAATACTGGGATCTAAATATTTTTCTGTAAAAAAATAAAATAAAAGAGCACATGGAAATTAGGCAAACATATGTGTTTGCTAATGACTGCATTTTAAACGATTTTTTAAAAGAGATTAAAAAAAAAAACAAAGGCCATAACAAAAATCAATTAAAAAATACGAGAGCCATTTTTTACATACAGTAACGCTAATTTCGTAAAGTGTTTTTAAATTGCATTGTGTGCACTTACCGTAACTTAGTAATATTAATTTCTCTCTCAATACTAAATACTTTTGTAAAAAAAGTAACATCGTATAAAATATATATTTAAAATAAAAGTACGCAAGCAACTTGGAAAAAAATGCAGAACACTCATTGGTCGCTTAATTGGCCTGGTGTTGTTACTTCCCCTCGTATTTACTCTGCGTAAAAAAGTTCTTCCAATGAAAAAATAAATAGCCAAAAATACTAATCAAAATGTAGCCGAAAATTTTCTTCAGGTTTATAAAAAGCGACATGCAAAATTTGGTACCAATTGGTTCAATAGTTTTTGAGTTTATCGCGAAATAGACAACAGACATTGATTTTATATATAAGAAGATGTATAAAATTTTTATTATTATGATATTTCTTAAAGGAGAGAGGAAAAAATTAAATTTTCAATTATATTGACTGAATGGAAATTTTGCAGAAAATATTCAAAGTATATAATTATATTCACCTGTATAAAGATCCCTTCGAAACGGCTGTTTATGGAATAAAGTACCAAAAATTGTGGATTTTTTTCAGAAATAGGCACATTGTTTTTAGAGATAAACATTTTAAAAGGGAAGTCATCATGCATCCTCTCATCTTAGCAGTTACCATCCCGACCTTAATTTCACATGTGAAAAGGAAACGAACAATAGTCTTTCCATTCCTATATATGAAAATCATTCGCGTACAATATTTCCAAACAACCATGTATTACAAACCGTCGTTCTAAAAAAAAAAACATATTCCTGGAAGCGTTATGATTTCACCTTAAATATTGATACAAGGCAAATATAAGAGCAAAAGCAAAACTCATTACAAAAACCAAATACTAACCATATGCAACCTCAATATTAACAGAGAATTAACGGCAACAGTATCAATAATCAGAACAGGACATTTTAAAGGTGTAAATATGTAAATATACAGGTGTAAATTTAGTGCTATAAATATGTTTCCATCCTGGCATATTGATGTAGCTACATGTTTTTGATTAAAGATTATCAAAAATTATTTCTTGTTCTTTCTTAAAATTTCTAATATTGAATAAAATAGTCCTTTTTTGTGCTAAATTAATTTCCAACCCTCTCTGGTTTTCTTTAACAAATGCGAAGGCTTGATGCCTGACATAGAATGTAAGATATACCAACTCTGACAATAACCATTTTTGGAACAATTCTCTTCACATTAGAAAATTATAATTTATAAATATCAAGACGAAAAAATGACCCGGGCAACACCGTGCGTGGCACTGATTGCTAGTTAAATTGGCGCGTAGATGAATAAATTATAAATAAAATTTCAACAAAAAGCAATTTATGAGAAATAATTAGCCTATAAGCTTTCCCAGGGTTAATTGGTGTGACATGTAAAATTTGGCTATATTTACTCCAGTAGTTTTGGAGTTAATCAATAGACAGACAGACAACCAGATACACAAATTCTGACTCTTCTAATAATAGAGCTATATATTCTACAGCGGTTATCTTGTCTTATCAAAATGTGTGTGTGTCATCGATTTTATTCTGGTCTTCTTAGGTTTTTTACTATTACATTTCGTAATTTAAATGAAGATAAAATACCATACAGATGATAGATTTAATGCTATCCCAATACTCGTGTTTATTTAAATGTGCTCTATATATTTACTTTTCCAAATACAATTTAAAATTCACAAAAAAGTAAGAATTATTTACATTTAGAATAAAAGCATTCCCTCTAGTGTCCAGCACAATAAAACCTGAATCTTAAAACAGAGAGCTGCAATGGGCACTTGAAACCTCCATAGGAGAAAGTTGTAAATTGCAAAAAGGAAGAAAGGTTTGGTCGATGGAAGGAATCCATTATTCAGGCCTGTGGTCAACTGACGAATCAATACCTCTCTCTCTCTCTTAGTCTAATGCAATGTTTACTAACTCACACTGAGGGCAAGTGTATGTCTTTATTCTGCCTACTTCTTCCTCCCTGCGGTCCCCCCTGGACCCTTGGAATATTTGACCAAATTCTGGTCCAAGGTGACTAACGTGACAACGGCATCCATTTTCCAATAAAGAGCACCAAGATAATGGACATTCATGGCCATGTACTGGCAGACATTACACATGTGCATCTCGAAACAGCCCCTACCTGCATCCACTGTTTAGAAGAGCTACAGACAGTCGATCATCTTCTCTTCAGCTGTCCAGCATTCATAAAACATAGGATGCAAACAGCTATCCTGCTCGGACTGACCCACCTCAATCCTACATCTATGGCCAGCCTCCCAGACTCAACCTCAGCATGGAAATTTCTTTTCAACTGGTTCAACTCAGCAATCAAAACAGGACGCGAGTAAAAAGCGCTCAACTTTAGTCCATCTAGTGAATTGGACTTCCCGGGTAGTTGGCGCTCTGCGCTCTCTGGATTATAAATATCTCTCTTAGTGGACATTGCGACTGTTGTGATAGAGATGCATGGGGACATCTGAGGCTCTTCATTGGACACGACAACAGTAATAGCCTACTTCCTCGGATAGCTAAGTTTCAGCCAATTTATGAATAGAACATTTATTTAGAACGTACTCGCGTTTAGAACCATTATGAAGCTTTAAAAAAATGTTTTTGAGGATCTGTATATGGGTTGGGAATAGTGAGGCTAGTAAAAACACAAAGAATACATGTACTCGATAAACTTAAAATTACATAGACAAGAGTATATACTATAAGCTAATATAATAAGTAAACAAGAATATTCTCTAAGAGGCATTCCTAAGCAAAATTGCGTAAAAGTACCTGCATTAAATTTTGGGCAAATATCGATTTTTAAAAGTTTATTTGCTTCTTTACACTCCATAGACCTGGGTTGATCAAATAAATATTTTATTTTATCTACAAATATCCCGATAAGAACATTTTGACTAATTTATAAATCAATATATAACATAAAATTTCGGGAGGCTGGTATTCACAGGTACCGAAAGAGGAATCTTTACCTTTAAAAAGATGCATTAAAGCAATTTATTTATCACTCAATAGATAACACACATAAAGCTTTATTAAGACCACCGGTCTTATACAGATTCACTACAGGAAGAACGGAAGAATAGATAGAGCTCCTGTCACTCAATACATAAGGTGGATCTGGTGATGAAAGAAAGTTCCATAACATCTTAATATATTGCTGTACTGTCATGGGAGGTGGCTTTACGACGACAAGAGATTGATCATATCTAGATTATTAGCAATACCAGAACAGGAAATCATTAAAATAAAGCGAATTTACATTCACATGGAAGCTATTATAACCTCTCCTCGATATATCACAAAACGGGTTGAGAGAAATAAACAAATTATTTACAATAGAAGCACTGACGTAACGTCACGTGACTGGTGATGCTTCACCGAGTAGATCACTGCATATTATTCCGCGACATCACCCCCTCTTTCAAGCTCCACCACGTCCTCGTGATCATCCTGTATTCTTTGAAAGTAGAGTTTCATCCTTGATATATGGATATTGTGTTGTCCTTTGTTGGATTCATTTTTAGGGGTTACTAAATAATTCACTTTTGTGATAATTTTTCTAATATTTCAGAGAAAAATATAGTCACATCAACCAATGATTTATTTAACTCCTGGCGTTTCAGTGATTTATTGTCATCTCTTCAGGGGAAGAATGACAGCAAGTCATTGAAATGTCAGGAGTTAAATAAACCATTGGTTGATGTGTTTGTTCTCTGAATCAACTTCCAACCAACAAATAATCTTCGGAACTTTCCAATATTGTGTATGGGTCCGAAGTAGCTTCCTAGGAGCAATTCGCATTTACATATTTTCCTTATTGGAGTCTGATCTGTTTGTTTTGTTTAAAGATAATATATCAGTGATACATTATACTTTACTCTGTTTTGATTTGAGAGAATCGAAGGTATGCTATTATTAAAGACTTTGTTTATAATGTGTATGTGTGCAAGAAGTGTGAAATAAAAAAATAATTTTAGTAGCGTAAAATTTCGCATTTTTTCTTTTAAAGATATCTAAATATAAAGTGCAATTTCTTATAAAATAACTTTCACTATTAATCTTCATCCTATAATAGAAACTTTGACTCCGTTTGAGTCAAAAGGCGATCCATCAATTAAGATTATATAAAAGGGCGTATCTGGATCCAGGTACGCCCTTTTATAGAGTCCATATAGCTCTACCAAATCTTCTATGTTGTATTCACAATCGCGATGCATTTTATTGAAGTAATGCTCAAACCGTTATTGCACTTTTTTCGAGTTGTGGATGCCTAATTCTCTGAAATTTTGCATTTTACCCAGTAGGTCTCTCACATAGTTGTCATAATGGTTGGCCTCGATGTCAACAGAGATGTCGTCTAAGAGAGACACGGACTATCTACCCATGAAGACACTCTCTATTAGAAATTCAGCCATTAATATTGCTTTAGCATCTAAAACCGATTTGTCTCTTTATATTGACACGTTTCTGAATTTTGTAATTAATTTTGTAATTGGTTTTTTATTGATTTTTAATGTGTGATCAATAACTCTTATCATCATTGGAAAAAAAGAACAATTAATAAACAAAAGAACAACAACATGGTAAATTTGCCTCTTTATTTAAAATAAACAAACAAATTAGATAAAGATTTAAAATAAAACATTTCTTTAAAAGTTAAAGTAAAAATAAAACGTTACATAAAATATTTGGCGCAGCTACGAAAGGATTAAAATATAAATCAAAAAAGGCTTCGACGAAAGAAAAAGTAAGTACAATGGCAGTAAATGTAAACAAATTAGAGAAATTTAGCGGTGATAAAGGTTCAATTCGGCCTGAATCATGGCTTAAACTATATGAATTGGAAACTGGTAAACTAGATGAAGTCGATAGAATCAATAATCTAATTTATTATTTATCAAAATATGCTTTAGAATGGTTTGCTGATGAAATATTGAGCAACGCATCCATTAAAAAATGGGATACTGTTAAACTCAAATTAATTCAGCGCTTTGGTTATAAAGTTGAAAGCCCTATAGTTGCAGCATCAAAAAGAAGACTTAAAAAAGAAGAAACCGTGGAAGAGATTATTTTAGAGATAAAATTAGATTATTAAATCAAACCAGCCTCAATAATGTCGAGAAGCTAAAAATGTTAACGGATGGATTGCCATTAGATTGGAAAAATTATCTCGTAACAGCCCAGCCTAAAGATCCATCACATTGGATGCAGATTGCCATGGAGATTGAACAAAACAATAATCAAATAAGGCAACAACAGAGAAGTAAAACCAAGGTTTTTAATATAACTACACCTACAATCTAAAGAAATTGCCCATATTGGTGTCCTATTTGTAAGAAAAAAGGATTGTATTTTGGATAAGTGATTGCAAAGATTATGCTCCTAATTATAAAGACAAGCTTAAACACCAAGCAACTAATATCACCACAGATGTTAAACAAACCATAGCTGATTCACTTTGCATAGCAAATACCAATTTTCCTTATAGATTTGTTAATGTTGAGGTTTTACTTAATAATATTCCAGTTTCATCTTTTATTGATACCGGGTCAACTATTTCATTAATGAGCTGTTCGCTTTTAAAACAACATAAGTTAAAATTGAATGTAAACGATAGAATCAAAATTAAACAAGTAGGTAGTTTTGCATATACTTTAGGATCAGTAGAAGTATTTTTGAAAATCCATTCTAAACTTGTCGGGTGTAAGCTTCATGTAGTGAAAAACTTTAGCTATCCATTGCTTATTGGACTTGATGTAGCAGGAAAAATTGGATTAATAATTGACACAAAAGACAAAGCGGTGTATGTTAAAGGAAATGAATGTTTTTATATATCTCCTGAAACGCATCTTCCATCTGTTCAGCAAAAAGAGCTTAATCAATTACTTAAAGAAAATCAAGCATTGTTCAGCCAGCATGAAACTGACATCGGAAGGATTGCTGTTCAACACAAGATCCATACAATTGAACATCCACCCATCAGTTGTAGACCATATAGAAGACCACTTGCCGAATATGATGAAATAAAAAGACAAGTTGAAGAATTGAGTAAAAAGGGACTAATAAGAGAATCTCAGCCACCTTGGGCCTTCCCCGTAGTGTTGGTCTCTAAAAAGGATGGTTCACAAAGGATGTGCATAGATTACCGAAAACTGAATGCAATTACAATTGATGACAAGCAGCCTCTTCCATACATCCAAGATATGTTTGATCGCTTACATAATGCGAAATACTTCACAACACTTGACATAGCATGGGGCTATTGGCATGTTGAAATACATCCAGACCCTGTGAAGAAACTGCTTTCATTACAAATGACGGGCATTATGAATTTTTGGTTATGCCATTTGGCTTGAAAAATGCTCCAAGTACTTTTAAGCGAATAATTCAGCATATTATTGGAAATCTTCTTTGGAACGGTGTTTGTAATTATCAAGATGATATTCTAATTTACAGCAGTACTTTTAAAGATCATATTGAACTCATGAAGAAAATATTTGACAAGCTTAAAGAAAACAATATCAAACTCAAGTTGAAGAAATGCTCCTTTGCAAAACAAGAAATAAGATATTTAGGTCATATCATAGGACATAACAAGATTAAACCTGACCCTGAAAAATCAAAGGCAATAAATGAGTTCCCTCAACCTAAAACAGTGAAGCAAGTAAGGCAGTTTTTGGGTTTAGCAGGTTACTACAGGAAATTTATTCCTAAATTTAGTGAAATTGCAGATCCTTTAACAAGCCTCACAAGAAAAAATAAGTTATTCAAATGGACTACTGAAGTTAACAAATCATTTCAGGAACTAAAGTCTCATTTATCCACAGATCCAGTTCTTTCTACATATGATCCTTCATTACCATGTAAGCTTTATACAGATGCATCTAAACTGGGAATTGGTGCTATTTTAGCTCAAATTGGAAATGATAATCAAGAACATGTAATTTCCTATTATTCAGGGAAACTTCTACCACATCAACAGAACTATTCTGCATTTGAGTTGGAATGCTTTGCTGTAGTTCAATCAGTTGAATACTTTGAAGTTTATCTTGAGAACAATACATTTGAAGTCATTACAGATCATTCGGCTTTGGAATGGCTCTTCAACGTAAAGAAACCAAAGGCAAAATATCTCCGATGGATAATTGAATTATCAACCAAGTCAATGAAAATAGTTCACAGATCAGGATCAAAGCAAACGCATGTTGATGCATTGTCAAGATCACCAGTGTCATTTCATATATCAATCCCCACTCTTCGACTACACCAACAAAAAGCGGATCTCAGTTTTGTAAAGAACTCTCATATTCATAGAGATCTTATTATGGTGAAACATAATGGAGTTCTAAAAACAGTTGTTCCAGAATCATTCCAAGAAGAAATTCTCAAAGAATACCACGATAATCATTCTCACCCCTCAGTTAACAAGACAGTAAGATTGATAACACCATTTTATTGGTGGCCGAATGCTATCAGATGCATCAAAGACTATGTTCGCTCATGTAAAATATGTCAAATAACTAAATGCAGTCATAAACCATTTATTGGAGAATATGTTGCACCAAACTCTGATCTGAAACCACTGGAATTAATATCAATGGATACTATTGTGCTAGGCTCTGCAGCAAATGAAACCAAGCACAAATACATTCAAGTAATAATTGACCACCTAACAAGATTTGTTTGGGCTTTCCCTACTGTCACCAACACTTCTCAAGCAGTAATTCAATGTTTAGACAAAATCAACAGAACTGTTCCCCAAATCAAATGTATTTTAACCGACAACGGAAAGAATTTTACATCAAAAGAATTTAACAAGTTTTTGAATGAGCATCAAGTTCAACACACCTATTCGACGCCATATCATCCGCAGAGTAGTGGACTGTGTGAAAAGATGAATGACACTATACTCACCAAATTAAGAACAAACCTTCAAGAGAATCCAAGACTAAAATGGTCATCATTACTTGCCAAAATTGTGAAAGATTATAATAGCACACCCCATGATGTCACTGGGTTTTCTCCAAATTTCCTACTTTTTGGTGATTGTGCAATACCAGAATTTTCTGAATCACCACATTTCACCATAGAAAATGCAAGGAAGAAAGCAATAGAAAATAGCGCAAAGCATAGAGAAAAGTGGAAAGCACGACACGATGCAAAACATCCGCAGTCGTCATTCAAAGTTGGTGATCTGGTCCTTCGTAAAATAGCTAGTAATGATCCAAGTATGGTCAAAACATCCCCAAAGTATGAGGGTCCTTTTCAAATAACAAGAATAATATCTAGTGTTACGTGTGAATTATTGAAAGATGATTCCTCCTTGGTTAAAGTTCATGTGTCACAATTGAAACCATTTATTTTGCGAAAATAAATCCTTCAAGCCGAGGGATATGACACGTTTCTGAATTTTGTAATTAATTTTGTAATTGGTCTTTCATTGATTTTTAATGTGTGATCAATAACTCTTATCATCATTGGAAAAAAAGAACAATTAATAAACAAAAGAACAACAACATGGTAAATTTGCCTCTTTATTTAAAACAAACAAACAAATTAGATAAAGATTTAAAATAAAACATTTCTTAAAAAGTTAAAGCAAAAATAAAACGTTACAATATCTTGTATGGTAAGTTTGTCAAGACTCTATTTATTCTTAGTTTTTGTGGAAGTATGAAGGCCTACGAAATCTATACCAACTCTTTCAAATGGAAGGTTTTCTTCTTGCGATTCCTAAATGGCCAAAAGCATACAACCACGGTATTATATTATTATTTCATTTGTTCTACTTTGTGGTACAAATTTCCAAGGATTTCCGTTTGGTTTCCTCTTATAGTGAATCCCATTTTCTTCCTTAGAATTTTGTGATATGGAAGGTATATCCGGGCAGACGCTCACAACACCAGCGCAGCTATACCTACCACTGCGCCCACTGGACATGCGTCCTCTCCTGCAGCGCCTTGAGCAAGCGCTCGACCCTTGGGACGTCTTCGCTTACGCCGACGATATCGTCTTGCTCATCCTCCGAGAGAAGCATTAAGGTGTAATGAATTCCATCTTTGAGGACTTCCGGCGCGCCTCTGGCATTAAAGTGAATTTCATAAAGAGCAGGCGCCCATGGTGCGGCGTTTAGCGTGCCCGCAAAGATGCACCGCTAGGCATCTTTTGGTCGTCGTAGCTGCTGAAGGTTCTGGGCTGCATAATCACGTCGGGATCGTTAACATCCGCCCAAGACCATCTCCTGGTTCTGTTGGAGGCTGCCATAGCGAGGTGGGTATCCTACATCCGCGACCTCTCTCCTCAGTCGAGCCAAAGGCGCCAATCCCTGTGGTCCACATCCATGGCTACCTTCCCACTGACTTTACCTTCCACAAGATCCAGGCCGTATATTGTAGTTCATCTGGGGTCCAGAGCGCACCGCCTGCTTGCCCGGGAGTGTCTTGGCGAGGCCTGTCTTTCTAGGAGGTTTGGGCTCATTGACATAGGGACCTATCTCCGATTGTCGTGTTTCAAAGGTGTGTAGGCCGCACTGAGTGGCTGCCACAGCTCTTACGCCTGGCTATTTGAGAGCGGCGCGTGGCCTTACTCCTTTTATCTGGGTCCTTGCACCCGCCTGGGCCGTCACCGGCTGCTCAAGATATGGGAGACGGTTACTGACATCCTGGCGTTGGACCACCTCGCTCTGACTTCGCCCCAGCTCCTGGACCTCCCCATTATCGGGGGCTGCTGTTTCCTCCGGCCACCCGACCTTCTGGTTCCTGCGTGGTAGGTCGGCGCTTTGGTTGAGGACTTCGTAAGCCCTACTGATCCCCTCACTTGCCCAAAGCGCTGCGTCTTCGACCAGCTTCTGCCAGCATCTGGCTGAGGAGAACTTGTGCGGGACCTTCCACGTTAGCACCATCGGGGAAGCTATAGTGCTGCGCGGGACGGCTACGCTGTTCTCGCAAGTCACAACCTGCACTGCCTGCCGTTTTTGGAGCGCCTGCGCCTGGCTGCCCGCCCATCACCCAACTTCTGTAAAGGTGGACGACTCATCTAGACTTCCCTATCGCTATCGGTTGGTCATCGCTCCTGCACTGAGCCTTTTCCGGCCACAACGCAGACGTGGCAGTGAGACTGGCTATGCACACCTTGTCCCATCCCGCTCCTATGCCGGTCCGGCAGTCCTGCGTTGCCCGTGGGTTCAGCGACTGGTCCTGCCATTGAGTAAGACATCCCATCCGGGGGGCCCATAATCCTGTGGCCCCCTGACCTACAGGACTAGGTCTTCGGGCGAGGCCTGGGTGACGACGCCCTGTCCTTCATGGCGTCCGCCAAGACCTGCATATACAAGAATTTCCGCAGCATAGAACTGAAGAGGGTTCATGTACCCCCTTCTTGTCTGAAGGAGTACTCTCTCAAGGTGGAAGATCTTCCATCGTTATGTAATATTGTATATATTACTGTATATACACACTCATGGACAAAACTTAATTGGAAAGTCTTTGATGTCGGCGGTCGGCTGTATATATATTTTTTAAGGAGACAGAGTCAATTTTGTTCACACTTGGTTATCTCGTATCTCTTCAATAAAGGTCACTGTGTATCAAATATTTTTTAGAGTTATTGTCTGATTCCCGATTTATATATATATATATATATATATATATATATATGTGATGATGAGTTGCTGTCGACTTATCTGTGATGAGATCCTGTCGACTCATGTAATAAGAGATATCCTGTCGACTACTGAAATAATGTTGAAGTCCTGGTAGCTCTTGTTGTACTGTGTTGACCGAGAGGAACAGTCAGGATGTAGAGTTTTCCAGTACCTCTCTGCACCTTGGAAAACCTTTAAAAGTTCTCACAAAATACAGGCAGTCGTGGTCGAGGCAGAGTGGAAAGCTGGGGATATCCACACAAAAAACGAAGACACAGTTGCACTAAGAAAGTTCCGTTAACAGATAAAAGTTGAGCCAGGAGCGAAAAGATGGAGATAGACGAGTTCTTCCTAACTACATGTTGGATGAGATCGACATAACATACGACCGACGCGGCTTGCACTAAGGGTGAACTAAACTAAACTGAACTGAACTGTCAAGCCACTGTAAGGTGATGTATTTATAGGTTAAAGACGGGGCGACCTTATGTGACAGGGGCGTTTCTGAGAAAGGGGGGCCTTGGCATGTCCAGGTGTGAGAGGGGTCTCTGCATTCCACCACATGTGACAGTGTGGGTGGCCTTGTTTGTGGGAATTGTAAATCGACCTGATTTATGACTTCCATTTTTAGACTTTGTTGTTTTGGCAATACTATGCTCGATCTTTGCTTTAGCTCAAATCTTAAATCTATTACAGATTTTATTTATTTATCCACTTTGTACAAACTACATTACATATGGCGATGCAATGACACAGATTAATCATGCGCATAATTATTTATAGATGTGTTTCTATATACAACATGACAATCTTATTATAAGTTATATACACAGTATGGGGTTGTTGGTTTAAATTACCATAGATGGGCCCCGGGAGTGAAAGGGTTTATCCGGGTTTAGGCGGGTAAAGCCTCTCTAACACAGGTAAGTAATTAAAATTTCTTTTAATTAATTTAAACTGTGAGGGTTAAAAAGGGCTATAACAAGATGATATTTGTTGGATATATAAAAGTGAAATAAAAATGACATTGTGTTTGATTAACAAAAAAGATGATTAAAATAAAATGATGACATAAAAATTCACATTCTAAGAGAATATTGGTGGGCGTTGGACAGGGTTAGTAGTTAAAGAATAAGCAATTGTGAGATTACACATGCAATCAAATACTTAGGTCCAGGTGCAAAGCGAGGATATGGACTTGAGCGTCTTCCTAGGCAATGTTTCACTTGTGATCCTGTATAGGGTAACAGTGGTTTGTCACAATTGTAGTGTTATTGGGTTGAAAAGTTGTTGAAGAATATGTAATTGTTAGAAGTGCTCATGTAAACCAAATACTCAGATCCAGGTGCAAAGCGAGGATATAGACTTGAGCTGTCTTCCTTGGCAATGTTTCACTTGCGATCCTATATAAGGGTTACAGTGTTTTGTCACAATTTTAGGATTATTGGGTTAAAAGTTGTTGAAGAAAAGTTGCTTATTAATATGATTGAGAAAGGAGTGAAATAGAGCCATGCGATAAGTAGAATTGTAGCGACAGTAGGTGATCTGACTTGACTCGAAATCAAAGGTTGAATGTGGTCCGCTAGAGCTGAAAAAAAAAAGTTGAAAGTTGAAAAAGTGAAGGCTTTGTGTATGCGTTGGTGATTTGCTCTGCGGATGAAATGAAATAAACTCTTGAAGCTTGTTCAAACCAGAAGTTTGGATTTGTAAGTCTGGGGAACTGTGTTCAAGGCGTTTGTTGAATTACGAAATCAAAAAATAAATTGTCAAGCAGTGCTGTCGTTTTTCTACATTGATGTGACGCAATGACTGAAAAGATAGTGATGAAAAATATAGGGGATGGGTTAAAGAATATGATTGTTGAAAACGATTGTTGTAGATGCCCGATAGTGGATGATAAACTTTGTCAGATAATAAAGGTATTTAAACAAATAAAATATAGTGAATAGAAATATAGAAATATGATTGCGGGTACAAAAAGTGTAAGTGGAAAAATTAAACCTGTAATATATAAAATATATAATAAATAATAAAATAAAAATAATTTTTGAAACAATTAGATGTTTTACAATACTAAAATAATATCATGAAAAATAAAAGTAAATTTGATTAAGGTTTTTTTTTTTTTTAAATGTTGGATTAAAAAATTTGTTTATATAATTGAAAGGTAAGAATAAGAATAATTATTCAAGATTTTATACAAAATTTATAATATAATTGAAGGTTATTAATGATTGGATAAATTTTAAGTAGTGTAAAATTGAACAAAAATTGTCTCTTTTGACGAAAAGTTACAGTTGTGGTGTGTGACTAGATTATATCCCTTTGGTAACATCGGTGTTTCTATGACTCTGAAACTGGGAATACGTGAAATGATCTTTTCGTTTGTCCTCAATGCTGGTATGTAGAGAATGATTTCTCTTTCGCGTTAAAAAGTCTATATAAGACTTAACCAAATTGTTTTAATTGGTGTTATCAATTAACATGTAAAATGTTTAATGTATGTTGTGTTGTGATATCTCGTTGGTGAGATTTGTGAGATTCTCGAGGAAATCTAAATGAGTAGTGTGACACATGTGTTCAAAATGGCGTCATGAAGCTAGCGGTCAAGAAGATCTGCCTTGAGGGGGAAGAGAGGGCATGTCCAAAGATATTCTCAAAAGATAATAGTGACCAAGGGAGTGACGTCATAAAGGGCGTCCACTTCCCCCCTTTTTTTTTTTCACGGAAATTCTATTTTTGGGGTGGTCACACGTGCGGGGTGTTTATTTTCTGTCTTACTTGAAACTGATTTTCTCTCTCTTCTTTTGATGAAGTTTGGCAATTTTCTTGCCTATTTGAAAATATAGTTTTCTCGATGTTCGTAATTGTTGTGTTTCGAAGTTAGTTAGACTTAGAAAAAATGTTATTAGGTGATGTCAGGTTTAGATGTGTGGTGAAAGTGCGACTTTCGACGTGGACACGCTTTGGGGTGAATTGTGGTGTCACAGGCGTGAAGGGCGTCTTTGGCCTGAAAAGTGAAAAAGTTTTGTGGTGTGGCACTGTGACACGGAGTGAGAAATGTGAATAAAAAGGTGTCACGTGAAGTCTTAGTTTGGCACAAAATCTAACCTGTTTCACCATGAATAACAAATTTAATAAAGTCATGGGTGGTTGTTGTATGAAACACATCGAGAGAATATTTGACTGTTAGTGGATTTGGCAAGTTTAATGTGAAATTATTTTATTGTGGCGACGATATAGAGTTAAGTGGAGGCTTGTGTGGCTCAAGATTTGGATTTGTGTGTTAAGTCGCGCACTAAAAATTGTTGCCAATTGTATAAATTGATGTGTGAGTGTTGTAACATTTGTTGAGAGAGATTTATTGATGCTTAATTATGCATGTAAAAAGTAGAGACGAGGGAGTGTATCTAAGTTAGAATAAAATGTTGTTTTCCCTAGTGGCGTTTTTGAAGATATTGTATCTTCCGATTTTTGCAATTAAAAAAAAATGCGTTTCACCTATGCTAATTTACATTTAAGATTTGAATATATTTTTCACATCGTTGATTATGGTAGCGTTAAAATGATTCTTGTAAAAGGGCAATGTCGTGAGAGTTACAAATAATTTAAATTGGGCGCTTACTTAAAATGGTGAACATTACCAAATTTTAAGAATTGATAAAGATATTGGTCTTTTGTATAAAGATAACTAATAAGTAAAACAAAAATAAGTTGAGAATTATGATGAATGAGATTTTAAAAAAATAATAATAATGATTTTTTTTTTCAAGTCGTAGCTTTGGGTAATGCCATTTTAGGTAAATTTAGGAAAGGCATGTAAGATTAGTAAATTAGTAAAAATGCGTGATGGGCGAAATTTTTTTTTAAAGTAAATTTGAGAGTAATAAATTGAAATTTTATATTTAATTAAAATTAAAGTAAACTTTTGATAAATGAGAGTGTGAAAGTTTTAAAAATTGAATAAATAATGATATATATAACAAGGTAAAAATTGATTTTAAATGCTTAAAGTGAAAATATAAATACAAAATTTATGGGGAATCAAGTTTTGAACTTTAGGATAAAGTTAAGGTAGGTTTTAAAACTTACAGTTTTGAAGATAGTTCAATCAGGAGACGTGTTCTTTGGTTGTTTTCCTGTTGACGTGAAAGTCGCTCCATGTTGGACTTGTAGAAGCTTGTAGATTTTGTGAAGTTGATTTGCAGGTTGTTGCCTTGAGCATTGTCTCGACGATGTCAGGTCGAAGGTGAAGAACTTCTCACAGGGTTTGGGCCACATCGCTGCTCGGTTTCCATGTCTTGTGGGATTTTCGGCTGTGTCGTTGGGGTGGTCAGCTTGCTCCTGGCGTTGGCGATCGGTTAGCGGGTATGCGGAAGTCCGTTGGGGCGGCGTTTCTTCCGTAAATATCTTGGGGAGAGATTGCTTGGACGTTTCGTTGGAATGGTCGGGCTTGTTCCTCCATCTTCGCTCTTTCTCGCTTCCTATCTGAACAGTCTTCTTACCTCTTCGTTGTGTCATCCTTCGTTTTAGTCATCCTGTCGGCTTAAATGTGATGATGAGTTGCTGTCGACTTATCTGTGATGAGATCCTGTCGACTCATGTAATAAGAGATATCCTGTCGACTACTGAAATAATGTTGAAGTCCTGGTAGCTCATGTTGTACTGTGTTGACCGAGAGGAACAGTCAGGATGTAGAGTTTTCCAGTACCTCTCTGCACCTTGGAAAACCTTTAAAAGTTCTCACAAAATACAGGCAGTCGTGGTCGAGGCAGAGTGGAAAGCTGGGGATATCCACACAAAAAACGAAGACACAGTTGCACTAAGAAAGTTCCGTTAACAGATAAAAGTTGAGCCAGGAGCGAAAAGATGGAGATAGACGAGTTCTTCCTAACTACATGTTGGATGAGATCGACATAACATACGACCGACGCGGCTTGCACTAAGGGTGAACTAAACTAAACTGAACTGAACTGTCAAGCCACTGTAAGGTGATGTATTTATAGGTTAAAGACGGGGCGACCTTATGTGACAGGGGCGTTTCTGAGAAAGGGGGGCCTTGGCATGTCCAGGTGTGAGAGGGGTCTCTGCATTCCACCACATGTGACAGTGTGGGTGGCCTTGTTTGTGGGAATTGTAAATCGACCTGATTTATGACTTCCATCTTTAGACTTTGTTGTTTTGGCAATACTATGCTCGATCTCTGCTTTAGCTCAACTCTTAAATCTATTACAGATTTTATTTATTTATCCACTTTGTACAAATTACATTACATATGGCGATGCAATGACACAGATTAATCATGCGCATAATTATTTATAGATGTGTTTCTATATACAACATGACAATCTTATTATAAGTTATATACACAGTATGGGGTTGTTGGTTTAAATTACCATATATATATATATATATATAGGTTAAAAGGTATAGCTTCGTTAAGTTGTCCATGAGGGCATTTTCTTGTATATTTTAAAAATTTAGTTAAATTTTATTTAACCACATTCACTAGCACACAATATAATATTTTAAAATTATCCAACCCCTCTCTCTTTGGTGTGTTTATTCTTCGCCATTTTATACTACATATATATGTCATAACATCGATTCATCTAGCATTAATACTTAAAGTATACCTGATCCATTTAATCCTATTGGCTTCCATTTATTTTATTGCATTTTTTTCTAATCAAACGAATCATTTAGCATGTCATCTCTTTAAAAACAAATGAATAATGGCACGAATACAGCTTAGAAAGAAGGAAGTGCCCACACAAGTAAACACGACTTCGTGCGGTGGTTAGGGTAGCTTGACACATGTCAACCCGAGGGGGCGGGTTTCCCCTAAGATTCGGACAGTCCAGACAGATTCTCTTTTCATATGACAGAATATATAGTTGGCCTCGGGGATGTCTGGATATTATTTTTTGTTTCCTTTTTTTTTAGAGAAGTTCGTGGCAACTTCCACAAAGTTGAAACCAACATTTCCTTCCTTAGGTTCAATCTTTGTCATCTATTAAAACAATGCGCTATAGAAGAGGAAACACAAGTCAGGGAGAAGAGCTTCTTTATGTGAGAAAACGATCGCACAAGTTTTCAGGCAAGATTTCCTTCTACGGGTACAGAATGGCACGAGTGGCAATTGTTCATATATGTTTATATACATACTTTCATGACAATATTTCATATAATTCTCTTCTTCTTTCTTATCTCCACATTGGGTGAAGTAGAATGCGTCTGCCTTTGTCATTAAGACTGGGAGCACTACTCAGTGGCAGGCCGACTTAGCTCCAAAAGAAATGGCCGCCTCTGACATGAGGAACATACGCCATGTGCAGCCGCTCCTAACATGGAGTACAAACGCTGCTCATCCTGTATACCTGGATTAGGAGCCCTTACAGGGTACTTTAAGCCGGGCCAGCTGAGCCCATGTTTTTTAGCGAGCTTGTTACTGCTCCCCCTCCTCCTTTTTCATCCGGGCTTGGGACCGGCAAAGGCGGAGTCACATAATGCTAATTTTTTTCTATGATATATATTTCTAAACCTATTTAGTTTTGAAGCTAAAGCGTGAAAATATTGTGACAAAAATATGTAGTACAAATATATAAATATATGCAAATCCAATCATATATTATGGAAGAAAGGAAACATGTGTAAAAAAAAGAGACAAATTCAAATATGTACTGAGATTAGTATAAAAATGGTTATATATATGTCCGGCAATTCAATCTATTAACACTGTGAAGTTTGATGAATACTATTGCTTCCAACACCAATCTTTGGTGAAGGATTGGTATATGATCATAGTGGGTTTTAGGATCGTTAAAATAGAATGAGTGTTCTGTTGTATAAAAGTATGCAGAGATATTAGTGACCGGGAATATCTGTTTTAAACATTTCTGCAGTGTTCGGATATTCGGATTCCTAAGGATCTATTCGTTTCTCCCAAGTACGTAGAATCACATTGCTCGCAGAAGACCGACTGCTAAGATATCTAGACGATATATATTTATGCGTGTTGAGGGAAGCGTAGTTACAAGCAGTCTAGGTGGGAATGGTAAGGACCCACGCAGGATCCAGGAGCAAGAACCCGTGAGGACTAGGCCAGAGAAGTGAGAGAAAAGAGTCCAAGGTCCATCAAGAGTTCACTGGCATGGAAACGACGTCAGAAAGATCTGTTCCTAAATAATCGAAAATCCTAAGGATTTAATACTCTTCACCGATGGGGCGGGGCTATGACTCCTCCTGAGTGACTTCAGAATTTCACGACATTTATGCAAGACATGGTCGACTAAGTCTAATTTACTAACTTCGTCTCTTTATATTTCCTCTCTCACACAGATTATCTAAAACATCTTATATGATATATATATTTTCTACATGTGACATTTACTTATAATATAACATATTTATATGTGATATCCTGAGGGTCAAACCTGTAGTAACCGAGAGGGACAGTCAGGGTGTGGAGATTTTTTCAGTACCTTTTTGCACCTTGGAAGACCATTAACAGTTCTCACAGAGTACAGACAGTCGTGGTCGAGGCAGAGTGGAAGACTTGGGATTGTCCACACAAAAAAACGAAGGGACACAGTTGTACTAGGAAAGTTCCATGAACAGATAAGAATTGAGCTAGGAGCAAGATGAAGAGAATTGAGAAGAGGTTTCTTATTGATCTACATGGTTGATGAGATGGACCTTGGGAACATCTGACGAGGGCTCCTGCTGATGGTGAAGTGACTGTTTATTTCTGGCCCTGTTGAAGGCTTATATATCTTTGCCGAGAGGAAGGGTTTCAGCGGATGCAATAAGGGCGTGAATCGGAAGGGATGTCATTGTACACTCTGGCAACGCCCTGACATCTTGTACATCTTTTAAGCCTCGTTTTTTAAACGTTGTTTGTACAAGTACATACTGGGAGGGTTCACCACTGATGAGCCAGGCCCTCCCTTCAATTTTTCCATCGCAGTAAGGACAGTAGAAATTGTTTTATTTTAAAAAGAATATTACGCCTCTAAAATAGTTTTATAATTTGATAACAGATGGCGCTCTAGTACATCGTAACAAAGTACATTACATATGATGGTGTAATGACACAGGTCAATCATGCGTATAATCATTTACAGGAGTGTTTCTTATACAACATGGAAATATTGTTCTATTATATACAATATGAGATTGTTGGTTTAAATTACCATATATAAATAAATAAAAACTACACCCAGCTTTGTCTGGGACCTTACTAAGTGAACGTTCTCTCATACAACATTGTATTGTTGAAAATTATTAGAATTTATGTATTTACCTTTTTAATTTTATTATTGAAGTATAAATATAAAAAGTGTAGCGCCTGTGTTAAAAATGGTTACATATAGCAGCGTTAGACGGGACACAAATTGATTAGCGATTATATTTAACAATGCATATGTTGTAATATATTTCAATATATACTTGATATCCATATGTAATATAGCTATAGTGTAACAGCCAAAATTGTAGAAACAATCCAACTTGCCAGTTTGGCCATCATGTAACACAAAACGGAAGAATAAAGTTTGAGAGACAGCCGGCGCCCAGGCAGGAGAAAGGTCTGATTACACCACCGTAGGTCCGAAAAACATGGTCGGATTACAGACAGTTCTTCTTTGGCTTTGAAATCAATCACCCCCTCCTCGACCGGCGTTGGCTTCTCCCTCTCTGAGGTGACATCCAACATGCTTCGTCCTTTTGTGATATTCCTCTGACACCTGAAACCACTCTGACCAATGTGGCCACCATGATGACTACATCTAACCAACCTGCCTACCACGACAATCAGGAGACAACCAATCGTACCACACTATAGCCATCCGACAAGATAAACTCATCACGACATATATATTTGTCATAATTTGTAAATAGCTGTATGCAACCCCGACCCAATATGTATGCAATGTATGTTTCAAAGATTTAATAAAGAATAAGGTAACTGGAGCACAGCAAGGCCTAGAAAAGAGGCTTAGAAGTCAGCACAATCATTAGCAAAATTACAGCCAATTTTATTATCGCGAAACTAATAAAAGTTGAGTTCAACGACACAGTATTTCCTGGTCGTGTCAGGACAAGTCCAAAGACAAAGAAATTAGCAAGGACCAATTAGGAAGCACCTTCCCAAAGGTCAACCAATAGAAAACGGCCACGTCCCACCTTTCGACCAATGGGAAGTAAGATAGGTCCTGGTGTTAAATCGAGAACCGAGGATTGTTAGTGGTTCACTCGCTCCCACCGAGACAACACCTAGAAGAGTAGCTCTTTCGCTCCCACCGAGATAGTATCTAAGTCAATCACCGCCATGTGATCAGATAGTTAATAGTCAAAAATCCGCTCCATCTTCTCTAAAGCCTTTCTTTCCTCCAACCCGTTGCCTTTTATTTTCAAAACCCCATCACGTGTCCTGGTTATTCCCCACTGTATGCTCAACTTTCCACTCAAACGACTGCGCTTCCAACAATCTTCACCATTCTCATCCAACAACAAGAAATTCCGCAACGATATTGTGACAGACGGGTTAAGTCGACAGGATATTATGGAGATTGGCCAGGATTCAATAGGCGTAAAGACGGACAACCTAACGAAAGAAAGGGGAGAAAACGGCAGCCAATCGAGGGAGAACGAACCAACGGGAGAAAGGCACGAAGTAAGGGAGGGGAACGAACAGGAAACAAGCCCCCTAGTGGACGTCATCCAACAGTTCGCGGCCGCACTAGCTCAGGGTAGGTCATGCGATCCTACAGGACCGACAATCTCGCCTTTCGATGGAGCATACAGCGCGACCCAGTTTTTCCAAACGTTCGACCGGAAAATGGAAGACGCCTCCATGGGAGAACAAGAAAAATTACTCCGCCTACCAAACTACCTGGTGCGACAACCCCTGGAGCTTTTCAGGAAACTTCGGCTTGACGACCGGAGCTATTTCCAGGTGAGACAAATCCTCCTAGATCTCTATCCTGAGTCAAGCGAAGCGTCCTTTGCGAAATATTTCGCCATGAAACTTACTGGACAAGCCAACCTAGAGACCTACTACCGGGAGAAAACCGCCATGGGACTACAACTAGGACTCCCGCAGGAGGTGATCCTCGAGACGCTGACAGAAGGGTTGCCATTCTCCGACCAACGTCTAGTCGCGTAGTGCCTCCCGAGAACCTAGGAGAGTGGTTCCGACTGGTACAGCGGATCCACGGGCCCAGTGTACCGACAACGCGACCTCGAGAGGACCAACCGCCCACAATGTCGGGTCCGTATCACAGCACACCCCGACGCCCAGGTGCATGGAATGCACCTCTTCCGCCGTCCAACTGTAAGTTCTGCGGCGCGAGGCACTGGCACAGCGAATGCCGACATCGACCAGTCCCGGCGACCCACGAAAAAGAACGGACAGTGCAATCAGTCCCACCAAACAGATACCAAGGCGTTCGGACAGTGCAAACAGTCCCAAAACAACCAGTCCCGAGTCCCCAGCAACCAAGTCAAGCCAGAGACACCCCAGCCGAGCAGACTTTTCGAGACTGAGGTAGGATCCCTAACCAACTGACTGTCAAACTTTTCCTAGCCCCTAATATACCATGCCCCTTTTTAATTGATACAGGCGCCAGCCTGAATATAGTGCCATATAATCTCTACAATATGTTAAAAACTTACCTGCCTAATTTAACCCTTAAGGGACATTCACTGGATCTCCAAACCCTAAACGGTTTTGCAAAAACCATGGGTAAACTGTCTATCCCGCTGACAATAGGACAAATAACCCGAAGAGAGAATTTCCATGTAGTGAATGCACCGTTACCATTTGGAATTCTTAGCATTAATAGCCTCCACAAATTCAGATTAGCAATAGACTTTAATAAATGCACTATATTCCAGCTGGGCGCCCCATTGTCTACCCCATCCTACCATTTTAACCATGTACCGAATGTATGCACGTACTGGCAGTGTCAGGCGATGTCACAAAGAATTTACCCTGCATCCCAACCTCCCGCCTATGACAACCATTGCGTGCATTCATTGAAAAAAACTCCCTTATCTACATGCCATTTTTTCACTAAGGCCAATTGCCTTTTTTACATGCCCTCAAATAACAAAGCCATAACGGCTTCAACTTGTAAACACAATGCCCAAAATGTACCCCTACAGCGGGACAACTCGCATACCAAGCACATAGGTGATCACACGTCGTCACACAACTATCACATGACCAACCCACCCAACGAACTCGACACTCACACTAATACACAACAAAATCCTTTACCACATGCATACTACAGCACAACACCTGACACTCGCTATACACCCCAGTTCACAACACTGTTACAAAGATACAATCACATCTTCACACAGAACAAATTCAACGTACCATGCTTAAGGATTCCACCCGTAAAAATACCCACGAATTCCGATAAAATAATTACCATACGGCCATATCGTGTTCCGATATGTGACCAACAAGAAATCCGTAATCAAGTCCAACAAATGCTAGAGAATGGCATTATAGAGCAATCCTTTTCACCTTTCTCGAGCCCTGTCACCCTCGTCACTAAGCGCGACAAGACCAAACGGTTTTGTATCGATTATAGAAAGGTGAACGAGCTAATTAGCTCTGATGTCTATCCCCTCCCGAGAATCGAGGATATTCTCGACCGCCTCGCACAGGCCAAATATTTCTCCACGGCCGACATATCCTCTGCGTATTGGCAAGTCCCAATACACCCCGATTCTCGACCACTGTTAGCATTTGCCACCCTCGAAGGATTATACCAACCCACTCGATTACCTTTCGGATTAAAAACCAGCCCTCAGGTCTACGAACGAGCCATAAGTCAGGTCCTACAGAGACACGGACTTGACTGTGTGGCACATTACTTTGATGATTTCATCATTTACTCCAACACATTGGAGGAACATCAAAACCACCTGCGACAATTTTTCGCCTTTTGCGAAGCGGAGAAGCTACAACTTAATTTCGCGAAATGCGAATTTTTTAAGCAGTCCATAGATTTTCTAGGCTACACCATAACAGCTGGTACCACTACACCGCTCACACGCAACACCGACATTATTCACGCCATTAAACAGCCACACAACCGAAAAACACTACAATCCTTTTTAGGCGCTGTGAACGTCTATAACAAATTCATCCCGGACTACGCTCGCTTGCGAGCACCGCTCAACAACCTTCTCAAAAAGGATGTCGTGTGGATCTGGGATGAAGCTTGTCAAAAGGCGTTCATTGACCTGAAAGGGAACCTCACACAACACCCCATTTTACACCTTTACAAAGAAGGTCTGCCATGCCAAGTGTATTGCGATGCATCCACCCTCGGTATAGCAGGCATTCTCAAACAGGTTCACCCTGACGGGAACGTATATCCAGTTCAGTATTTCAGCCGAACATTGCGCCCACACGAGAAAAACTACTCCATCTCTGAACTTGAGTGCTTAGCAATCGTTGAGAGTGTGGAGAAGTTTCGCATCTATCTTATGGGCAGAAAATTTACTATATTTTCTGACCATCACGCATTGCAGTGGCTGAAGACCATCAAAAACCCGTCCGGCAGATTGTTTCGATGGAGTTTACGACTATCGAGTTACGAATATGAGGTCCGCTACATAAAGGGAAAACAACAGTATGAGGCAGATCTCTTGTCCCGTAACCCGTTTTGTGGATTCTTGGACGCCACCCTTATCAAGACACACCAACCTCCTCCATCGAGAGAGTCTAGTTTGACCATTGTTCGTAATGGATTACATACAGTTTCCCGAAAAGGTGTAACCAAGATTATAATTCCAAAACCACTCATACAACAACTCTTACAAACAGTACACACACAATACAACCACCCCGGTATTTCACAAATGTCACGACTCATCTCCACGCAATATTACTGGCAAGGTATGTCAAAAGATATTAAACAAAAGGTTAAGACCTGCCCCACCTGCCAATTAACAAAACGTCCATTGGGACCCACTTACGGGGAGTTAAGTCAACCTCCGGAAGCCAAAGAACCCTTTGACCTATTATCCCTAGACACCATAGCAGGATTTGCCAAATATAGCAACACCAGAATATACCTCCATGTGGTAGTCGATCATTTTTCGCGCTACGCGTGGACTTTTCCATCTAAATCCACCAGCATCACCACCTACCAACAGGTACTTAAGCGAGTATTACAGGATGGTTCTCCGAAACGCCTCCTTACGGATAGAGCCCCTGCCTTCACTTCGCCAAAATTTCGTAGTTTCCTACTTAATAGGAACATCCATCCACTACTCACAACCAGCAACAACCCACAAGCCAACGGTCTATGTGAACGCCTGAACGCCACCCTCACGGGAAAACTTAGGCTGTTACATTTAGAAAATCCTAAGATTGCATGGACCAAGTTGGTCAAAAGAGTTACAGTCATATATAACAAAACCCCACACTCTACCACAGGTTTTCCACCCACTTACCTAATGTTTGGCACCCTACCCCCAGAAATCTCTAATCACAGCACACCTTACCCAGATATCGACAGAGCTAGAAATATTGCACACACACGCACACAAAACAAGCATATACAAGACAAAAACATTTATGATCAACGACATAAACAACCACATTTCGAAGTAGGTGATCTAGTGTTAGTTAAATTATATCACCACCCCAATACAGGGAAACTCGCGCCATATTTCACAGGACCCCACACAGTATTAGAAATTATTTCACCAAATGTGGTCCGTATAGATCGACCAAATCAACCTCTTCAAAGAGACACTGACACGATCCACGTCAACAAGCTTAAGCTGTATACAGAAACAGTCCGTTATATATCACCGCCCGCCGTTAGCATATGTCATATAAAGCACAAACCCGATTACACGTTCCCTTTTAAGCATTTAACACCCGAATTTTTCCCGGCAGATCCATTAAGGTTCAAACCCACCAACAGCGAGCCTTTCAGGCATTTCGACCCTGCCATTTTTGCAACAAGGCGATTTGCACCATTCTTCCCCGACATTAAGAACTGCGAACCTGACCATCATTCCAATCCTATCGTTCTGTCCCAAAAAAGCTACACGCCACTCCCCAACGACAACAAACAGTGCGAAATTGAACGGCCAACAATGAATAAGGTTCGAACAAATATTTCAGAGTCCCCATTTACAACAATATGGAAGAACATGTATCGATACCCTATCTTTCATCTGATTTTCATCCTTTGTTTGCTAGTCCTACCCTACAAATATATCCCAGTTTTGTTCCTTAGTTATTTGTTAACCTATACCATGCCTTCTAATAGAGTTTTCGAGCTGCAAGAGGCAGTTTTTCATTTAGGACAAGCATTTGTAAAACTTATTGTAATAATAGGAAGCATCTTTGCAGAAAATCTAAATAAATTCCGAGGAGATAGAAGTAACTGAAAGGTAACAAACCAGTGCCGAAAGAAAGAAATCCCACTCCAGTAACAAAATTCGAGTCGCACACAAAAGCAATTAGCCGACAGGAAACAAGTGCCCCGCGCGGCGATAAAATTAGCGTATGCAAACAGGGGGTGAGAGTCCCCATGTCCGGTTTCTAATTACCATCTCCCTCGACCAGCAGTTAAATGGAGGTCAAGCTGGGGACTTTTACATGTCGTCCGTTTGGAAACCTCTCTTGGCCGGTACATAAAAATAGGCCACCGCGTTACCACATCCACAGATTTTCTCCATGTCACCAATCTTGGATTCCAGTTCGAACCTGCGTATCGATTTTTACAAATACAATTTCACCCACACCAGACGTACCAACAAATCTAAATGAGTTCACATCCCTATTATAATTAATTTTCATTAAATTTTACAGACTTCCAAAAAACGTTACATATTCCACCTACACGTAGATCTCAAAGTCAAATATGAACACGGTTCACGCATATTACCACTTTAAATTTGTTAGGATTTTAAAATAACTAAGCTATTCAAGCTTACGTTTTCTCCCAAAAGGGATTAAACAACCTTTTAGAAGGATCGAGATTCTCCTCGAATCCTGTATTCAAGGTATTAATATAGGTACCGATACCCAATATATAAAGTGGATATTGGGCGAGCACATCTTAAGTGCCCTAGGGGATCGCATAAAAACCCCTAGAACGCATTAAGGCTTGAGACAAATTAAAATACGACACGCGGCTTTTGAGATCTCAAAAAACAATAACCCAAGACAAAAAATACACATAAAGGTTATATAGATTTCCATGTCTCCTGTACACATAGCATAAATTCGCACTTGAGGATTAGGATCACGTTTCCGCCTAAGTGTCGCTACAGAAGAGACAAAAAATGTATAGGGCATAATTAAGCAATTAAGACATTTAGATCAGGGCATGTAGATACAAAAAGGGTTCAAACCAATACACCTTATTGTTTATATATTAACCATTTTCACTATTTTTTCTCAAATTAAAATTAAAATATTTAACCAATTTAGCAACTTATTCAATTTATTATCACTTTTAACCATTAATTACTATTTTATGTACCACTTAGTTATATTATCGTAGCTTCATTTATCAACGAAAACTCATTGGTTTTCGGTTAAACTTAAAACATTAAGTCATCCTTTATTTTTGAAAAACCTTTTTCATTTTTTTTTATTTCTCAACCAAGCATTCAACTTTGATTTCGCTCAACATCTCTTTTATTTTTATTTTGATTTCAAAATACCTCATGAAATTTCCTCGTTTTCTTTCCCGAACTCGAGCAAAAAGTAGTTAGGCATTTTTCTTTTACCAATGCAACAAAACATTTTTTTTTTCTCTTTTTCAACCAAAACTTCAACTTTGATTTCATTCAACTATTTTTTTAATTTTTATTTTGATTTCAAAATACCTTATGAAATTTCCTCGTTTTCTTTCCCAATCTCGAGCAAAAATTAGTTAGGCAATTTTTCCTTTTTTTTTGTGTACCATAGTACTCAACATAAGATGCCCCTTTATAAAATTTTGAATTCTATTAACTAACAACCAAATATATTTCATTAACACTATATTTTTTTAAATCTCTTATATCCTTATCAAGATTGTATATAACCTCCCTATAATCAATTAATTTTCGCCCAAAATTATTTTCTTTGATGTAAAGAACTTATTCAGACTAAAACCCCTTCATAAATTCTTCACATGTAGGGGGCGCATCTGTCATAATATGTAAATAGCTGTATGCAACCCCGACCCAATATGTATGCAATGTATGTTTCAAAGATTTAATAAAGAATAAGGTAACTGGAGGACAGCAAGGCCTAGAAAAGAGGCTTAGAAGTCAGCACAATCATTAGCAAAATTACAGCCAATTTTATTATCGCGAAACTAATAAAAGTTGAGTTCAACGACACAGGATTTCCTCGTCGTGTCAGGACAAGTCCAAAGACAAAGAAATTAGCAAGGACCAATTAGGAAGCACCATCCCAAAGGTCAACCAATAGAAAACGGCCACGTCCCACCTTTCGACCAATGGGAAGTAAGATAGGTCCTGGTGTTAAATCGAGAACCGAGGATTGTTAGTGGTTCACTCGCTCCCACCGAGACAACACGTAGAAGAGTAGCTCTTTCGCTCCCACCGAGATAGTATCTAAGTCAATCACCGCCATGTGATCAGATAGTTAATAGTCAAAAATCCGCTCCATCTTCTCTAAAGCCTTTCTTTCCTCCAACCCGTTGCCTTTTATTTTCAAAACCCCATCACGTGTCCTGGTTATTCCCCACTGTATGCTCAACTTTCCACTCAAACGACTGCGCTTCCAACAATCTTCACCATTCTCATCCAACAACAAGAAATTCCGCAACGATATTGTGACATATTTATATTATACGAGGGCCATCCAATAAATAAGTTTCCCTATTTTTTTTTTCTGCGAACGAAACGTTGTAAAAATTAGTTAGTAGTGTAAGAAATGGTCACTAGGATGCGTTAGAAGCGTGTGACCTTCAAAAGCACGCTACTCGTACACGCAAGTCCGTAGCGCTTCAGTTTCCATGGAGCTACCACTGGTGAACGTGTCCACTTGCGAACTCCGTTCTGTAATTCGTTTTTTCACGGCGAAAAATGAAACTGCGGTCAATATTCATCGCAATTTAGTGCCAGTGTATGGTGAAGGATGTATGAGCATCCAAATGGTTCGCCGATGGTGTTCATGGTTCATGGAAGGACAGAAAAACGTGCATGATGACGAGCGAAGCGGCAGGCCCGTTACTGCTACGGACAATGCAGCCGTTGCTGCTGTTCGGAATGTGGTGGAAGCAGATCGCCGCGTCACCATTGACGAAATAATGATTCGACTGCCTCCTGGAATCGAAATTGGACGCTCTTCGATTGGAACAATCATGTCAGATGTTTTGAATTATCGCAAAGTCTGCGCAAGATTTATTTATTTATTATCATTTACAAAGCACGCGATATCCGTCTTGGATATTTGCATGCATACACAAGTTTGGGAGCTTATTTACAGTAATATGTATATTATTAATATGATTTTAGTTATTATAATAAAAATTATTAACATATTTGTCAGTTAGTTAACGATTTAATTACCCTATAATGAATATTAGTGAACATCACAGATAAGAACAGAAATTTAGAGCTATTTACAGCATATAACTATATATCAGTTATTACAGCCCAGTCTATCTATTACTAAAAACATTCTACAAAATCTATTAAAATTTATATAAATATATGTCATAATTTGTATATAATTGTATGCACCCCCGACCCACTATGCATGTACAATGTATGATTTTCAAAGATTTAATAAAGAATAAGGTAACTGGAGGACAGAAAGTAGCAGCAAGACATAGGAAGTAGGCTTAAAGCGGGCACAATTATTAATAACTTATACAGTCAATACTTCCTGACAGGGCCGGACGTATCTGGTGACCGCAGAAGTTATAAAAGTTGAGAGACGCCCAATATTTCCGGGGCAGGACCGGCCGTATCTGATAACCGCGGAAATTATAAGAGTCGAGCTAACACCCAATACTTCCTGACCAGGCCGAATATATCTTCCGACAAAAACAGCACCAAAGAAAGCCACAGGGCCAATTAGAAGACAATACCTAAATAGGTCAACCAATAGAAAAAGGTCATGTGACATCTTTCGACCAATGGGAAAGAAGATAAGTCTTGGTGTTAAATCGAGAAGCAGGAATTGTCAGTTATAGACTCGCCCCCACCGAGGTGACATCTGCTCTGGACCTCTCTCCCTCTGCTCATCCCATAGCTAAGTCCAATCACCACCATGTGATCAGATAATTAATAAGTCAAAATCGCTCCGCTCTTCTCAAGCTTTCTTTCCTCCAAACCAGTTGCCTTTTATTTCAACCCATCAAGTGTTCTGGCTTATTTCCCTTGTGTGTAATCCTTGCTTACTCAGCCACCACGACTGCGTCACCACTTCAACAATCATCAATCCCAAGAGTAAGGCTTCCCAGCATAGCATAATACCACAGCTATATTGAAAGTCGACAGGATATATTACCACATATATTGAAAGTCGACAGGATATATTATCACATATATTAAAAGTCGACAGGATATATTACCACATATATCTATTATTAACTATTTGATTTAGACAATTTATATTTATTTGATTTTTGACTCTCAAGTCCTCTACAAGTTGACAGTCCGTTAGAATATGTACAGGATTTTCTTCTTCTGCACCACATGAGCATTTAGGCGAATCCGTCTTTCTGATTTTGTACAAATATGATCTAAAGTTACCGTGTCCAGTAAAAAATTGGACATTGTAAAAATTTGGCTTGACATATTTGGGTATTTGGGAATCAGTGAACAAAGACTTGAAAATGGTATTAGTCTTCTCATAGTATTTCTGCAATTTTTCCCTTATATAATTAGAAATTATATTCCTACTTGAAGAGTCAAATCGGTTGTAATTTATTTCGGTTTCGTGGCCGCCATCACCGCAGTGGAAGCACTTGGAGTCTCTGGTGCATTTGGCGGAAGTGTGGCCGAAGCCACAACAGCGGAAGCAGAGCCGTGCGCGGATGGACTCCTCGAAGTTGAGAAGCACTCCGTCCACCACGATCCTTCCGCGGTTGCCCAGAGCTCTGAAGGTGTCGAGGTCCACCTCGATGAAGGCGGTGCAGGTCCCGTGTCTTTCTGCCGACTATATACTATTATTGTGCCTTCTACAAGCTTCGGTAAGCTTTTTAAGGCATAACTCATAGTTAGGTGTCTCCGAGCAACCCGCCGCAGAGGAGGGCCAAGGAGAGGGCTGGAGAGGCGACGGCAAGGCCGTGGGCGCCCCGGGGGAGAGGAGGGCTAGTGCACGCCGTTTTGAGGGAACCAAGGCAGCGCCGAGCACAACTCCGGCACTGAAGGCTTCAAAAATATGGGATCATCAGAGATCAAAGTTCACAACCTTCTAATATTTATTGTAACCCCATCCCTATATAAAACTATGTATCAACCTTGTAAAAATGAATGTCATAATAAAGCAAAGAGGGAGGTAGACCAAGCGAAGCCATAGACCAAACGTACAGGTATTATGATAATGAGTCACATCCGGCCAGGTGGCGTAAGCACGGTAACCAACCAGAGTCAAGGCCAACCTAAGATCAAAGACGAAACCGAAACGTGTCGAAACTTGCCGAGGCACGCCGATAACAAAGAGCTTACCGCAGCCAATCAAAACGCGCCACCACATGCGAGAGTCCAGTAGTTGAAGACATTAATAAACAAAATGATATTATCGATTAATAGTGAAATGTCTTATCCACATCTGTAAGTCAAAAAACAAAGCCCAATACCACATTTGCTCTCGGAAAATCACAATCAACAACGGATGGAGGCAGCCCGAGCTTTCCTGGAAATGCATCGAAGAGATGGAGATCAACTGTTTTCCCGTATTGTCACTGGAGATGAAATCTGGGTGCATCATTCAACTCCAGAAACAAAACGACAAAGCATGGTGTGGAAGAAGCCTGAGGAAAGTGCACCAAAAAAGGCGAAGGTCACAATCTCTGCAGGCAAAGTTATGGCTATCGTCATTTGGGACTGTAAGAGTGTTTTATTGGTTGACTACCTGCCCCCAAACACTATGGTTAACGCTGCGAGGTACTGCGAAGTCCTCACTGAACTCAGAGCTGCAATAAAGCGGAAACGTCCGGGACTTTTGTCTCGGAAAGTGTTACTCGTCCATGACAATGCTCGCCCTCACGCAGCTCGAACGACCCAAACGTTGCTGGAAAACTTCAAATGGGAAATTTTCACACATCCACCTTATTCTCCGGATCTTGTCCCAAGCGACTTCCATCTTTTTCCAGCACTCAAGTTGCACCTTGGAGGCAAGCACTTTGCGAATGATGACGAAGTGCAGGGGAAGGCGAACTACTGGCTACGAAGACAGGACACGGCTTGGTACAACAGTGGTATCAATAAATTGCTACAACGGTACTAAAAATGTTTGGACAGAAATGGTGATTATGTAGAGAAGTAGTCTATGAGTTGTATAATGAAAATAAATTACTGCATAATTGTAAATAATGTTGTTTGGTTGTTAAAAAATAGGGAAAATTATTTATTGGATGGCCCTCGTATATTATCATTAGAGTGGAAACATTAGGGTTCCTGGGATAATTTTATTTTAAAAAATTAATTCAGATTTCGGGCTAAAAAAAAAAAAAAAAACAATACACGCGTGCCAATTATTGTATCAGTAGTATATAGTCACGATATAAATCATAATTAAGATAATAAAACTTCTAATGGCATAGGGCAATAAAACTTCATGGCAAAAACAGTAATGGATTGTGGGGATAATAAACTGCTTAAAATACAATATAATATACCAACCGTTAAATAAAAATAGTTAATAAAGGATAATTTGATTCTAATTTGCTATAATCAAACTTTTGATATTGGTAAATTCTGATATTCACATTGACCACTCTAATACAACTTTCACTGAGGAAAAAGAGAGGAAAATTATATGTATTTTTTGTTGATTTGAGAAAAGCATTCGATACAGTTCCTCACTCATTACTTTGGAAGAAATTAACCAATCTGGGCGTGAGCTATCAATTTATACATGCAATTAGAAATTACTACGAACAGGCGACTGTGGCAGTCAGATGGAGGGGATCAATTACAGAAAATATTAAGATACATTCGTGTGTTTTACAAGGAGAGCCACTATCGCCATTACTCTTTATATTATTCATGACGGACCTGATTAAAATGTATGACAACTCAGATCTGACGAGTGTATACCTGCCGGAATTTGGTGATGTTCACCTGCTGATGTATGCAGATGATATTGCTATTATAGGGGAGTCGAGGATAAACCTCCAAAAAAGATTAATATATTGAAAGAATATCTTGGTGAGAACTATATGACACTGAACGAGTCCAAATAGAAGGTTATGGTATTCCGCAATGGTGGTAAACCCTTAAGAGAAGATAGATGGTACTGGAATGGTAAACCTCTGATGGTATAACAAGAAGATATAATTACTTGGTAACCCTCTGATCAGTACAACTAAAACCACTCAAGCCGCAAACTTTTTCAAAGGAAAAGCACTCGCGGCAATAAATGCTACAACCCCAATATTGGCAAAATCAAAAATTAATTCATTAAACTCTGCAATGAAACTGTTTGATTCTATTGCGATGGCTGTTTTGATGTATGCTGCTCCAATTTGGGCAACAGAGTATAAAGATTTATTAGACCATATACAAGATACATTTATTCGTAGGTTCTTGAATTTGCCTAGATATACACCAGGATACATAATAAGACCAGAAACAGGCCGCGTCTCATTAATAATAACAGCTCTGAAATTGACCTTGAAATATTGGCTGAGGGTGCTGAGTATGGATACAAATAGATTGCCTCGAATATGTTTAAATAGAATGAGGCAAATATCCTGTGCTACAGGTGCGCCCATCGGGTTTATAAAACAATTAAGCAATTTACTCAATAATAACGGATCCTCGTGGCTTACTTATTGTAATGATCCTGATTCACTAAGGAATGCTATCCCAGGAATATTAAGAACTGCGATAGAGCAAACAATACAAAATGACTTAACAAGAATAAATTAATCAAAGTTATATTCCCACTAAAGAGATATATATACAACGTTTACCACCGAAGAATATTTCTTAAGTGAACTCCCTTTTCCTGTCATCAGATTAATCGCACAATTTAGAACCCTTTCAATTTTTTTTTCAGAGAACACCATCTGATTTTATTGAGGCGTGAAGACCTTAAATGCACTTTCTGTGGATCAGGAATAACAACGGAGATGTTGCACTACTTATTTGACTGTGCTGCTCTGTCTGAGGAAAGACGAAAACTAAATGATAAAACGGGGCAACTTTGTCCTTCATTTCCGGCACTAATTAATGAAATATCAAACAATAGGTATATAGCGATGGCGATATTTGGATTCCACAAGACTATATCCCGGAAAAAGGCCACACAGTGTTCTCCCCATCCATTGTGAACTGGCGAATCCTGTATAGGGCGAGAGGCCCTAAATAAAGGCTTTTTGTTGTTGTTGTTGATGTTGATATTGGTAAATATAGGTTTTTAATAGCTTTAGAGCATAATATATAGACTGGACATTCATCCGGGAATGTATTCCGCCAATTACGCCACAGAAACGGCTGCGCCTTTTATAGCACGTTCAAAATTAAAATTTTGAATATAGCCTTTTCGTTTTTCTCTACTTGTTAAATAGGTAGGCGAAATTTCAGCAAGATTGGTTTAACCGTCTAGAAACCAACCTGTCACAAATATATATACCCAACGACTCACAATAAAAGATATAGGTAATTTTGATTTTTTATGCATTTTAAAGGGAGAGGTATCTTCTTTACTACATGTATAGACACCAAAAAAAGAGTCATAACTCCCTTTAAAATTTTTAATATTTTTTTCTCCCAAAATATGCTCTCTAAATTTAGAAAGTAAAAATTTAATAAAATTGTGCATTACTTTTTGTCGTTGACTGTGGATAAGATTTTTATTAAAATTCAAGTTTTTGTCGCTGTACTCTCTCCATAGTTCTGGGGTTTTAAAGACAATTTTGTAGCGGTTATATGTACATGAAACTATACCCTCCATTCAGAGGCCGGTAGCACGATACCACCCACACCAACTGGAGCTTTTATTTGCAGCAGATCAATTATAACAAATCAATTTGCTGGCGGGAAAAGTTGGGTGGGTGGGGGTTAGCGCATGCGCTAGGATGGATCAATATTCGATGCTGGGCTGCCATGGGGAAGCTGTAACCCACACAGGTAGGTGAAAGCCCTACAAATTCTTCCTAAGTATTCTTCTGTCAATTTGGTCTTACTACATTCTTTCATCAATCGCTAACTCTTCACCTCATTGGTCAACATTTTCATAGAATTACAGCTCTATATTGGTCGTTTGGTTCACTAAATCTCTAACTTCTCAAATTTCTTTCTTCCTTCTTCTTTCTTCTATCATGTCGCCGGTATGGCGTTGGCTTTTACCTTTACCTTTCCATTGTTGCCCATCACACAATTGGCTTACTTCAAAACACGTGCCTAGAAATTTGCTATTATAAACCTAATATTGCCATTGACCTTTCTGAATCTATAAAATTATTATACATACCAATAATGACGTTTAGTTTATCAATTAGTAGATTATTATATGAATAATAAAAATAGTATCTATGAATAATAAAGTATATCCTTCACAACAATGTTATACAAGGAGGTCATTGTGGGAATACGTGGGTAAATACATTTAAAATGGAGAATGAAATTAGAATTTATTTAAATAGAAATATTCAAATATATTTATAACACGCAATGTGTAGTTATTTAGTAAGAAAGATAAATTATAAGATAATCTACAGAACAGGTAGTTTGTGATTGGGATTTCTAGGAAGTCGTTTCTTAATGCAATTTCTGTTTACCAGATGTCGCTGTGAATGTTGCTGACGTCATCGCAATGTTCTTGTTTACGTGGAGAAGGAATTTATTCTTTTTATTTAGAGAGCTCAAGAGAAACTTATCTATTTGATTTATTTGTGACATGAAACTTTTCATTATATAGAACATATTTTAAAATCATTTTTATATCTTATAATAAAATTGAACGTTGAAAGTAAACAGTTTTAGAAATATCTAAAGTAGGAATTAGGCGTCGAGTGTTTGTGTGGGTGTTTATTTGGTATATTTTGTTTGTATATTTGACCTTTTCGTTTTTATAGGAACTCCAATTTTAGGAAGAATATTTATATGAGAGTTCAACATTTAAATATATTCTAAATTATTTTTAATATAGGTTACTATTAGATATAAACAAAAACTTTTATTTTTCCAACTATTTCGTTTGTGTGTGTAGCATTGCGTCAACCTTCTATATTTATATAGAATTATATTGAATTTTATTGAGGAAGTTGTACCTTTTAGTATGTATATCGGGATTCAGACAATAACTCTGAAAGGTGTTTGGTATACAGTGATATTTGCTGAAGACACACGAGATAACTAAGTGTGAACAAATATTTGCCTCTATCTCTTAAAAACACCACCGGCGACATTGAACTCTATCCACTTTCTTAATTTTTGTCCATGAGTGTAGTTGTAGCTTTAGCATATTCTAAGAATTCCAATTGGAGCAGCTAGCATCAGGCGAGATCCAAACGGTCCTTACAAACCAATGTTGTTCCCCAAAGTTCACCACACGGAATATTTGAAGAATTATTTTTTTATAATGACAGTTGAATCTGTTACAAGATGACCAGAGATTACAGAAGTAACCCTTGTGATGCTTTGATAATGACAGTTTGGGTGTTACAAGACGACCAAAGATCACAGAAGTAGCCCTTGTGATGTTTTGATAATGATAGTAAAGTCTGTTACAAGACGACCAGAGATTACAGAAGTAACCCTTGTGATGTTTTGATAATGACAGTTTGGGTGTTAAAAGACTACCAGAGATTACAGAAGTAACCCTTATAATGTTTTGATAATGACAGTTTGGGTGTTATAAGACGACCAGAGATTACAGAAGTAACCCTTGTGATGTTTTGATAATGACAGTTAAGTCTGTTACAAGACGACCAGAGATTACAGAAGTAACCCTTGTGATGTTTTGATAATGACAGTTAAGTCTGTTACAAGACGACCAAATATAACAGAAGTAACCCTTGTGATGTTTTGATAATGACAGTTTGGGTGTTACAAGACGACTAGAGATTACAGAAGTAGCCCTTGTGATGTTTTGATAATGACAGTTTGGGTGTTACACGACGACCAAAGATTACAGAAGTAACCCTTGTGATGTTTTGATAATGACAGTTTGGGTGTTACAAGCCGACTAGAGATTACAGAAGTAACCCTTGTGATGTTTTGATAATGACAGTTAAGTCTGTTACAAGACGACCAAAGATTGCAGAAGTAACACTTGTGAGATTTTGATAATGACAGTTGGGGGTGTTACAAGACGACCAAAGATTACAGAAGTAACCCTTGTGATTTTTTTATAATGACAGTTTGGGTGTTACAAGACGACCAGAGATTACAGAAGTAACCCTTGTGATGTTTAGATAATGACAGTTGGGGGTGTTACAAGACGACCAAAGATTACAGAAGTAACCCTTGTGATGTTTTGATAATGACAGTTAAGTGTGTTACAAGACGACCAAAGATTACAGAAGTAACCCTTGTGATGTTTTGATAATGACAGTTTGGGTGTTACAAGACGACCAGAGATTACAGAAGTAACCCTTGTGAGATTTTGATAATGACAGTTGGGAGTGTTACAAGACGACCAAAGATTACAGAAGTAACCCTTGTGATGTTTTGATAATGACAGTTTGGGTGTTACAAGACGACCAGAGATTACAGAAGTAACCCTTGTGAGATTTTGATAATGACAGTTGGGAGTGTTACAAGACGACCAAAGATTACAGAAGTAACCCTTGTGAGATTTTGATAATGACAGTTTGGGTGTTACAAGACGACCAGAGATTACAGAAGTAACCCTTGTGAGATTTTGATAATGACAGTTGGGAGTGTTACAAGACGACCAAAGATTACAGAAGTAGCCCTTGTGAGATTTTGATAATGACAGTTGGGGGTGTTACAAGACGACCAAAGATTACAGAAGTAGCCCTTGTGAGATTTTTATAATGACAGTTTGGGTGTTACAAGATGACCAGAGATTACAGAAGTAACACTTGTGAGATTTTGATAATGACAGTTTGGGTGTTACAAGACTACCAAAGATCACAGAAGTAGCCCTTGTGATGTTTTGATAATGACAGTTTGGGTGTTACAAGACGACCAAAGATTACAGAAGTAGCCCTTGTGAGATTTTGATAATGACAGTTTGGGTGTTACAATAAAATCAAAGATTACAGAAGTAACCCTTGTGAGGCTTTGATAATGGCAGTTGAGGTGTTACAATAAAACCAAAGATTACAGAAGTAACCCTTGTGATGTTTTGATAATGACAGTAAAGTCTGTTACAAGACGACTAGAGATTACAGAAGTAACCCTTGTGAGGCTTTGATAATGACAGTTGAGGTGTTACAAGACGACCAAAGTTTACAGAAGTAACCCTTGTGATGTTTTGATAATGACAGTTTAGGTGTTACAATAAAACCAAAGACTACAGAAGTAACCCTTGTGAGGCTTTGATAATGACAGTTTGGGTGTTACAAGACGACCAGAGATTACAGAAGTAACTCTTGTGAGGTTTTGATAATGACAGTTAAGTCTGTTACAAGACGACCAAATATTACAGAAGTAACCTTTGTGACGTTCTGATAATGACAGTTAAGTCTGTTAGAAGACGACCAGAGATTACAGAAGTAGCCCATGTGACGTTCTGATAATGACAGTTGGGGTGTTACAATATAACCAAAGATTACAGAAGTAGCCCTTGTGACGTTCTGATAATGACAGTTGGGGTGTTACAATAAAACCAAAGATTACAGATGTAGCCCTTGTGAGGCTTTGATAATGACAGCTTGGGTGTGTTACAAGACGACCAAAGATTACAGAAGTAGCCCATGTGACGTTTTGATAATGACAGTTTGGGTGTTACAAGACGACCATAGATTACATAAGTAGCCCACAGATTTTTTTCTTGCCAAAAATAAATAGTATTCGCATAAATAATATTTGCGTATGGAACTATATAAAGAGCCGCAGCTTCACATCCAAAGAGCCGCATGTGGCTCGCGTTTGCCGACACCTGGTATAGACGATCATTATGCAAATCAATTTGCATACTGTACATATTTACTATAGGAAGTGGAAAGTCTTCAATATCACCTGTCGTCTGTTTTTTTTAAAGGAGACAAAGGCAATATTGTTCACACTTGGTTATCACGTGTGTCTTCAATAAAGGTCACCGTGTATCAAATATCTTTTAGGGTTATAGCCTGAATCCCAATATACATGCTAAATGGTACAACTTCCTTAAGTTTTCTTTTGTCTATATGTGTAAGTGTGTATATATAATTCTCGTTGCTATAGGATAATTATATCAATTAATTTAAATATCCTGAATATAAATTAAATAATACAGCAAGTTTCTGGAGTTTCTTTTCATTTTATTGAAATAAAACACATTGGGCTAACAAATACAAAGTACCAAATCTGATCAGAAATGAAAACATATCAAAATTGGTTAATTTATTTAAAGCCAAATTTATACACGATGAAATAGCCATACCATCCAAAGGTTTGAAGTATCGTCCCATAGATAAACCTGATCCTATAAAAATAACCAGCGGAATAGAAGTAGCCATCTCAAGACTAAACAATCTGGAAAAAGGAAAAATAAGACAAAAAGTAACCAGAACATTCAGTGAACCAACAAATCTATCTCTACGCAAATCACGAGAAAGGCAAATTTTAAGAAATTGAAGGAACAGAAAATAAATAGTTATTACGCAAGCGGACAAGGGAGAAACTACAGTGATAATGGATATATCTGAATACCAGAACAAAATGGAGGAAATATTCAAAGACAGTTCAACCTTCGCATTACTTACAGAAATAGAAAGGAATCAAATATATAAATCTTGAAAAAATAACTCAACAGAATGAACAAGTCCAGAATAATCAGCAATGAAGAACACAAGGCATTCCTCTGTAATATAAATTATGAAAGTCATATATATGGTAAACCAAAATTACACAAACCAAATATTCCATTAAGACCTATAGTAGCATATCAACTATCTCCTATTGCCCCAATAGCTAAGTTTTAACTAAATTCTTACAGTCATTAGCTAGACCACAAACATCCTTCCTATCAATATTAAATATACCCATATTTATAAAAGGAACTTTAAATACACATATATACATTTCTTTCGAAGTTGAGGCTCTATATCTTAGCCTCCCTCACCAATTAATATTAGAAAATACTAAAACATCATTAATAGATAAAATAGCATAGATACAAATAATCATTCGGAAAAAAATAGAGTTAATAGACTTGTGTTTAAAAATTAATATTGTAACATAGTATTTATTAATTTTATTTATGTAACATAATATTTATTAATTTTTATTATTATTTTTTATTAACAGAGTGGTCATTTTTATGTTTATATCTGGCGACTCTGTAAATTTCCCTCGTGCTTATCTTTTGTTTACAATTCATAGTTTGTCCTTCCCTGAAATAAATTGTTGTCTCCTCCTGAAGTTTTTGTCTTCCCTAATTTTCCACGTGGCAATATATTCAACTTTTTAATCCACAATAATATAAACAGGATTAAAGGATCAACAATGGGTAGCCCTCTAACAGAACTCAAAAAATAGAAGAAGGCCAGAACATTATAAAAAATCTCCAGGAAATCGGTTACCCAATCATATTTATTTTAAAACATAACCACAAACCCATAGCATAACCCAATCAACAAAGGCTCAGAAATATATAATGCAATATGTTACATTCCATACTCACATGCATCCATAGCCATAGCCAGATACATTTAAAAAATTGGAATTAAAACATATTATAAGAATTCCCCTAATAAAGGTTCCATAGTTAAAAATCCCTTAACTAAAAATAAATATAATATCATTGAAGCCGTTAATAGTAAGGAAGAAGTATATTCCACAGGATGCAATAACTATCAAGTTAAATATGTGAGGGAGACAGGAAGGAGAGTCGGTAATAGAATATATGAACATCAACGTAATAAATCAAGACAATATATCATTAATATTTCAACACTCCAGAGACTGCAACACTGCATTTCAACATCTTTACAATACAACAATCTACTTATATAATTGCCTTATTCTGTCTGTCTGAAGTTCACTGTCTGAAGCTCACTGTCTGAAGTTCACGGATAGAATGCGCGCCCATTGGCTGCCGGCGAACACGTGGCCTCCCTGCCCCCCTCTAGACAACCCTGTTATCAGCTGTGTGATACATACACCTGTCTATAGCGGCCACTCTAGACACCCCTGTTATCAGCAGTGTGCTACATCCACCTGTCTATAGCGGTCACTTTAGGCAACCCTGTTATCATCAGTGTGTTACATTCACCTATCTATACAGACCACCCTGTCTATAGCGGTCACTTTAGGCAACCCTGTTATCAGCAGTGTGATACATACACCTGTCTATACAGACCACCCTGTCTATAGCGACCACTCTAGACAACCCTGTTATCAGCAGTGTGTTACATTCACCTGTCTATACAGACCACCCTGTATATAGCGGCCATTCTAGATAACCCTGTTATCAGCTGTGTGATACATACACCTGTCTATAGCGGCCACTCTAGACAACCCTGTTATCAGCTGTGTGATACATCCACCTGTCTATACAGACCACCCTGTCTATAGCGGTCACTTTAGGCAACCCTGTTATCATCAGTGTGCTACATCCACCTGTCTATACAGACCACCCTGTCTATAGCGGTCACTTTAGGCAACCCTGTTATCAGCAGTGTGATACATACACCTGTCTATACAGAAAACCCTGTCTATAGCGACCACTCTAGACAACCCTGTTATCAGCTGTGTGATACATCCACCTGTCTATACAGACCACCCTGTCTATAGCGGCCACTCTAGGCAACCCTGTTATCAGCAGTGTGTTACATCCACCTGTCTATACAGACCACCCTGTCTATAGCGGTCACTTTAGGCAACCCTGTTATCAGCAGTGTGATACAAACACCTGTCTATACAGAAAACCCTGTCTATAGCGACCACTCTAGACAACCCTGTTATCAGCTGTGTGGTACATCCACCTGTCTATACAGACCACCCTGTCTATAGCGGCCACTCTAGGCAACCCTGTTATCAGCAGTGTGATACATACACCTATCTATACAGACCACCCTGTCTATAGCGACCACTCTAGACAACCCTGTTATCAGCAGTGTGTTACATTCACCTGTCTATACAGACCACCCTGTATATAGCGGCCATTCTAGATAACCCTGTTATCAGCTGTGTGATACATACACCTGTCTATAGCGGTCACTTTAGGCAACCCTGTTATCATCAGTGTGCTACATCCACCTGTCTATACAGACCACCCTGTCTATAGCGGCCACTCTAGGCAACCCTGTTATCAGCTGTGTGATACATCCACCTGTCTATACAGACCACCCTGTCTATAGCGGCCACTCTAGGCAACCGTAGGAAGCAAGATGTATACAAGGATGGGAATCGAACCCACGACCTTCCGCTTACCGGGCAGATGCCATGACCACTAGGCTATAGGCTCATTATTTCTTTATACCGTTATTATGCCGTTATATTATATATAGTTAAAACATTTTAAAAACACACAGTTTGGAACGGGACGTTTCACAAGAGTGACATCCATGACGCCAATTTATAAATGTAACGAATAGTATTTGAATTAAAACGTTTTTAAAATATATTCGCACTCGGGTAAAACCCGGGCATTGCCCGGGCCATTCGTCTAGTATACCAATAAATACCAAAGATTGATCATTGAAGCATTATTATCAAGACAATACAATAGCATTGATAGAAAAATAGACTTGCCCCCCGGAAATTTACAGTATGATATATCCTGATAAAAATTTAATAATTCCAATAGATTATATATATGACATATATATGTGTTAAAAATAATGAAGGCATATCCTGACCAGAAGTACATGTGCTAGATAGTGCTCTGCCATCTATAAAGCACATGTGCTTTTGGTCAGGATATGTCTTCATTATTTTTAATATCAAAACCTGACCTTTTTATTTTTTTTTCTATTGTTTTCTCATATATATAACATTATATATAAGAAACACATATATTCAAAATAATAAAGACAAATTTTAGTCAATATGATAATTACTAAAATTAAACAAACAATATTCAATTGAATGTAATTCTACTGTCCTATAAGCTTATGTCCATAGTTTTCTTGAAAACCATTTCTGAAATTCCATCCTTCAGTGCTGCGTATATAAGCAGAATCGTCCAATACAGTATTAGAGCTCTGAGAAGCGGTCTGGTGGATTAAATAGGCGAAACCGCTGGGAGGGTTCACCACTGATGAGCCAAGCCCTCCCAATATATATTTTCATCGCAGTAAGGGCAGTAGAAGTGTTTATTATGTATAAAAGAAAAATTCGTGCTTTTAAATCCTTTCATTTTATAAATATTCAATATGTAAATATAAACTAACTGAATAAAAATTTGTATTCCAACACCAAACAATATGCAAATTTATCCTTATATATAAATGTATATATAGTTAGTTAGTATCTTAAAGGCGCTTATTAGTTTTTATGTACTCCTGTAGAAGAGCAGAAATGCCCGGAAGCTCGAGATTGTGATAATAAAATGAAAAGAAACTCATCTCCAGAAACCTATTGCATTATTTAATTAATGTATTATTTATACTGATAAAGATCACCATGCTGCTTGTCGATATATCGTAGAGAAATTTTGCGTTTTATGTAATAAGAAAATATGCTCATGCATACGCATGAATTGTTTTCAAAAATTGTATGAAATAATAGCAGCTTTGTGGACGCACACTAATGTATTAAGGAAGTATATATATATAATATTTGACAAAATAATCATTCAGAGATGAGTTTAATGAAAATAATTTTATTATCTCTAGCTTTCGATCTTTTATACGCCCTTCAGGAGTATGTTAACTTAAAATCCTTTTATTATTTACATATAAGTTAATATAAACTGCAGAATTGGCCCATCAAACATTTATCGAAGAAATTTGGTATTTTTCTTTGGATATCTTGCAGGCTAGAGTCTAGCCTGCAAAAATTGTGAAGGCTGAAACAATCGTAGCCAAGTCACATCAGCAACAAAGATATGCTGTTACCTAGATCAAAAGAGGCAGACAGTAGCAGGAGCTATTCAAGGCTTTGTCGGCAGTTGCAACATTCACCAGTGATAATTCGTCCAGTGGAGCGCGGACTTCCATTTAGTTCAATATATAAAGGCGCTGGAGAAGATGCTGGGAAAGTCTTCAGTCTATCAGTTTATGAAGATGTCCAGCCATGTTCTGGTGGAACTATGCTGAACTTTTAAAACAGAACGCCTGATCGAGGAAGGCCTCGCCATCGGCTGTACACTCCTGAGAGCCTTCCAATACAGGAAAAGGGCTGAGAAGATAATTATCGGAATATTCCCATCGCCGTCAAAGACGAAGACATTGCGGCGCTATGTCCTTATTGCAAAGTTGCCTTTATGTCTTCTTAATAAGTGGTGACCTGCGAAGGTTACTCGTGAACCACGGGCAGGAAGGCGTTCATCTTCATGGATGAAAGCCTAAATACCCATCAGCTCTCTGTTAAAATGGACATCTAGTCCAGGGTTTAAACAACAAAAGCATACATCGCCTACGGCGTAAAATGCAGCAAGTTCCTTCGCGAAGGATATCGGCGTGCTTACTGCCCCAGGAGGAACACGGAGGAGCGCTCCACTTGAATACCTATCTCCCAGAATGGCCCAGGTTCACTCCCGCCTTACACCTAGACACAGCCCTCGTTGAAACCTGCCCCAAATATACCTGCTGCAGTTAGCCATGCGAGGAGACACCTGCTGTAGAAACTCCTGTTCCTTCTAAGTCCCCTTCCGCTAACGCAACAAAAAGCGCCGGATCTTTATCAGTGGAAAAAGAGGCAACACCAAGCAAAGAGAGCCTGCCCAGCATAGCGGCTTCTATCTTACTCCTTCACCCTAGATCCCATTTGCAAAAGAAAAACACTTCTCTGGACAATCAGGAAAACAAATCATCTAGGACAAAGTCCAGAGCCATCGCGCAGCTGAAAGTGGTCCTTGAGAAACTCCCTGACATCTTGTTCAAAGACCTAAAGGCATGGAGAAAAAATATTGTGCTGGCAATCACCAACCAAGGCGCTGTGAAGAAATTCATCCCTACCCTGATTCCCGAGCAGCTGGCCAGCCTGATCATCCTCCTCGGGAAAATTATATATCGTGTAGAGGATAAAACCTGCCACCTCTATAAGCATCTCACTAGGGCTTCAGCAGTTAGAAGGACATCATGAGATTCGGCATGGTGGCGTACCTCAATGTGCGCGGCATTGCCGTTGGCGCTAGGGGCATGGAGATGTGTTGCTTCTTGATGTTGCGTTCGTCCAGGACGTTCGTATCCTGGACGAATGTGCTGGCCCTAAACAACGTTCGGAACTCTGCCTCGGCTACAACGCCGTTTTCACGCCATCTTCGGCTTCCAGAGGATCCGGGCCTCGTCGTCATCGTAGTGTCGGGAGCCACCGTCCTTGGCCAGGCAAGATCACCATCGGGTCTCGTGGCCCGCGTCATCAACTAACTCCCGTACCACATTCTTGAAGAACGGCATATCCAACTGCAGGTCATCACTGAGGAAGCCATCAGGAAAGCTGCGTGGGTCCTCGGCGACTTCCTCGTCTCCGAGGAGTCTTCGAGCGACATCGGGCCTGGGGCCGTGGAAACCTTTGAGAAGCTCCAACAACGAACCGCCTTTGTCGACACCTCGATCATCTTCGATGCCGCGTACCTGCCTACAAGAGTTTTCATTTATGGCATTCGCCTCAAGTATCACTGCTCGGACCAACGTGCCGTTCTTCTCCAAGTGGGGGAGCTCCCTTCACCAACTGCGTCTTCAGTCTCCACGCTTCTTCCCTCGACGCCAGTAATAAAAATAATTGAAGTGGTTCTTGGGGACACATCCCAGAAGATCGGCGATATACCTCTTATAGATCTATAAAAATAGTTTGTAAAACTGATTCGAGACCTGGTTGAAGACATCAAGTGTCTCTTCATTCTCAGCGTTGGAGATAAAGAATATGTCGTTGGAGCAAGCCGGTTCTTGTGCTCCTCCTTAGAGGCCGCCTAGCCTTCACTGCCTGAGCTTGGGGGTGCCTTGCATGTCCAACTACATCACCCGGGGCCCGACGAACGTTTCCGACGCCCAAGGAAATCTCATCGAGGGAGAGAACTTGAAGTGCACCGTCTTCAACTCTTTCAGACATCGCTTCGGCGGCTCTATCTGCAGCCCGAAGGCCATCGCTGGATTCCTGGAGGGAGCTACTGAGAACATCGCATTGGAAGACAGTGAAGCGCTTCATCAAGCCGATATCTCTTTGAGTGAGGTGGAAGCTCCCATCCGCCGCTTGCCACAAGGGAAAGTGTTCTCGGATGAGGGAACGTCCTGGCATACGCCGATGATATTCTCCTGCTGATCCGCGAGGATTGGCAGTTCGAGAAATTCAAAGCCATCTTTGACAAATTCCGGCGTGCGTCAGGAGTATGCTTGAACTTTTCTAAAAGTAAGAGACTGTGGTGCGTCGCCTGGAGAGACCGCGCCGACTCTCCGCTGGGCATCTCGTGGTCGTATCTTCCATCACGGCGCTGGGCTGCGAAATTTCATCAGCCTATGGAACCTCGGTTCAGGAAAATCATCTGCTAGGGCATCTCCAAATGATTCCCATAAGTCTGTGGCCTCTCCCTGGTCGGACGAGCAAGAACGGCCAATTCACTGGTGCTGGCGTCGGTGCTCCACTATCTCTACGGCTATACTGCCTGGAAACGCCAATATTGTCAAATTGCAAGCCAGGCTGACGCGGTTCATTTGGAGGTCCTGCCATCGCGCTACCTGGATCCCGGAGGGTCTACTGTCACGTCCAGTATCTGTCAGTGGCGTAGGGCTGTTGGATATCAGGATCCAACTCCAGCTCGCCTGCTTTGAGGGGGTTCAGACTGCATGCAGAGCTGGAGGATAGAACGTCTACTCATCGTGGCGGAGTCTGAAGCCTGGATGGCCCCTTGTACTCGGGATCCTGGCTGCTGCCCTGTCAGCTTCTATAGGAGAAGACCAGGAGTCAAGTGTTTATATGTGAGGCAATTTTTTTTTGTGTGGTCAGTGTATGTATGAATATTTAAGATCAAGCTAAAAATATCAAGTGACTTAATATATGTTTAGTTATATTTTAATTGAATATGTTGTTCCATTGTATTAGTTAAATTATTCCTTGTTATGTAATATATCGCTAATTGTCCTCTTTGTGTAGAAAAATGTGGTATAAAAGATGGACTATTTTTGAGTAATGGATAGAGACAAAGTAAATTACACTGAAAAACTCTATATTAAAACTCTAAAACGAAAATCCTCCATCAACGAAAAGATTCTCGGAATCCTAAATAAAATCTCAATTTAAAATAATTCCTCCCATAAAAAAATTGTGGATTCTTTAACTTCGTTTAGAGAACTTTCAATACGTTGTGTATCTTGGTATTGATGTTCCAAGACGACCTGTGTATCTTCACAGGATGGAACGTCCGCTTGAATTGAGGCCGTGAACATCAGTCCTGGGTACAAAATTGGTTTCAGGGCCCTCATCAGTAACTTAGATTTTAAAGGGAGAGGTAACACTTTTGGTACACGAATACCATCCTCTCGCAACTTTATTATATACAGTAGAACCTCCTTTAAAGGACACTCTCGCTAGAGGACACCTCTCTATAAAGGACAGTTTTCATTTGAAAAAATAATACCATTTTTACAATTTAGCAACTCTCCGGTAAGAGGACACCTCTCTCTAAAGGACACTTTGGCTCTGCAATTAGGTGCTTTTTACAGGAATATTCTACTGTATATACATATAAATCAAGAAAAAAACATCTTATCGTACAACAGAAAGTTGCTGATGGCTTGCGCCATCTATCGAAATAAATATAAACTATTCGTTGATTTTTAATTATTCTAGAATTGGCCAAATACCTATTCTTTAGTTTATAGTTGATATTTATTCCAACAGATGGCGCAAGCCATCAGAAATTTTCAGTTGCACGATAAAGAGATGTCTTTTTTCTTAACTTATTCACCTTATCCCAGTACAATTTCACATTTGTACTATACTTCACATGTATACATATATATTTCAAAGTGATAAAGAATCGTATTCATATGCAAAAAAAAATAAAAAGACGATCTCACATTTAGAAAAATGAGTAAAATGGAAGGTGACGTTTCCCACCCACATATATATGGTGCAGGGATGAATATATTTCTGTTAAATATTTTGACCTTTATTATATTAAATGGATATAAACATAATATAAAAATGGGAAACACATTAAAAAACGTGAAATTTAATGACTTAAAACAAAGTCATCATGACAGTGAAAATTTGATTGATATGAAAACATGTCACTACGCACACAAACGCACTAATTGGTGCGAAAATGGGTTTGAGACTTGAAGTGTTCCAGCTCATTTCCTGTTTGACTAGGCTGACGCACGGTTTTAATGCACCACTTGAAGTAGCCCCTGAGTGTGAGATTTATGGAGCCAACAGTTCTGACTTATAGGAGATATATAGGATGACAGTTATCCTTATTGAATTGTATAAATCGTATAATTTATTGGGAGTTCGTGGGTGCCAATGCGAATCATATTTTGACAACAAAATATGCTGAAAAGAAGTTAATAGAATGATCCTCTATTGAAGTGAAATTGAGGAGAGGAAGAATTGATGTTTATGCTTTTTCACATATCAATTTATAAAATACGAGTAATATCCTATTAAAGTTGTTAAAGTTAAAATAGACTCTATAACAAAAAAAAAAATAGATGCTTCAAGAAATATTTGTCAGATTGGGACAAAAATTACTGTAGTGAAGAAGATGTATGGGATAAAAAACGATGAAATTTTCCAAACAATTAATTGTTTTATTTCAGAGTTTGATCATCTCACAAATTGAGAAAGTCAATATGTCGTTGACCCCCAATGGCCTGGATGCAGGCTGCCACCCGGCGTATCATGGATTGATAAAGATTCCGGATGGTGTGCTGCGATATTTATGGCCAATTTGTATCCAGTTGTCGGGCTAAATAGTCAAAATTCCGGGATGGTTGCAATCGCCACGTCCCAGATTTGCTCTATGGGCGAGAGATCAGGCGACCTTGCTGACCACGGAAGAGTTCCGCAAGATTGAAGATAATCCATAGTAATATATGCCGTGTGTGGACGGGCGTTATATTGTTGAAAAGAAAGCCCAGAAAAATGCGAGAGGAACGGCAACCGAACAGGCCTTAGAATGTCATCTACGTTCCGTTGTGCTGTCAGGGTGCCAGGAATGACTACCAATGGGATCCTGTTATCAAATGAAATCGCACCCCAGACCATAACGCCTTGTTGTGGACCTGTGTGGTGTTCAGAAGTAAGGCCAGGATCCACACGCTGTCTCCAGACACGTTTGCGACGGTCGTCAGGACACAGTAAGAAACAAAACTCGTCACTAAACACGATACCTCCCCAGTCACCACAGTTCCAAGTTGATCACTCCCGACACCACTGCAGTCGGACTTGTCAGTGTATGGGTGTGAGGGGTAGGCATCTTAATGGCCGGCGAGCTCTTAAAAGATATAAACATGAAAAATTTACATTATAATAAAGTTGTGCAAATAAGTTTTATATTTCAATAAAATTTGTGGAATATGTAAGCGAACTGACAGATGCGTTCTGCACATCTTAATTTTGAATTTAATTGTGGTTAGTAAAATAGCTTCTTTCTCTAGGCGCCATATTTGTAAAATATCATCATCTAAGTGATGATCTGCTCTTAACACCACAGTGCTGTGTTCCAGATGGTGGACTAAGGGGATGCTAACATGAATAAGGTAAGTGACGGGAATCTATTTCCTTTCTTGCTTCGTTCTTTTGATGCATTCATTCATTGTTTGAATCATTAGAATTGTCTTTTAAAATAGATATATGGAAGTAAATTGATTTATTACTAAAAATATTTTTATTCTTTAAGCTGTTATTCAATGCATTTGTTTCAAAATATTGCATTACTTATTTGATTATTTTGCACTACATAAGTTCAGCTCAAATATTGCTGAAATATATATTCACGATGTCGAAAAATAAAGTTATAGAAGATAATTTTAAAAAATAATTTCCGAGTAATATAAGAAAAACATTTTTTAAATGATATCAGCAAGTTTGTAGTTACATATTTTATATTCTATCGCGAATACGGTGCTTTTTCGGAGATTCTCCCAGGCAACGATTTCTTCATATTCGTCACAAAAGTTTACAAATAAAAATTTAATATTAAAGACATGAGTCGATTTTCCAGCAGCCACTGAGGCGTGCTTCCAATCTTAACGACGAAAGCAGGCGTCTTCACTTTCTTCAATATTGATGGTTGTTAAATTTCTCTTATTATGTGTTGTCCTGAAAATTATAAAAAAAAATGTATCGATAATTTTTAAATAATATATATTTGAAATATATTTCTCTACACAGTCCTCTTATACTACACATCTGTACAATAAATAAAAATTGAAATAGAAAGGAGGGTAAGGCTTATTAGTGGTGAACCTTCCCTATTTACTGCAATGGAAAAATTAATAGGAGGGCCTGGCTCATCAGTGGCCCTCCCATTAATTTTTCCATTGCAGTTAGGGCAGTAGAAATTGTTTAATTTTTAAAAGAATCATACGCGTCTATAATAGTTTCGAATTTTCACAACAGATGGCGCGCTAATGCATCATTATATAAAGGAATGTGTTTGGGAATTCTATGGAAATAGACTTTATGGAAAACTTTGACTTCATTGACTGACAACATTTTAAATGGAAAGAATACATCACGGGCGGTGAACTGACGCAGGGCTCCGAAGTGACCCGCCGATGTACTCGCTCCAAGGGCCGCCTCAACACAGGTAAGTGGTTTCAACTACCGTTGATTGGACAACACCAAATTAATGTAGATAGAAATTATGCCGGAATAATAATTATATATAAAATAAAGCTCACTTATTTCGTCAAAATAAACAGCCAAACTATACCCCATCTATTTTGTCTGGAGAGCTAATCTTTATAGATCAATATCATCCGGCAATATTTACATCTATAATTTAGCCATAAATATGGCCTAACCACTTTGCCAGCTAAACACATCTTTGGAAGATTGTGGAGATTTCATTTGATCCCTGGTGGATCTCATGGAATCAAAGACTGTTATGGACTAAACAAGGGCTATTAGTCTGAAACCCTGGTCTCCAGATGGCGCTTCCAAGTTTGCCAAAGCTGGTGTTGTGGCTTTGTCACCTACCTGAGTTCGCTAGGGGGAGGGGGAGACTTTCCCAATAGTTTCTTTTGCAGTAAGAAGAATAAGAGAGAAAGTGTTACGCAAACTTTGACTTTAATCATCATAGATGCTGACGTCACTACGATGACGCAACTTCCAACAACTACCTTCAACCTTGCTGATGTTTACCGCTAACTTGTTTTAACAATATATGTAATGGAACAAGTCGTTCCTTAAATAAATATATATTTGTTTTTATCTAAAGGGATGTCCTCGTAACTACAACATACGTGAGTACAAAAACAACCAGAAATCCTCAAAAAGAATAACCCTATTTTGCTAAGCCTATATCAGAAAGCGTTATAAGCGTTATTATATCAATTTGGTAGCAGAGCGTGGTTTGGGCGCGCGAATTGGACTAACCGCCAATTGATCCATTTAAATCAAAAAGAAATTAAATAATTGGACTAACCGCCAATTTAGAAAGAAAAAGTTGAATAAAAATGGATACACATAACTTAGCAAAAATCGAACAGTTAACAGAAAACAACTATACCACGTGGTCCATGAAAATGGAAGCAATTCTAGATTCAAAAGATCTCTTCGAGGACGTAATTGTTAATGACGAGCCAGACTTTACAAAAAAATAAACTAGAATATGATATTTGGAAGAAAAAGAATCGGGAAGCATACAGCCTAATAATATTGTCACTTTCGGATGACTTAACAATCATCTTTCGAGGCGATAAAAGGGCCAAAAGAATTTGGTACGACATAAAGAAAAGGTTTGAAGGATCTCTAGAAAATAAAAGGATAGACCTAATGTTGGATCTAGCCAGACTAAAATTGAACCCAAATGAAAATGTCAACATGTATATTGTACGAGCACAGAAACTGGCACAAGAGATCACCCAGCTAGGAAAGACTGTAACAGAAAGAGAACTTGTACGATACATTGTTGAAGGACTCACACCTAACTTTGACACGATCACAGCAGCACTGTCAATAAACAGAGAAATCTCCTTACCAGACTTGAGACAAACTCTACTGGATTTTGAGAAGAAAAGACAGGACAGAAGCAAAAATCCTGAAAATGCTTTCAGATCATCAGGCAACCAATTCAAAGAAAAATCATGCTTCATTTGCAAAAGAAAAGGACATTTCAAGAAAGACTGTTGGTTCAACCCTGACAACAAAGGAAATCAAAAGAATACAACAAACAAAAATAACATGGCCAGTACAAGGAACTACCATAAAGGACCAAAACAAAACAAAGACACAGCCAGATCAGCAATCCAAGAACGAACGGAGGAACCATCCCAACGAAGAGACTCCACTTCAGAATACGCACTACATGCAAGCACAAGGGAGGAACGCCCGACAACTCAGGACGTGTGGATAATTGATTCTGCGTGCACAAGCCACATGACTTCCCATGGTGATTGGATCGAGCACAAGACGGAGGAGAGAAGAAGCATACAAGTGGCAGAAGAAGGGAGGCACATCGAATCTACCTCATCGGGATTAATCCAAGCTACTGTACAAGGTAAGGACAAACTTAACAACGCTGTAACCCTGCATAATGTCCTCCATGTACCACACCTGAAAGGAAATCTAATGTCCATTCCAAGCGTAGTAAGAAGAGGGAACTCTGTTCTTTTGAATTCTGAAGGAGCATACATATACTCTTCTGATGACAAGCTAATAGGAACAGGCAACTTTGATGGTAACATGTACACATTGAACCTATCACGTTTATCTGAAGCAACTCATGTTCCAAGTGAACATTGCTTGATTTCAAAGGACAATTCTAGGACTGCATGGCACAGAAGGTTAGGGCATCCTAGTGACAACAAATTAGACCTGATTTTGAAGAACAATCTTCTAAAAGGCTTGAACTCTATAAATGGTACCCTTGATCAATGTGATGCTTGCTCATTGGGAAAAATGACCAAAGTACCCTATGTTCACACAGATGGCAATCAGGAAAGCTACCCCTTTGAAGCCACTTATGTCGATCTCTGTGGTCCAATGAGAATAAACTCCTTGGGCGGAAGTAAATATTTCTTGACCATCGTAGATGGATTTTCTAGGAGAATATTTGTAGAATTTCTCAAAGATAAACTCTCGGCAGCAGAAGTTTTGAAGAAGTTTATTGTAAAGAGAGAAAACGAGCTAAACTCAAAACTAAAACGACTTAGAACAGATAACGGAACAGAATTTATCAATAAAAACCTTGAAACCTTCATAGAATCCAGAGGAATTAAACATGAACTAACTACACCGTACACCCCAAGAAGCAATGGGAGAGTTGAAAGAGCTAACAGAACACTATTAGACAAAGGCCGAACACTTCTGGCAGACTCCCAATTACCCCTACACTTCTGGGCAGAAGCTGTGAATACAGCTGCATATCTGTACAATCTAACTCCCACAACTAATGACCCAGACACTACCCCTATGGAAAAATGGAAAGGTAAAAAGCCATCCGTCTCTCACATCATGAGATTTGGTTGTGAAGTCTTCTATAAACTCGAGAATCATCAAAGACACAAACTAGAAGCTAAATCTAAGAGAGGAATATTTGTAGGCTATTCAAGATGCAGAAGAGCTTATCGAGTATTTGATATCACAGCGAGAGTCATTCTTGAAACCGCAGACATTCACTTCAGAGAGAACAATAATGTCATCTCGGAAGAAAAACAAAGTGATAATAATATGGACACTGACACATATTTCTTCATTCAGGAGGATGAACAACTGAACAATCATGTTCTATCAGATGTTGATATTGAAGAGCCAGCACCAGATACCATGGTCAACAGACAGACAGAGTCAAGTGAATCAGACAGACCACAAAGAACTCGAACAATACCTAAAAGATTCGATGACTACGTTCTGGCTACTACGAATGAAACCATTCCGAAAGACTATGAAGAAGCCATCGCATGCGAAGACAAGAGACATTGGGAGAACGCAATGCTTGAGGAAATACAGAACATGTACTCGCATCAAGTATGGGAACTGGTACCTAGACCTGTAAACGCTAAAGTTGTCAAAAGTAAATGGGTGTTCAAAATATCTAAAGACCAAGAAAACAAAACTTACAAAGCTAGACTTGTTGCAATGGGATACAACCAAATCCCAGGAAGAGATTACAACGAAAGTTTCAGCCCTGTAATTAAAAATGCCACCCTCAGGACTATTTTGTCAATGGCAGCAACAAAAGATTCAGTCATTAAACTATTTGATGTAAAAGCAGCCTATCTAAATGGAAACATTGAAAATACAATATATATATTCATGGAACAACCTGCTGGATTTGTCCAAGACAGAAACAAAGTTTGCAAACTCAACAAAAGTATTTACGGTCTACCTCAATCCGGAAGATCGTGGTATGAGAAATTCAGTCAAGTACTTCATGACTGTGGACTGGAAAAACTTAAATCTGATCCTTGCCTATTTAAATGGAAGAATGAAGACAAATACTTCTATGTAGGGATATATGTTGATGACTTTATCACTGTCTCAGATTCTGAAGATACCTCAAACAGATTCATCAATAAATTGAGACATCACCTGGAAATAAAGGATGTAACATGTAAAGGCATGTTTTTGGGAATCAAGATCATACAAGACAAGGAGGGAATTTCGCTACAGCAAAGCCACTATGTACAACAAATATTGCAGAAATATGGAATGGAAAATTGTAAGGAAGTTCCAACACCAGGTTCCAAAGAAATCAATTTGGACAATCATATTGAAGATGACAATTGTGATCAGCACACTTACCAAGAAGCCCTTGGAATGCTAATGTTTCTAGCTGTTAACACCAGACCCGACATCGCTTACATCACTAGCAAACTTTCACAGTACTCCAGACAACCATAACAGATGCACTGGACAGCAATCAAAAGAGTGATGAGATACCTGCGAGGAACAATTGACCTAGGAGTGAAATTTGAAAGAGGGAAGACTGGAATCCTGAAGTCCTACGCCGATGCCAGCTGGTCGACCACTCATGACGGAAAATCCTACGGCGGATATGTATTGAAGCTCGGCGAAGCAACTATAGACTGGAAAAGTAGTAAACAACCACTCGTTGCCCTCTCCACAATGGAAGCGGAAATGATAGCTGCTTGTGAAAGCTGCTGTCAAATCAAGTGGATAATAAACCTGTTACGAGAGCTGGAAGAATGGAATTTCATGGAAAAACCAACTGCGATCTATACAGACAGTCAGTCATTGATCAACTGGATCTCCAGCCCTAAACAAAGCAGTCGCTGTAGACATATCAACAGAAAGTACCACTTCTTGAGAGACTGTTATGAATCCAGAGACATCTGCCTTCTGTACAAGCCATCTCAGGACCTGGAGGCGGATATCTTCACAAAGGACCTATCCCGAGACCAGATGAAGAAACACCTGGAGAGCCTCAGAATCGTGGGAATAAAGCCAAAGTAAGGAGGGAATTGTTACGCAAACTTTGACTTTAATCATCATAGATGCTGACGTCACTACGATGACGCAACTTCCAACAACTACCTTCAACCTTGCTGATGTTTACCGCTAACTTGTTTTAACAATATATGTAATGGAACAAGTCGTTCCTTAAATAAATATATATTTGTTTTTATCTAAAGGGATGTCCTCGTAACTACAACATACGTGAGTACAAAAACAACCAGAAATCCTCAAAAAGAATAACCGTATTTTGCTAAGCCTATATCAGAAAGCGTTATAAATATATGGAAAGTAATAAAAAGCTCCATTTTATTCGAATTTTCCAAAACCTATATTGTAATTTATTCAATGATCTGTATTTGTGCTCTCTGTGGGAAGAAGAAACATTTTTTTTTGGTTTGATTAATTCTATTGAGGCATTTTTTAAATCCTTCCGCCATTTTGAAATGTATTCTGGCCTAAGACCAGTTAAAACAACCGATATCTTCTAATCAATTTCCTTAAATAAGAAATACCTATATAGCAAAATTCATAGAAAAATTTTAAGGAAAGAGATTTTATATATTGCCAGATGTTCTATGGTGTGATATTTTCTATAAAACATGCCAAGACTTAGGTATTTGTAGAATATATAACTAATACACCCATGGACAAAACTTAAGGAAGTTGTAACTTTTTAGGATGTATATCGGGATTCAGACAATAACTCTGAAAGATTTTTGATACATAGTGACCTTTATTGAAGGCACACGAGATAACCAAGTGTGAACAAAATTGCCTCTGTCTCCTAAAAAAAAAAAAAAACAGACGACCGGCGATCAGACATCCAATCGACATCAAAATATGAAACTTCCTTAAGTTGTGTCCCCATGAATGTAAATGTCAGAATCTCCATTAAGAGAATTGTGAACTTTCTGATCTCAATGTTACTTAGTTCACCAGGATTTATTTCTTATCTCTGTTTGTTGTGTGTTTCAGATTCTTCTCAGGAGCTATGGTAAGTGCGGATTTATAATTTGACTAGTCAGTTCAAGTACCAGGATGTATTTCCCAATAGGATAATTCTTCTGACAATATTCTATAATAACCTCATTTGGACGTTTGAAAAGTTATAAAGATCACTCAACATCTCTCTATGAGGCATTTAGAATAGAAATTGAGTATTAGCTGCAACGGAAAGTATTTTATAAAAATAGTTTCTGTATATAATGTTATAATTAAAATGATTTATTAAACATAGTATGATGGATGAATTTATAACCTTTTAATTTTGCATATTGTTTATTATTAATAGCCAGGATATAAAACAAACTTAGTATATATATATGTGATATAAGAAATTTGAACTATTTTTGACGCGTATGATTCTTTTAAAAATACTATTTACTGCAATGATAAAATGATGGGAGGGCCTTACATTGCAGTAAAAACAGTAGAAATTTGATTTTAAAAACAATCATAGGCGTCAGAATAGTTCAAATTTCTTATAACAGATGGCGCGCTAATGCATCATATATATATATATATACAAGAGTTCCTTTTCAAACATGAGAGCTCATCTATAGCCATTGCTACTCTGTGTAATATTCCAACATATAAATCCTCTGAGAAAAATGCACAGAACACACGTAGATCTAAGCATTTTGCGGAAAGCAAAAGAAAAAAAAAAGAAATATTGGTTTTATTTTTTTTCTCTTCAGAGAAGATACACGTCATATAACAGGTATATACACCGAGGAATACATGTGTATCATTGAATAATATATATATATACCAAAGAACAACAATTATATACAAGAGTTCCTTTTCAAACATGAGAGCTCATCTATAGCCATTGCTACTCTGTGTAATATTCCAACATATAAATCCTCTGAGAAAAATGCACAGAACACACGTAGATCTAAGCATTTTGCGGAAAGCAAAAGAAAAAAAAAAGAAATATTGGTTTTATTTTTTTTCTCTTCAGAGAAGATACACGTCATATAACAGGTATATACACCGAGGAATACATGTGTATCATTGAATAATATAATATTATTGAAATCAAATGTTCAGAATCTCTGAATATGTTTTCAAGAATCTTGTTGAAGAGGCAACGAGAGTTCCTATTTCTAAAAATAGCGTTATTGACAGCGTTACTTGCCCATCTATAATGATTTCGCTCTAATCAATTTTGGTTAATAATCCCGTGAGTCTTAATGAATTTCTATTTTTACAAAACTCTCCCCGCGGAATAAATAGGATAGTTGGATGGATAGACACCCGCTGTCAATACCTCTCTACGTCTATCTATGTCTCTCTACATTAGATAGAGTTGAATCTAAATATTTTATATTTTCACATTTTTTTAAATAAAAAAGGAATTGATGTCAGATATCCATAGATCTCTTAATATATAATTCTACTAGTGGATGTACCCGGCTTCACCCGGGTTTAACCTGAGTGAATTTGCCTAACGAATATTTTGATAATAAATATTTTTCCAGCAAATATTCACTCTCTACTGAATCGATCTTTATAAATATATACAGTTAAGCCTGTCTATAGCGCCCCCTCTTGTGACTTGTCAAAATAGGGTGCTATAGACAGGTCACTTTAAATGTAAATATCGCATCGTACTACGTATTTAAAATCGGGCGCTATATAGAGAGAGAGGCGCTATTTAGAGGGGGCGCTATAGACAGGTTTAACTGTATATATATATATATGTAGTATATTTTGAGTTAGTTAGATCACAACCTTCTAATATTTACTGTAATCCCATCCCTATATAAAACTATGTATCAACCTTTGTAAGATGGATATCACAATAAAGCAAAGAGGGAGGTAGACCAGACGAAACATGTCGAGGCTTGTAGAGGCGTGTCGGAACATGTCGAGACTTGCAGAGGCGTGTCGGAACATGCCGAGACTTACCGCAGCCAACCAGAGTCAAGGTCAGAGCAGACGATTGGATGTGGCTATATATAGCAGGCGGTCGGCAGAAAGAGGGGAGTTAGTTGTTTCAGAGCGACGCCGTTAAACAGTCAGTGGGGCCTCTCACCACCTTTCTATCCTCGTCGGCCGTGGTCCGCTGCCTTCGTCCGTGGTCTACCTCTTTCTCTTGGAGTTACCATCTAGACCTGCCTCTGTCTCGTGCTGTCCCAGTGCGGGAATCCCATCACACACCCAGGACCACGACTGCCCAGCACATTCCACAACGGGTTTACTACAGAACCCGTTAAAGTCGACAGGATGACTGAGGACAGCAACATGCAGAGGATGACGGAAGCCGGAAACGAGTACTTCGCGGATGCCCTCACCAACATGCAGCCCCACTGCGAAGACCGAGTAAGCCGCCTAAAAGACGCCATGCGAGGACTTGCTGCGCCTCGCACCGAGGAGGTCACCATCGCCCCCATCAACATCTCCTGCGCCACAAACATCTTCATCCATCGGCTCGAACAGGCAGACGAGACTCATCGAGAAATCCTGGCATTGCCCCGCCAACCAACATCGACGATGTCCCATGGCAACCATCGCAAAAAGTGACCACCAAGCCTCATCGCAGCCCACTCCACAAGCCCCATTCAAGACATCCATCTGGTAGGAGAATTTTCTCTACAGAACTATTTAATGTAAGACTATCTCCGTTTGCTCTGAATTAATTATTCGATACCATTTTAATAGCAATAACATTATTATTATAAATCCATCAAGTTCATTATTTTACCATTTTTATAGCATTTCAATTCAAATTTTAAACCTTGTACACCCTCATTTACCAATTTTTACTTTATTTTACGCAACTTTTAAATTTCAATTCATTAATTTCAATTTTACATTTTAAAAAAATCATATTGTATTTTAATTACTCGAATCATATTTTCTAAACTTATTTGTGTGTTTTTTTAAATACCTTATTTATGGCCATAATATTAATAATTAAATTTATTACGCTCTTTATTTTACTTGACCTATTACTATTCAAATTGATATTTCTCAATATTTTAAAAGTTTTAAAAACTAGTCCTAGATTTGTATTTTTATAAGTTTCAATTTTAAATTTCTCATCTCATAATGTGCCTCCCATTTTTCCCACAATTACAAATATAACTATAAATTACAATATAATAATGAAGAGGTCCTTTATTTTTTTTCACCACCCAAATCAGAACCCCTGAAAACAATACTTCGCTTCTAAGCTCGTATTGCAGGGCAGGACTCCTGAGATGTCCTTTGCAGAAACCAATTCAGACCTTCTTCCTTTATTTCTCACTGCGTCACTACCTATCGCAAACCTTTTGCTTAAGTCAATTTATTTTTATATTTTAATTTCACTTTTATTATCTCTACTTCTCCTCCTACCTGTATTACATCCCTGAACTATGTTGTAAAGATTCAAGACACCTTAAGTAACACACTATTGTATGTGTTTACTTTAAATTTATCCTTCCTATGTATCCCTCTTATATATTTTTTGTAGTTTTATAATATTATATCAATGTGTCACCACTACTCCCCTTTATCTTTATTTTTATTCTAGTAACTATTTTGTGCCCCAAATTTTCCCATTTAATAGGTTTACTAGCTTTTCTCTCATTAATTTGTAAATAGACTTATAGTTTTACCTAGTTTTGTGGTGTTGGACTTTGTTTTTAACTTACAGATGTGGATAAGACATTTCACTATTAATCGATAATATCATTTTGTTTATTAATGTCTTCAATTACCAATCAACCCTTTATATATTATTACCTTTAATATTTTTATTTTCTCTTTTTTTTTCATCATGTTTAGACCTAACATTTTACAACTTCAACTGTTTTAGGCACCATTTCAAAGAACCTACACCTAACAATATTTATAATATTTCCTAAACAAATAAAACATTTATCATTTTATCTTTGTTAATAGATTTTCAAAATGTTTTTTTTTTTTTTTGACGCTTCCCTTACAGCCTCTAACTCTATCCCATGAACCTTTCCTCCCAACCTTTCACAGCCATCAAGAGTTTATTGTTCGTCAACCATTTTCTTTTTTTTTTATTGATTAAACTAACTAGAAGACCCTTCCTTGCTGTAAATTTCCCAACAGTGAGCTCAGGAGACCTAGTTAGATTCTTTTTTTTTCTCTCATCGTCCGGCTCATCATTTTTTCATCTTTCAACTTTTTTTTCACCATACAAGCCGGACACAATCAAATTTGACAGCAATAAAGCTCTTACACCCACCTCTCTTTTTCCGCATCCTTCAAACCTCCAACCTTCCAAGGGATTCCAGTTCGCCAAACATTTTTATTTTTTTTTCATTGATTAATCCGACTGGAACAATCCTTCCTCGTTATACCACTCCCAATAATGAGTTCAGGATATCCAGCGCGATCTTTTTTTTTTTTCATCGCCCGACTCATCATATCAATTCACCATTTTTCAACTTTTCATTTTTTTTCATAATTCAACCGGGCACAATCATTATGGACAACAGGAATCCCTCTTACCTCTACCTCTCCCTTTTTTACCTCCATCAATCTTCCCACCTCTTTTCACTGTCTGAGCTAATGATGCAGACGGAATATCGTGGGCCTTCTGTTAATGAAAACAATGCCTCACTTAAACAAGTTCGCATTGCATTGCAGAATGCTTGGGATACAACTTTGCAGAAACATGCTCAGATACCCGCTTTCCCTTTTTCAACCTTAGCGTCACATTATATGTTCAACCAATAAACTAACTTTTTTTCCGCTCATATTTTATGCAATAAGATATTATTACTTGTACGAATCATTTTACCATATTTACCATTTTGCATTATATACTTTCCCTTAATCTTGTATCATTCATTTTGAACCTTTTTATTTTTATAACCTTGATTTATATTTCATTGACACACTACCATAACAACATCTTTATCTTTTTAACTTGTAGCTTATTAATAATTTTAACTAATTTGTATGCAAATTATTTCTTTTTTTTTTATAATAGGTTTGTTAGGTTATCATTCATTACATGTCATTCCCCCAACCAAACCTTCATCACCGGGGACACATTCTGTAGTATATTTTGAGTTAGTTAGATCACAACCTTCTAATATTTACTGTAATCCCATCCCTATATAAAACTATGTATCAACCTTTGTAAGATGGATATCACAATAAAGCAAAGAGGGAGGTAGACCAGACGAAACATGTCGAGGCTTGTAGAGGCGTGTCTGAACATGCCGAGACTTACCGCAGCCAACCAGAGTCAAGGTCAGAGCAGACGATTGGATGTGGCTATATATAGCAGGCGGTCGGCAGAAAGAGGGGAGTTAGTTGTTTCAGAGCGACGCCGTTAAACAGTCAGTGGGGCCTCTCACCACCTTTCTATCCGCGTCGGCCGTGGTCCGCTGCCTTCGTCCGTGGTCTACCTCTTTCTCTTGGAGTTACCATCTAGACCTGCCTCTGTCTCGTGCTGTCCCAGTGCGGGAATCCCATCACACACCCAGGACCACGACTGCCCAGCACATTCCACAACGGGTTTACTACATATATATATATATATATATATATTTAACTATAAGTACTGGAATCCCATTCAATAAAGTAATCAAAAATGATTCTCGAAATTCCGTGATTCTCGAATTTTTGCTTAATATATATATATATGTAATATTGTGTTGAGATCCTGTCGACTCTCTGTAATATTGTGTTGGGATCCTTATCTGTGATTAGGGATCCTGTCGACTAGCTGTAATAATGCGTTGAGGTTTGGTAAGCCTGTTGTAGAACCTCGTCGACTCTCGCTATAAGTTGTGGCAACCGAGGGTCAAACCTGTAGTAACCGCGAGGGACAGTCAGGGGTGGAGAGTTTTCCCGTACCTCTCTGCACCTTGTAGGATCTTTAACAGTTCTCACAGGGTACAGGCAGTCGTGGTCGAGGCAGAGTGGAAAACTGGGAATGTCCACACACACAAAAAACGAAGCGACACTGTTGAAAGAAAGTTCCTTGAATAGATAAAAAGCGAGCCAAGAGCAAAGATGGAGATCGAGAAGTTTTCTTACTGTTTTACATCGTCGATGAGTTGGTGACAACCGGCGACAAGGGGTGACGCTGACCGGGACTGACAATGGCTGTTGCTACGTGGGGTCCTATTTAAACAACTTTTTTGGACCAGGAAGGGGACTAGGAAGTGGACCAGGAAGTATTGCCTTTCTGCACGTGTCCGCAACTCGACTCTGGCACCAGTCTGGTCTTCCATCTAACTTTAGAAGTTACTTGCGATTCGCTCAATCTTGCTCTTAACTCAGTTTTTAATCTATTATATATTTTTATTTATTCATCCTCAGTACATTACATCTGGAGATACAAGGACACACGTCAATTATGCGTATAATTAGTTGTAGTTTATAATTAGTTCTATATACAACATGACAATCTTGTTATACGTATTACATAATATAGGGTTATTGGTTTAAATTATCATAGATGGGCCCCGTGAGTGAAAGGGTTTATCCGGGTTTAAGCGGGTAAAGCCTCTCTAACACAGGTAAGTAATTAAAATTTCTTTAATTAATTGAAACTGTGAGGGAAAAAGGGCTATAACAAGATGTTTATTTGAATATATCTGAAAATTATCAAAATAAAACTTATGTTTAATTTAAAAGTTATGATATTCATTATAAAAGAGAACTGTAGATAAAACCTTTGTTTGCAAAAAAATAATGATGATAAGAATGATGTTCTAAGAGATTGTTGGCGGGCGTTGGGTAGGGTTAGGGGTTGAAGAATATGCAATTGTAAGTGTTGCACCGACAATCAAATACTGAGATCCAGGTGCAAAGCGAGGATATAGACTTGTGCGTCTTCCTAGGCAATGTTTCACCTGCGATCCTGTATAAGGTTACAGTGCTTTGTCACAATTGTAGGGTTATTGGTTGAAAAGATGTTGAAGTAAAGAATTAATATACTTGAAAGGGGTGGTAGAGCCATGCGATAAGTAGAATTGTTGTAGCGACAGTAGGGTCTGACTTGACTTGAAATCAAAGGTTGATTGTGGTCCGCTAGAGCTGAAAAAAATTGAAAATTGAAAAAAGTGAACGCTTGGTGCATGCGTTGGTGATGTGCTCTGCGGATGATTGAAATAAACTTTTGAAACGTGTTCAGACCAAAAAGTCGAGACTTGTACTTCTGGGGAACGGTGATTTCAAAGAGTTTGTTGAATTACGAAATCAAAAGAAAAATTGTCAAGCAGTGCTGTCGTTTCTACTATCGTTCGAAGCAATGGCTGAAAGAGGTAGTAAAAAAATATATAGGGAAGTGATTAGTAAGTAGGATTATTGAAAAACTATTGTTGTATGCCCGGTGGTTGTTGATAAATAAACATTGTCATATAATAAAGTATTTAAACAAAAATATAGTGAATAAAAAGATAAAAATGTGATTGTGGATAAAAAAAGTATAAGTGGATAAGATCAAACATGTACTATATGAAAGATATAATAATGAATTAGTAAAATATAAAAGATATAATAATGAGAATTAGTAATATATAAAAGATATAATAATGAATTAAAAATGATTATTGAAAGAATTAAATGTTTTGCCATACTAAAATAATATCATGAAAAATAAAATTGTAAAGTTGTTAAAATAATGTTGGAATAAAAATTTGATTATATAATTGAAAAGTAAAAAAAAAATAAAAATAAAAATAATTATTCAAGAATTTATACAAAAAAATATAATATAATTAAAGGTTATTAATGATTAGATAAACAAATGGAGCAAAAAATGTCTCTTTTGAAGAAAAGTTAAAAGAAAACAAAAAATATTCGTTCCTGAAAAAAAAGAAAGGAACATATTCACACAATGTCTAGGTGTAGGTCCAAGATTATTGGTGTCTTTAGTTTGACCTATGGGGAGGCAATGTGGCCCTATGTCGCTTTGGTCCGGTCTGAGAAGTTGGTCTTTGCCAGATCTTCCCGATTAGATTATGTGAGACCAGACGGGGAGCGATCTTGATCCCTAAAATTGGATGGTATTGACGAAGATGATTGTAATATATAACAATAAAGGGTTAACATTATAAAAGATGGCGTTCTAGTTTAGAAAAAATATTCCATACTGGGCGTGAAAATAATGTAAAAGTTGTAAAACACACGATGATAATTGAAGATATAAAGTTTTATGATATTTCAATATTAAAATTCAAATTAATAAGTAAATTGGGTAATGATTGGTAAGCCAATCAGTTGATAATTGACAGGTTATTTGGTGGACACGAAAGTCTAGCATACCCTAGCGAACTGGAGGTGTCATGTTAACATCGCGGCTGCAATTGGTGTCCATATCAACATGTGTCATGTCCTTTGATGCCTACCGACATAGCTGGGTTGTTTATTTACGTAGGCGGTCCTTTGTTGCCGACCCTTTGTTACCGACTGGCATCTGATGTCATGTCTGGCCTACGTCCCGAGTTGAGTTATCTTCTCTTGCCTGTTTGAAAATAAAATTTCTTCTGTTTGAAAATATAGTTTTCTTGGTGTTCGTAAGTGTTGTGTTTCGACGTTGTTGCGGACTTATTAAAAAAAATGTTATTCAATGATGTCAGGTTAGATGTGCGTAAAAGTGCGACTTCAACGTAGACACGCTTTTGGTGAGGTGTCACAGGCATGAAGGCGTCTTGGGCCTGTTAAGTGAGAAAATTGTTGTGGTGCGCTGTGTAACAGTAAGTGGATTGAATAGAAAGGTGTCACGTGAAGTCTGTTCTTGGTACAGCATCTAACTTGTTTCCGAAAAATAACAAATTTATTAGTCATGGATGGTGGTTGTACAAAACACATCGAGAATTTTCAGATTGTTATAGAGGTGGTATGTTTATCGTGAAGTCTTTGTGTTCGCGACGATATGGAGCTCGTGTGGCTCGAAATTGGACGTGTTGTTAAATCGCGCGTTAAAATTTGCTGCCAATTGGAAAAAGTGATGTGGGAATGTGTTGAAGTTCGTTCCGAGAGATGTGTGAATTATTAATAATTATGCATGTCAAAAGAAAAGGACGAGGGAGTGTAGCTATGCTGAAATTTTTAACTTGTTTTGGGGAAGGACAGTTACATTTCTAGTTGTGCTTTTGAAGATATTGTATCTTTCGATTTTTGTATTTTTAAAAAATGCGTTTCACCTATGTTTATTAAAATTTGAATATATTTTTTAAATCGTTGCTTATGTTAGTGCGAAAATTATACTTGTAAAAGGGCAATGGCATGATAGTGACTTATAATTTGAATGGGGCGTGTACATAAAATAGTGAACATAACAATGATTTTTTGCAAAGTTTTGTGTATTTAAGTAAGTCATTGGTGTTTTTTGGTATAAAAATAAGGTATTAAGAAAAACACACAAATAAGTTTAGAATTATGATTCGAGTAATTTAAATATAATATGATTTTTTTTTTAAACTGTAAGATTGCAAGTAATGAATTAAAATTTATAAGTTGCTTAAAATAAAGTAAAAATTGATAAATGAGGGTGTACAATATTTAAAATTTGGATTGAAATGCTATAAAAATGATAAAATTTGATTTTAAAATAATTACAGTAAAAATAAACATTATATTTATGGAAAATCACGTTGTTAGCATGAAGAGAGAGTTAAGTAGATTTTTTAAAAACTCACAGTTTTTATGTTTGTTCAGTCAGGAGACTTGGTCTTTGGTTGTTGTCCTGATGACGTGGAAGGCGTCTTGTAGAGCTTGTAGAAGCTTGTGACTTCTGTTTGGCGATGGTGGCATGTCGTCTGGATGGTAGCGTTGTAAGGTCGAAGGTGGGTAACTTCTCACCGGCTTATTTTGCGGGATGTTCGGCTGTGTCGTTGAGGGGAAGATTGCTTGGTCGATTTGTTGGAATGGCGTGCTTGTTCCTCCATCTTTGCTTCTTGGCTCTTCTATCTATCTGGACAGTCTTTTAACCTTCTTCGTTGTGGTCTCCTTCGTTGTGGTAATCCTGTCGACTATCTGTAATATTGTGTTGAGATCCTGTCGACTCTCTGTAATATTGTGTTGGGATCCTTATCTGTGATTAGGGATCCTGTCGACTAGCTGTAATAATGCGTTGAGGTTTGGTAAGCCTGTTGTAGAACCTCGTCGACTCTCGCTATAAGTTGTGGCAACCGAGGGTCAAACCTGTAGTAACCGCGAGGGACAGTCAGGGGTGGAGAGTTTTCCCGTACCTCTCTGCACCTTGTAGGATCTTTAACAGTTCTCACAGGGTACAGGCAGTCGTGGTCGAGGCAGAGTGGAAAACTGGGAATGTCCACACACACAAAAAACGAAGCGACACTGTTGAAAGAAAGTTCCTTGAATAGATAAAAAGCGAGCCAAGAGCAAAGATGGAGATCGAGAAGTTTTCTTACTGTTTTACATCGTCGATGAGTTGGTGACAACCGGCGACAAGGGGTGACGCTGACCGGGACTGACAATGGCTGTTGCTACGTGGGGTCCTATTTAAACAACTTTTTTGGACCAGGAAGGGGACTAGGAAGTGGACCAGGAAGTATTGCCTTTCTGCACGTGTCCGCAACTCGACTCTGGCACCAGTCTGGTCTTCCATCTAACTTTAGAAGTTACTTGCGATTCGCTCAATCTTGCTCTTAACTCAGTTTTTAATCTATTATATATTTTTATTTATTCATCCTCAGTACATTACATCTGGAGATACAAGGACACACGTCAATTATGCGTATAATTAGTTGTAGTTTATAATTAGTTCTATATACAACATGACAATCTTGTTATACGTATTACATAATATAGGGTTATTGGTTTAAATTATCATATATATACTATGATCTTAGCCAACAGGCCGAGAAGCGATATTTTATATGTAGAGATGACCTGGCTTCGTCTGTATTCTGCTCGAGTGAATTTTTTGCTGTTAGAATTATGGTCCTGCCTACTAAAAATGATGATCTGACTTTGCCCGTGGTCTGCTTTAAGGAATCTTCGCCGGAAAAAAAATTGCTTCTGAAAATAAACCATGATACAGCAATATTGTCATCATCATTTTCTGATTAAGAAATAGCTATTTTTTGCCTAGTACTTGGTCAATTTTTATTCTTCTTGGCTAAAATGCGACAATAAACTCTTATAGATTTAACTCTATGTCCTGTTAAAATTTCAGCCAGATTAGTTACTAACTGAGGACGTGTATAGCCGACCAACATATGTACACTGACATTTATATACCTAGAGATAAGAATCTCTCCCTTTATTTATGCATCAGAACGGTTCATTATGTTCATCATCCTGGTAAAAAAAACTTTACTAGTGGGAATGAAGAATAAGTCATAAGACCGTTTTTTTTTTAATTCAGACAAAATAAAGGTTGGCTTTTATCTGAATTTGTCTAAAACTTGTGTTGTGGCTTCATCACCACTAGAATAATAGGGGGATGATAATAATCCATCGTTCTGATTAATAATTAAACGAAAAGATGCCTCTCTCTAGGTACATAAATATAAAACTCCCGCAATGTATTATTTACTGAAATGTACTTGTGTGTATAGGCCCGTGAAAACCAAGAAGAGGAAAGCGCCCTCACCAGAGCCCAGCGATAGTCTTCGGGCGCGGCGAGCCGAGAAGAGGACACAGATGCAAGATAGCCGGCAGCCAGCAGATAAAAAACATTCGGAAGAAAAGAAACCTGTCAAGAAGGAGGAGAAGTCTCGAAGTGAGCCAACAAAGAAAAAGAAGGCCGTGACGGAAACAAAAAGACAAGAACCCCAAAGCGTTAAGCAACAGCCCCATCCTCCAAAACCACCGCCAAGGTTTGTACACAAGAAGATCTTAAGAGGAAGAGAGATTGAATGTATTGATGAAGATTCGAAGCGAATTAAAGACGCGGAGGAAGCTCTAACCAGTTTATCTCGCGTTTTGGTCGAAAACAACCCTCAGGAATCTGTGGATAAGCCACTTTTTGAGAATCTTTTTGAAAATAAAGCTAAAGATGGGACTGAAAGCTCTGTAGCTAATTCTTGGAAAGACGTAGTGAATCTAAGTGCCTCATCAAGCTCCTGCGGTTCCGACGGCTCGCCATCAGTGACTAGAGAAGAAAGAAAAGAGTTCATAGACGAGCTGAGTGAATCTCAAGAAGCTATGCCTCAAGAAGAAACCGCTATCGAAATTCCAAAACGACCAAACGTTGTAAGAACAATCACTCAAACCGAACTCAAAAGGAACCATAAGGAAGACACATATGAGGTAAATAAGATTCTAAGGATCGAGGAGAACTGTACTAAATCAAACACGGAGATTGAGCGGCCGCGAAGCAACGCGCAGCACACGTCCGTCGTGCAAGTAACCAAGACCATAATGACTCAAACATCCAATAACAACAGCAACAACACGATCACAATGTCCTCAATATTGCGGGAAGCCAAGTCTAGTCAGACTTTCAAAGATTTCGTCTGTAGAAAAGAAGTTCCGATTGCAGAAAAGAACTGTCTAGGTACACAAACGGATCAACCCTTTAGTCGCGAAGTCAAACTGGCTCCTAGCAAGCCAATTCAGCAATTACCAAGGCCTACAGTTACCACTGACCAGTCCTTTGCTGTTCCAAAGTCACATCACCTTGATGTTAATCTGCAACAAAATAGTCAACTTGTGCTGACCAACCCTCGCTGCCTCGTGGTCAACAGCCCCATTGGTTCCATATCTACATGCCTTGTGGTTCAGAGCCCGTCTCTGGCCACCGACCCTATGGTGGCGTATCCCAATCTGATCCACGCCCCTGCCGCGACTTTCGAGGTGGAATCAGATGACGGGCCTACAGCTTACACACTCTGTCAACCACATGACTCTTCTCGGGCGTACGGCACCACGCTCACACCTCTCACCCCAGTCAGCACCACCTTGACGCCCTTAACTCCAGTCAGCGCCAATCTCACCACTCTCACTCCAAATATCACCTCATTGGCTCCTATGAGCTCTAACATTACTACCTTAGCGCCGATGAGTTCCAACATTACCCCACTTACTCATATGAATCCCAACATCACCTCACTTACTCACATGAGTCCCAACATCACCCCTCTCACGCCTGTGAGTACCAGCTTGACAACCATGACCCCGGTGAGCACCACGCTAGCGTCTCTAACTCCCGTCAGCTCCACCCTCTCTCCGTTAACTCCGGGCACCGCCACCCTAGCACCATTGACGCCCGTCAGCCCAAACCTCGCTACCTTCACCCCCGTGGGCACCACCACCCTCACCACCCTGACCCCGGTGGGACTGGGGGATCCGCACAAGAAGTACACCCTGCTGGAGACCAAGCGAAGAGCGACGTACGACGAGCTGCCTCTGCCGGACGACGACAAGCCGTTAGTGATCGACGAGGCAGCTAGAGACGACGACACCGACTCTCCCACCGTGTTTGCCCACTACACCACCACCCAGGGCTGCAAGCCCGCCTTGTCTCCTCACCGCCCTGACAGCCCGGTCAAAGGTAAGACTGACACCCCCATTTTATATAATATTTCATGTTTACTCGTATAACACATTCATATAAATAAAAGCCGGGAAGAAGAGCTTCTTTTATAAAGGCGATCGTACAAGGCAGGAAGGGGGACTTGCTAGAAAGCTTGTACGATCGTCCTCTATGAAAGAAGCTCTTCTTCCTGATTTTTGTTTCTTCTTCTATAGCGAATAGCGAAGTATCGTTGTCTTATATAAGACATTTATATAATAATTGGGAAAATATATGGCTACATCAATATATGGCTACATCAACTAATTTTTATTCAGTGACTCCTCAGAGGAATGATTATTTTTGTGAATCCTATTTTATACTTAGAGAGAGAGAGTACAAAAATAATCCTTCCCCTGACGCGAGTAACAACGAGGCACTCAAACATCTGGAACTACATGAATGATTGGTTGATGTATCCATATATTTTCCAAACAAGCTTCAAACCAACAAATAATCTTCAAAACTATATAATAAGTGGAAATGAATGGATTAAAACACGAATGTTTCTTTTTAAACATAAACAAACTTTTATACTATCCTTATTTTTACATAAGAAATTTTTTGAAAACGAAATATTTCAAAATGAAATATTTTTTTAAAAATCTAAATAAGATAAATAAAAACTAACAGCTGAGAATGTAGCGTAGTAAAGAATGACTAGGCGCATGAATAAATATTGATGAAGGCAGCACGGTCACGAAAATTAAAATTAATTAATTATTTACATCCCAGAAGTGAAGGACAAGATGTATGGGAATTATCAAAAGAAGAACAAATTCGTGAGGCGAAGAGTTTCTTGTATCGATAACTTCTTCCCCCAATTCCCCCAACCTGGGCACAAAACTCAGGAATCCTCTAACAGAAGCTCCAACCACTCCAAACACCATATACGAAACTAACTTAGTTTTCTCTGTAAACTGCTCACAATGCAAAGCTGTTTAAGTAAGTGAGACCAATCGTACAATAGACATCCGTTTAACCGAACATCAAAGATGTGTTAGAAACTGTGATGATCGATCTCAGATCTTCCAACATGTTAATTCAACACTCTTTAACTTTCCCAAGCCACATCCCAAGGGTAGCCGTTGGCGGCGATACGCATTTAGGCCTAGACCCCTCTCAGGCAGGCGATCCGAAGCTGGCCAGACGCCACCCTCGGAGCATGGGCGAGTATACTCCAGAAGGCCACGAGACGGGCTCGTTACACATACAAAGCGCGCCGGCCGAGGGTGGTTTCAGGTGGAACGTAGCCGTGGAGGTGGTGCAGGATGGAACCCAGGAGCCGACTGTTGGCCGCGCGAGCACGACCCACCAGTGACAGGTGAAGGGAGACCACCTCGCGATGGCTCGCTCCAATAGTCCCATCAGCTGGGAAGGCCTGGAAGGAGGCGGAGTTACCAGCAGTGATCGTGCAGCCCAGGACATTCAGCAACTCCGTCGTCCAAAGTTCCCAGAGGAGAATCCGTTCAGTCTTTCCAGGAACCTTATCATAGCTTCCGGGAAGAAATCTGCTAAAGCTTTGACCAACTCAAGTTAATCCATCCCGAGGTACGGACGTTTGGCAGACGGTAAATAGCTTCCGCTATCTGGTCGCGGGAGATGTTGGCAAGAAGGAGCTTGTCCCGCTCGTCGAACTTAAAGAAGGTCACTTCATCGAGGAAGCCGGCGAAGGCCTTTAGCCGAGAGAGGAGTCTGGGCGAAGTGAATGCTCAAGCGTTCCAGAATGAGATGTCTCAGATGGTCCTAGGAGATGAGGTTGCCGTCGTTATTGGTGTAGGTGGAAGGAGAGTGATATCTCGCTCGGAGGGAACGCCCGAGGTTCGACAAGGAAGAATAGTCGGAGCGGGCAGTGTCGTCCTCCAGTCTCCGCCTAAGGAAGTGGCTTGCTCTTTCGATGTATCCACCGTTGGTCTCGGCGACGGCAGATGCGAGTGACCGTATTTCCGCGTCCATATCTGCCATGATCCCGGCCATTGTTCCCATAACATCGGGGGTGAAGGATTTGCCAGGTCTTCCGATATTTAATCGATGAACACTTCCATTCGATCGACGAACATGTCTGACCATAGCAGCTTGTCGATGCAGAAGGTCTTGATAGGAGCTGTCTTTCCCGCTTGGATCAGGACGGCATGGTTGTCCGAGTAGACATAGTCAATAGTTAAGTATTGTATGACGCGGCCACAGGAGCCTGATGGAAGAAGGAATCAGTCAAGACTACGGGCTTCGACCCGACTTCTGATGGTGGCGACCCTGTTGTGCTTTAGTGCAGCATCGAAGAAGGTTGCGACGAGGTCAGCTTGATCCAGGAGCTTCGCGAGGGCTTCTGCTGAACTATATACCGGGTCTTTCGTCGACTTCTCGGAGATGTTCAATTCACTAAGGAACCACGCACCCTCTTCACACGTCAGAGATCGATGGCCTGGAGCAAGCGGAGTAGCTTTTCAGGAACATGCGAGATGTGGGCGTTGACGTACGTCATGGAGATTCCCCGGACGGCGAGGTCTTGCCAGGCCATAAGATCTGCTGCCGGTGAACAAAGACCCCAACCGCGAAAGCGCAGGCGAAGCCTGATCCTAAAGTGGTCGTTTCAGGCGCAATGACGGTACTGTAGCATTGGCAGATTCTCTTACGTCGTCCAGAGACATGAAGTTGGTCTCTAGCTGCAAGCAAATGTCATTTTCATTCTCCTTGAGAGAATAGCATAGCTGAATTCTCCGGCGAAGAGCGGCGATGCCGCACGTGCTAATGGTTGCAACTTTGAAGTTCATTTGAGCTGCCGAGAAGAACTCCTGGCGTGCGTGAACCTTTTGTGGTGCCACTGGTGTTCCCCTGTCAGATACATTAGCGCTGTGGCCAAGGTATCGATTGTTTTTCTTATAGAGATTAAATTTGGCTAAGAGCTTGCCCATCAAACCATTGTTGATGAAGGCTTTGAGGATATCTTCTCTCTCCAGCTACAATGCTTATCTCTGGTGATAGACACAGAGGCCCTTTTCATCTTAATCAGAATCTGTTTCTGAGCAAATATGCGTCGATCCCAAGAACGGAAAACGATTCTCAAGAGCCTTCTTGAGAATCGTTTTCCGTTCGGGTGGAGAAGGAGCCGAGTTGACTACTTTATTTGTCAAATCTGTGTCGCCGAGAGAAGGTTCTGCTGACAAATGTTACTATTTACGGGTTAACACACAAATACAATATACTAGGGCCTACAGTAAGAGTAACCTAAACACAGAAAAAACGTGGACTCAAAAGTAAAACACAAAAAAAAGGTAAATAATAAATCACAATTTGTTAAATAAAATAAAAAAAAACAGTACTTAGCTTTATTGCTGCTTAGGTAGGGATCGGACCGGGGTTACACAGGTATGCGACGAGATTGCCAGACAGGGATATAGCACGCAGAGAACACTTTAAGCGTCCCCACACGATAATCCACCACCCTCGCGTCGACTCATACCATAGCCCCCTTTATATACAAACATGACCACATTCGTCCAATGAGAAGGCGGGAGAGATTTGTTCACAAACAAACGAAAACACAAATTCTTTCCACTAAAACCTGAGATAAGATATGATAAGATTGCAAATATTTGTCAATATAATTTGACAAAAGGTATCTTTTCAAAGAAAAAAAAAAAGAAACTAACAAATCTCCCAAACATTCCCATTGTCCCGTAAGGAAAACCTCCCGCTATTCGGGAGGGAAAAGCTCACGGAAGCCATGTCATAAAGATACAAAAAAAACTAAAGAGAGGAGTAGTAGGCATCCGGGTCGTTCCATAAAGGTGCCTTCCATCTTGCTCCTCCCAAAAGAAACTTCAAAAGAAATAATCTGCGCATACTACGTGAGTTACCATTAGTGATTACCAAACACACATATATAATATGCTTTAGCAGACAGAGTTTAATGGGGGACCAAATAAGCTCTCATCTGGGACCGGCTGGGCATGTTAGGTAGAGACATTGGGTACTGACAGACGCTCACTTGATGAGAAACCGAACGATCCAATTCCATTCAGTTCTCTCAAGTCCAAGAGCTAAAAGCTCTTCTTAACGTCTGTTTCTAAACGCTTTCATCCTATCGACATGTACAACTTTCACATCGTGCATGGTGACCCCTCTTACTCTAAAGTTAACATCGGAGACCCTAGCTTCCACACGGAAAGGCCCATAGACGTTGGAGTAACCTTCAGTCTTAGGAACAGCTAGCATTACCAGATCTCCTCGGTCGAAACTTTTGGTATAAGGTGGCCTAGGATTCATAAGCTTTTTAGCAGAATTACCTGACATAAACTGTCTGACAGTCTCCTTTGCTTTCCGCATCACCCTTAACCTCTCAGCCCAAGTAGGCTTTCTAAAACTATTAACAGACCCAGCGCTACACTCACAGCTTCTGTTAAACTCAGTAGGTGGCAACTTTACAGCCTCGTTTTCAAAGCGTCTCACTGATTTCTCATCAATGGAGCTTGAAACCATTGGTCTATGTTCACTGGCGACGCAGCTAAGGTCTACATAATCATGGTCTTCTGGTTTCAAGGAAATCATGTTACAACGTTCCCGTACGGGAGGTAACTGGATATTCAATCTCCTTATATCATTGATTCCCAGAATCCCGTCGTAGCCTTTATCTCCGAGTGACATTAACCAGAATCTTATCTCTCCCAGCTGTCTGCCGTTTTCGTTACCAACTCTACAGGTTTTAACACGTGTAAGTGTCTGCTCGTGGCCTGTCACTGAAACTATACGTAAAAGTTTTAAGTGCATCGTCCCAATTCTCCTTCAAGACATTACACTTTTCGGAATCAATAATACTGACTTGGCTTCCTGTATCGTATAACAGGTGCCACATATTGCCGTTAATATTCACCTTAACTATTGGCAGATTTCTAAACTGATCTCCTCCATATGAACGTATGTTCACTATCTCAGCATTGTCAAGAGTATTGCGGTTGGAAAACATAGAAGACTGTCTTGAGCAATCACTAGCTATATGTCCTAAGCTACACTCAGGTGGACTCAGCCTGATTTCGCCCAACAATTTAGTCAGTTTTTCTATCTCACCTCTAATATCTGTAATACACTGCTCATTTTCGTGCTTCATCCTGTTTACACTGGCACTAAGCATCTTCATCTCACTCTTTATGCTATTTATTTCTTCAACCCTTTTTACTGAACATACCCCTTTCATAAAGCTGCAACGGTGTTCTACACTATCCTCCGTGGCCATGACACTGACTGCTTTGTCTATTGATTTAGCCTCACTGCGAACAATAGCCTCTCTATACTTATCGAGCACATTTTCGAGGAAAATTTCGAACACTAGGCTATCGTCAAAACTGTACTCTACTTTATCTCTAATGGCCAGGAATCTTTCTTTAAAAACCATAGGACTTTCCCCAACTCTCTGCTTAAGACCTTCTATTAATTTAAGGCATTCCCTAATACCACGCGCTTTCTTAGGGTACAATATGTTCAGTTTACTAGCAATACTTTTGAAACTGCTATCGTTACGGATACCCATCTCCTCTAAGCTCAACCTAACTTCTGGGGATAAAGCCTCGAACATGAGCAATGCTTTGACCTCAGTATCCCATTTGCCTACTCGAGCTTTAAGCTCGACTTCCCGAATGAAAGATTCGAGATTAACCCCATTAAACACTGACAAGTTGAGCATAGAATTCGCAAACATGATGGAGTACAAAAATAGTAATAAACCACTCAATCAAAGAAAAAAAAACGCACGTAAAATTACAGGAATTTACACGTGCAAACACCAGTAATCCTGGCAGGGCTCGCCAATGACAAAAGTTACTATTTACGGGTTAACACACAAATACAATATACTAGGGCCTACAGTAAGAGTAACCTAAACACAGAAAAAACGTGGACTCAAAAGTAAAACACAAAAAAAGGTAAATAATAAATCACAATTTGTTAAATTAAATAAAAAAACAGTACTTAGCTTTATTGCTGCTTAGGTAGGGATCGGACCGGGGTTACACAGGTATGCGACGAGATTGCCAGACAGGGATATAGCACGCAGAGAACACTTTAAGCGTCCCCACACGATAATCCACCACCCTCGCGTCGATTCATACCATAGCCCCCTTTATATACAAACATGACCACATTCGTCCAATGAGAAGGCAGGAGAGATTTGTTCACAAACAAACGAAAACACAAATTCTTTCCACTAAAACCTGAGATAAGATATGATAAGATTGCAAATATTTGTCAATATAATTTGACACTGCGACGACAACAGCAACTGATGGTGGAGTTGCAACAGGAAGGACTCTCGACGTGAAGGGCGGCTTGTTCAAGATTTCGTTGCGCTAAACAGGAGCATCAACATGGAGCAACAGCTTGTTCTCCTGCAGTCCAGTATTGAGAGGACATTCGGCTCGTTGGTGTTCCTGCTTATAGCACAGAAATCACTTGATGTCATAGATCCCATAGACATGGGTAACCGCTCCCTTGGCCTTGACATCCAGCCGGAATCTGGTAGATTTACTCCGTCTCTCAGATTGATGAAAGCTTCCCGACGAGCATAAGCCCAGAAGAAATCTTCTGGATGAACGTGACCTGCCCGTATGGTCGTAGCGCAGCGACGAGGTCGCCGCCCTCCACGAAGAAGAGCACGTTGCTCATCACGATGCGCTCGGCCCCTCCTGAGAGGGAAGGCCCCTCAAGGGTGGCTCCCTCAATGTCGAGGCCCTTCTCGATGAACTTGTTGGCAATCTGCACGCTCGAGAGTACGGCCAGGCTATGTTCCTCCATTTTCGTTAGCTGGTAGACGCCTCCAGCGCCAAAAGGTACTGGGCCTAGCTGAAGTCTGGGCAGAATTCTAGGTAGACACATTCGACTACCTGTCCCGCTGTCGACCTGGCTCTGAACGCCGCCTGCTTTTTCCGAGTCGTCTTACATCCCTGTACTTTGGAATCGGTAATGAGGCTATGGTTGAGGGTTGGCTTCACAGTCCCTCTTGGCTTTCCGGCTTCTCACATCGGAGTCAACCGTCCTCTTCCTCTTGGGCTCCAAACTTTGGTGTAACCGACAATGTCCTCCTCAATGGGGAGTGTCGCTCAGACGCATTCCTCTATTAGAAGTTTCTTGTCTTGGTCGGAAGCTCAGCCGAACTCATCGAAGGCTTGCCTTTTCCAGTCTGAGGTTCTTTTGTTACCACAGTAACTGCTGGGGTTGGAGGCTCGCTGATGGCATCAGCAGGTAGCAATGGTGAGTAGTTATCAGACTATTCCATTGAGATTTGAGGAATATCCTATGAAATATGGGGAACATAATTATTCCATGAGACAAGAACTGCTGTACTTCTGAATTCACACTTCATAGGAATGGTGTCAATACGATAATGCGCAATGGATTGGCGAACATAGAGAATAGTGAAAGAAACCCATGCGTTTGATGTTGAAGACACTATCTGTGGGACAAAGTGTGGCTGTGTAGAATACAAATACCGAGCAAAGAAATTTTCTCGATAGAGATGGCAACAGCTAGTGATGACAATAATGTGTATAGACAAAAGGAGTCGACAGACCGACTGGAAGTCTAACTTTCTGTGACGGACACACCTATGAATAGTCAGATTCCTGTTACCCCGATAGACTGGAGGTAAACTGCAGAATGTATTGGGAGTAGAATAAGGATGAATAGAAGAACGGACACTGGTAAAAATATCCTAACATTTGATGAGCCAAATGCTTATATGATTGACATTGTGATATGGAAATGGAGGAATATATGAAAGATTGTTCTACAGGTAATATAAAGATATACAGTGACCTTTATTGAAGACACACGAGATAACCAAGTGTGAACAAAATTGCCTCTGTCTCCTTAAAAGAAAACAGACGACTGGTGACACCAAAGACGTTCTACTTCCATAAGTTTTGTCCATGAGTGTATTTACAGTAACTATGATGGAATGGCCCGAAGAGTTCAAAGTGGCCGGTTCAATCGATTTTACCCCAGGTGCCGGCCGGGCGGGCTGAGTCATGTCGCTCCAATGGTAGCGGTGCAACTATGACAGGGGTCGGTAAACCTTTGAGTAGGAAGAGTCAAAAATTACAATTTACAAAATTCCAAAGTTTTTAAAGAGCCACAAAATTGTTTCTTGCCAACAATAAATAGTACTCGCATAAATAATATTTGCGTATGGAACTATATAAAGAGCCGCGTCTTCACATCCAAAGATCCGCAGTTTGCCGACTCTTGAGCTATGGCACGACGAGGGCACTTGAGTGTAGCACGAGAGGCTTGAGCGGTTCAGTGAGGAAGCTACTTCCACTGGCTAAGAAAAATATAAAGGCAAAGTTGTGGAAACAGGCATAGATGTAAAGATATCGTGGATTACATGAAACAACATCTACTCAGTTGATAGATATGGTTGGTAAATTGTTTACAGCTATGAAATATTCACGAAAGGTCTCTTTGTGAAAAAAGGTATAATTATCAAATTTTAAGGGATGTACTACAACGCGCACATATCAATACAATTCTGTCTTCTACATTTCAAAACATAAATAAAGTACGTCCATCTCAAGCTTTTACTTGTGTGTGTGAGAGAGAGAGAGGAAAAACTTGATTTCCCTTCAATTTTTGTTAAGTTGCAACCTTTTGGATATCACAGTAATGACATGTGTACTATATGTTTTTATAATATTTAAGTTGCATATTGTAAATAAAATATTTTGAATTGTCTTTAAGTTGCATATTTACGTGTGCAGACAGCAAGTGCCCCACCCCGGGATGTAACGGCACGGGCCACGCCACGGGGCTCTATTCCCACCACAGAAGGTACGCCGTTCTCTACTCTGTGTGTTTCAATCCAGAAAACTCTTTCAACCATTTCAATATTTCACACTATATCTGAGTCGACTAAGGCTCTATATAACATTCAAATGAATCATATAATATCATGGACAAAACTTAAGGAAGTGGAAAGTCTTTGCCGGTCGTCTATATATATATTTTTTTTAAGGAGACAGGAGCGATTTTGTTCACACTTGGTTATCTCGTGTGTCATCAATAAAGGTCGCTGTAATATCTTTCAGAGTTATTGTCCCGATATACATACTAAAAGGTACAACTTCCTTAAGTTTTGTCCATGAGTGTACTTTTCTGCTGATTATTCTATTGTAGATTAGTTAATTAGTTCAAGTCATGGCCATTTAAAATTTTATCCATGCTATTCCTATATTAGGGGAAGTGATACATTAGACATGTTCTATCTAAATAAAAAATCAAAGATAGTAAAAATGAAAAATGTTACCAAGTATTGCGCATTCATTAAGAAAATATATAAAGTGAAACATAGAAGACGCTTTTTCTTTTCCATTCACTACGTGCATAAAGATCCATTTATTAAATGAAGAAAGTTTTGATTGCGTCGAATCCTTGTACAGTTCACTGTGGCAGTGCTTAGAAATTGAAGTTTATCTGCACATGTGTCTTGTGCCCACCATCTAAAATTCCAAGGAAATCTTATACTCGCCTAAGGAAAATGTGATTGGTAATATTCAGTATTTTGTGTGGGTTCGTTTGTTAATAATACCACAGAACTTATGAATGTTGTAACAGACCTATTGTGAAGATATTTGCCATAGCCAACTGCTGATTTAAATGTTCGTACAAAACCTTGTTTCGACGCCAAAGCTGGAAGAACGGGAAGCGCCTACCGTAAAAAAATGAGATTATTATCAAAATAGAAGCTGTCATTGTTTTATTATTATTATTATAAGTATTGTATTATCCCTAGTACACGTGGGACAGGCCGTCATAATCATGGTGGGTAGTTAGAGACTGCTTTTACTGTAAGTGCACCAAATGTCTATACATGTGAAAAGCAGTTAGACTTTGCACTTACAAATGTGCCAGAGCCCCGTGCTGTCATTGTTAAGGAATTCTTAAGGAAGATGATCGCGCACCACCCCGGGTATATTATTAGAGAGGCTAAACATTCTCCATTGTAATGTATTCATCATTTTGCACGACTGTTTGCATGAGACGTATCTGGGTGAGATGGGTGCCAAGATTGATAAAATTGGAACATAAGCAAATATAAAAATAAAATTATGTGTCTAGATATTCAGTGTCTATCATTGAAACATCGCCGGAGCTACCTGAATTCCATCACTACAGTCTATGAGAGTTGGCGATACCATTACGATCTTGAGAGCAAACAAGCATTCTGAACTACATCTGAATCTCCTGAGCTGAAGATGGCTAAGATTCTCTGTAAATTTTCTTTACCTGTTGGGAAATGATATTTCAAAATTAAGAGTGCACCCTCATACAATATTGAATAATAATAATTTTTGACAGTTTTCCAAACCCTGATCGAACATTGGTTGAGGTTACATCACTCTCCACCTCAGCTATCGAATGTTATTGCCAAATATTTATACAATATGAAGAAAATTGAATTTATGTCTTACCATCACTACATATCCGCTTCTGTCCCTTGTGTGATTTTACTTGTTTTTTTTTTCACCCGAATTTGAAGCTTCGGAATTAGCAGTTTTATTTTTCAAAAGCCGTTTGAAGAAAACAGAAATGTATCTAAAGATGATATCAAAGAATGGGCTCCTGCGGAGAAACTGAACAAACTGCTCTTCACCTCATCTACGACTGTCCAAACTTTGCAGAAATGAGACATCGTCTGTTCCCTGATCTATATCATTTAACTCTCTTACATCAGCCACTTTGTTTATAGAAATTTTATGAACTCTGTCGAATAATACATGTAAATTTGTAAATATTTAATTCTAAGTTCTAATTTGTTTGTTGTTTTGTTTGTTTTCTCTGTAATAGGCGCAAATATTTCAATATCGTGCCTGGTTGATTAATAAAATGTAAAGGATGGGTTTTAGCTTATATTATGAAAATGGCAGAGAAACGTTGGTCCAAGTACATTATATTCAATGGGGACTACTTTAAACACTATATTCAGCTGAACTCTACCTATTGTATTATTTGTGTAATAAATAATGCCTACTTCATTGCGATCACGTATAGCTAGAAACATATATAGTGTTTCTAAGTGGAATATAAAGCTAAAGTGGTGTTTTGTGTGTTTTCAGTTTGTCTGGATGCCCGAGGAAAGACAAAATTACGCCTGAAAGTGAGGGCCCTTTCTCTTTTTGTTGCTGTTAGGATATTAGCAGTCACTTACTCTGTCTTGTCGTATAGGCGCCTGGCTAGACCAGTCATCCTCTCTTCGCCAAGGTCGGGGTTAAATGCTGGCCTAGCATCAATAGACTAGGGAACAAGTTGGCTTCAATCTAAAACTTCATGTTGCATGGTTATCGCTGTACCCCTGATATGCCAATGCCCTTTACAAAGCATAGTTAGAGAAATAACTTTAAACTACCATTCCTTTTACTCTTTGGTCAGATTTTATATATAGAGTAGAGAATGAGATGTTTCCTTGTTCAAGTTTCTGAGAAACATTAATCAAACATAATAATATATTTTATAAATGTATCTCCAATTCTCATGATTTCCAAAAGAACTACTTTATAAATCTATCTGGAGAATATAATATAAAGATAGTTTACTCGCAGAACACAAATATTTTGAATTTCTATATAGGAAAATATCCTCATGTCTGAAATATTCGTAGATTACAACATTGTTAGAATTGTGTGTATAATGTAAAAAATAACTATTTAAAAGGTTTTTTATTCTAAGAAGAAGGTAAAAGCCCTAATTTTAGTATCTCCTGCATAAATTTCACATATACAAATTAATGAAGTTATAACAACAGCAGATGTGATCCAATTTGACTTAGGTTATATCACCTTATCATGACAGAAGATGCTTCGATTTTACGAGTTTATACAAGAAATTCTCACAAAAGTTTATATTTTTCAACAGGAACAGCCTTTAGAAAAAAATAGATAGATTATTGTGAAGGATTGAATTCAAATATTATATTTAAGACAATGATTATTGCAAAATTATACTTAGTGTTTATAGGTTTTTAACTTTTAATTAGACATTTTAAATTTATATTTAGACATTTTTCATTTTAATTTAGACATATGGAATTTCTATAAAAAGCTCATGTGTCTAAATTGAAATGAAAATGTCTAAATTAAAATTGAAAATGTCTAAATAAAAATGAAAATGTCTAAATAAAAAATGAAAATGTCTAAATTAAAATGAAAAATGTCTAAATATAAATTAAAATTGTCTAATTAAAAGTTAAAAACCTATATCTGATTTGAAAAATATATATAAATATTATTTTTTGACCAATCAACACAAACATGTTCATAGATTTAGGATTCACCGCCCTCGTAATAAACATTAGGGAATTATTCATTTATAAATTTTGAAGGTCATTTGTAAGTTTGCTTGGGAAATATATGGATACATCAATCATTTTTTAAATTTAGTTTCCGACATATCAGTGACTCGCTGTCACTATGAGTGCAGATGATTTCAGTTTAAAATACTAAGCTTAGGTTATCCTCATCTTGAATCTAAGTTTGTGGGGTAAAACACGCACACCATACACACTTAAAACATTTTCCCATTATTTTAGGTGAGGCTCTTATTTAAAAATATTAAATAAGTAAAAACCCCAACATTAATTATTATAAGTTATTATTCAAGTATATATGAAAGAATTTTTAGGAAAGCTTTTACTTTTTAAGGATTCTTTCAAATATAGGAATATTGAGCTTTACTATTTTAAAATAAAAAAAAAAACTTGCGCAATAAGTCCCTTTATTAAAAACAGCGCGAGCTTTTCCTTCGCATTATTTTTAATAGACTTATTGCGCAAGGTTTTTTAATATTTTATAAGGATTCTTTAGAGAATATATATAAGGACTATCTAGAATTTGATTCACTATCTTCAGATATATAAATACCATTAGAGAAAATGGTAAAAAGAATAAAATCAATAGGATGATTAACACTAGAAAGTTGGTAATACAGAGGGTGTTCACACTTATAGGGGAAACAAGTTTTATTATAAAATATTAAAAATTAACACCATATTTGAAATTTTTCAAATGTTCTATTTGAAAGCCTTTTTGTTTATTTACAGAACGGCACCTGATTTTCCACGATAGCAGACACTTTCTGATCATGGTCATACTCAAAAGATCCCATTCTTCCTTTGCCACTTTCCAGAGACCTTCAATTGCCCTAGGGTGTCTCTTTCCAAGTGCTCATTTAAAGCATCCAAAAATGCAAAAATCCATCGGGGCTAAATCAGGAGATTTTACAGGGGTTCTGTTCTTTGGAATAGTGTTGATTCCTGTTCTTTGCCTTTGATCTTCCAAATAAGCTTGGGTTGAAGATGAGGTATGACTTGTGGCGTTATCATGGTGAAACCAGATTTTGTTGCTCTGTTTTCCATAGATAGAGGGAATATCATTTAAAAATATAGGTTCTAAAATGTTGTTTTGATAGTACTCCGAGTTTATTTGGGCATTTCTTTCAACTTTTCTTATTTTTAATTTTCCTTCATATGATATACCGCATGCCACCATAAATCCTTTGGGGTAACTTTCGGCACATTCCTTCAACCAAATTGGCCTAGATTTTTCCACCCTTTTTTGATAGTATATAGCTCTTTTTCTGTCGCAATCGGTTAAATATACCCATGCTTCGTCATATGTAACAATAAATTTCCATCTCTCAGCAGCCAAGAAATTTTCATAAAAATATCTGCTGATAGTGTGTCGCTGACGAATATGGCTCTGAAACAATTTGTGAACCGCATGTTTTTTGTGGCTTTTAGGCCTAAATCTTTATTTATTATTTTATTTATTGTTGACACTGATGTTCCTATTAATTTGGCTATATCTCTTTGTGGCATAGGATTTTCTTTTGTAATATATTTTTTCACTTTTTTGACAGTTGCAGGAGTTCTCACAGATATAGGGTGATAATCTTTTGTCCATTTCTCCGTAGGTGTTTTGAATAAAAACTTGATATTTTTGTCGTGAATAATATTATAAATACCTTTTTTATAAATGTTGATATCATCTTGTTTGCATATTTCAATTATGTCCAAATAGGTAAGATTAGCTCTGGAAAGTGGTAAAGGAAGAATTGGATCTTTTGAGTATGTGACCATGATCAGAAAGTGTCTGCTATCGTGGAAAATCAGGTGCCGTTCTGTAAATAAACAAAAAGGCTTTCAAATAGAACATTCGAAAAATTTCAAATATGGTGTTAATTTTTAATATTTTATAATAAAACTTGTTTCCTATAAGTGTGAACACCCTCTGTAGTTAAATCTCTCAGTCAGGTAGAAATGAACATATGCGTTTTTTCCAGAATAATAAGTTACAAGAAGAATAAAATAATTCTGAAGATAACTTAGATCTATTAGTATTGTAATGATATTCACCAAAGCCAAGAAATTCTAAAGTGGTAGTTAAAATGTCTGCAAAATGACATTTCGACATTTGTATAGATGGTATTTAGAATGAATTACAGAACTAGATGGCATGAAAAATTAGATTAAAGTTATCTTCGTCATGAAATCCAACAAACCTCATCAAAATGTTATTGCTAAAGTTTCACCCAAAATTTAACCAATACCTTTCATATGAAAAATATATTTTATACATAATTTGAGCGCTTCTATATATAAGATATCTATAAGCTTTTATAGAATATTTCAAAATTGTCTCCATTCAATCTGAATCTTAAAATTAAAAGATTGCCTTGTTGGTAAAATATTCAAAATTGCGGTATCCAAGGCAGCCATAGCTGCTCAGGACGCTGAATGATCAAAACTGTTCCAAGCATCCAAAATTCAGAAATAGCCCATTGAACTACAGAACGAACTCTGATGAATCGCCCTTATATTGCCACGAGGAAAATTAGGAAAGACAAACTTCAGGATGACAGCAATTTATTTAAGACAAAAACAAATTACAATTGATAAAATGTAAGATAAACAATATGAGAGAAATATACAGAGTAACAAAATATAACCATCAAAGTTTTGATAATCTGTTAATAAAATAATAAATACTTTGCTACAATATAAAATGTAAATGAATAGAATCGTTCAAAGAACACAATATTCTCCTACCTTTATTGAAACGGGTCCAATATCTGTATGATTTAACATTCTTTCTATTTTTAATCATGAAAAGTCAAAAATCTCTCAAATAGCAAATATTTAACATGTTTACAATAAAATGAACACAATATTCTCCTACCTTTATTGAAACGGGTCCAATATCTGTATGATTTAACATTCTTTCTATTTTTAATCATGAAAAGTCAAAAATCTCTCAAATAGCAAATATTTAACATGTTTACAATAAAATGTCAGGTGAAGCATTGCAGTAACCTGCGAATTTCAGGACTTGATTGCAAATAATCCACTTCATATTCTATTACTTCAGAAACCATAGGTTTTATGTTTATGTTTGAAATGGACTCACAGATCATATGCTCTACTTTAAATGAAGATATTTATAAGGCAATTTTTCTTTTAAATTGAAACATGAAATTCAAAAACGTGAAAACTCCCCCAATTATTTTTGGCAAAATGATGTCTACTAATACAACCAAATGTTGCAGAAATCACTGCAAATTTTAAATTAATTCAAATTCTTTCAGTGATTCTTACAAAACTTTATTAGGAATTTACTAGAAACTTTTAAAATCTACCAATAGTCCTTTACAGAGGTTTTAACTCTCGTCACCCAAGTTTGGTTTGTCAAAGTGACAAATTCCAATGGTTTAAAACTTCAACCAGTCATAGTCGAAAATAATCTTTTATCCATAAGTCTAAAACTCCTACCTGGGGTACTGTTAGGATAATTAATTTCATAATATCAAACATTCGCTGAATTTAATTATAAAAATTGGCCTACCTTTGTATTAAGACGATGCCATTTCCTTATTCGCTAATAGAAGATAAATCAGACGACGGGGAGAAGTTTTACTTTCATTTATAAACGGTTGAACAAGTTTTGGGGCAAGTCATCCCCTTCTACAGGTAGAATACATCAAAGAAGTATAAGTAGCAAGAATTTATATATGTATTTACACAGCTGAAAATTTTGCATATAATAAATTTTACATTTTTATATAATATATTACAAATATTATACAAAGTATGTACTTAATATGAAAAATTGATAAACAAATATATAATTTTTAAAAGTAAAAAAAGGCATATCCTGACCAGGAGTACATGTGCTTTACAAATGGCAGAGCGCCATCTGGTGGAACAGAAATCAACTAAACATTGATTTAGCTTGTTCTCTGAAATTTGGCCAACCTAATTTCTTGATAAATCATCTGTGGAAGCTGGAAAAGATTAGTAAAGAGAAAAAACTAAATAAAATTCTATACATGAAGGGCTGGGATCAGGAAAAATATTTCATCACAAATTTCCGGAAATTCTATTTTCTATTGATGCTATGTAGTTTATTTGGACACTAATTTTTTTAACTCCAATCTTTGGTGTAGGTTAGGTAGGCTGTCATAGTGAGTGTTAGAGGGTTTAGATTAAAATATGTAGCAGCTGTATGTTGAAATGTTAGTGACCTGGAATCTATGTTGTTTTTTACATTACCATGATGTTCTGATATTCTGACTCCTACAGATCTACCCATGTACGTAGCTCCACACTACTCTCTGTAGATCGAGTAGACCAGGCAGGATTTGTTAAGTGGGGTAGATGGTATATTGGTTTTTGGTTAATGGGTGTCTAAAGTGGTTGGTGAGGTTAGGTGTGTTGCTAAAGTAGGCATTGACGCCATACCTTTAAAGAGATCTTGCTATGTTAACTGATTGTGGTGAGAAGGGAATAAAACAAGTGGATCTGTAGACTGTAGAGGTTAGAGTAGGTCCGGGTGTATGACTGGTAATAGAAGTCAATGCTGCAGCGGTAAGGTGGCTGATTGTTGTTGTTTTTTTTTTCTCTCTCTTTCGGTGATTTTAAAGACAGGGAGAGAGCAATGGGCGTGGATGCGTTAATTCAATGTTTTAGCTATATTGATCTTGTGAGTTAGTGGGCTGGTTGAACTAAAATGGGTGTAATCAGGTTGTCTTTTACAATGTACTGTAGTATGGTAAGCATTGGGGGATGCATTAGTAATATATCTGAGAAGGGGGGGATATTGCCTGTTTATTATCTTCTTCGATGGTAAAAGATGAATATAGATGATAACTATTTAGACTGGGGTTAGTATAAATTCCTCTCAGGATCCTTCCTGCAAATACAAAAGACATAATCAATATAACGACGCCATATCTTGATGTCCGTTAAGTGTTTTGTGTTAATTCAGAGGTGTCAATATGAGATATTACAATTTCAGCAACAACTGTGGAAAGGAAGAAACCCATTGGGGAACTTCTGATTTGTTTGTAATCCATGTAATCAAAGGTAAATGTACTCACACTTAAGCAGATTTCAGTTAGTACAGTAATGCTGTATATGGTACCTGGATCTATATTGAGGCAGTTAGAAAATCCTGTCTCCTGTCTTTAATAAAGGAATGGTGTAAGCTAAGATATAAGGATATTGTATCACATGGGCATATAATGAAGTCCTGTTCTGGTTGGAGTTCAGATATTTACTGTATGAAAGATTTGGGTACTGGAGATGGTGAAGTTATTTCTATTGTCATTTAACAAAGGGGGAAAATCCAGCTAGAAATCTAGCTGAAGGAGCTTCTAGTGAGAGGTGGTAATTGGAGGTAGAGGGATAAAGGGCTTATGTATTTTTGGGGAAGGACATATACAGTATATAATCATTACTGCTCAGATTAGAGATGAACACCTTGAGGTCATCAGGAATGATATGGTTTGCTTTTTTTAGTCTATTAACATCTTTTTAATTAATTGTTTGCAAGGGATCTGTCATGCTCTTTTATGGAAATGAAGGTTGATTTGTCTTTCAGAATTTCTACAATTTTCGACTGATAGGCGGTGTGCTCCATAATCACTGTCTTAGTATCCTTATCTGAGCTACAGATGACTATTGTCTTCCTGTTTTTTTTTTTTTTTCAAGGATGTGATGTCAGAACGGATGCTTGCGATCAGGCTGAGAGGTTTCTTAAACGCGGATGTTCGCGGATGTGATTTGATGGACGCCTCTATACTATTAATGATTTTGGGGTATGTGTCTGTTTTTTTTCCCTTGATTCTATATTTTAGACCATTGGATAAAAGTTCAGTTTCAGATTGTGACAATATTGAATCGGTTGACAAAATTGGAAGATTCTGTTTTCTCTGGTATGTAAGGAATGTGTCATTAAAATGCATTTAATGTTTAAAGAAAGTTTTTGAATAATTTGGCATCGAATTTGAAGGTATAATGTCAGTATAGCAAGCTATTACTGAACAATATAATAATGTAGAATTATATCTAAAATATATTAAAGAAAATTGTAGTATAAGAGAAGGAGTATAAAGATAGTTAAAAAGAAAGTAGATAAATATTATATTTCATGGTGTCAAAAAGGTTTTGTATTTTTTGTAATTTTTGTTTGTAATATATAATTTAAAATTTAATTTATGATTATGCAAACATTTTCAGCTGTGTAAATTTATAAAATATGTATTGTACTCGTAGAAGGGCAGCTTGCCTAAAAGCTTGTACAATCGTTTATAAATAAAATAATCTCTTCTTACCGTCTTTATACCAGTATTAACTGGTATCTCAGACCATGTAATGTAATATTTGATATATTCAGTAGATTGTGTTACTTGAGTAATATGCAAGAGTTTACAAGGGGGAATGTTTGAGGAAATAAATTCAAATTGGTCGAGCTTTTCTAATAATTTATATATAGGTTCTGAAAATAGAGCAATCCATACTTAAATCATTAGATAGTAAAAAGGCATATATTTATTCAATCCAATATATGCCTTTTTACTATCTAATATATATAGGTGTTGCGCACTTTTAAAACAACATTTTACACTTTAATAACAACATTTTACACTTTAATAACAACATTTTACACTTTATTAATCATGGAAACTTTCTCCTTGGATTATAAATACTAAAGAATAAAGCGTTAGGAGAAAATAATTTTTAATAATCGACTACACGAGCTTTCGGGCAGTCACGCCCTTCAACTGGTAATGATACATGATGGCAATAGGCCTTAAATAGGATTCCGTTTTTTAAGATATATTTACATATGAGAAAAATAATATAGGACAGCTAAAAAACAATTTAGTTAAAAATATTTGCAAATCTAAGCTATTGTATAATATATTTATGTAAATATGCTAATCCTGTAATGCCGGTTGACAAAAAAATGGTAGGTTTGTAATTGGCTAAAACATGTGACTATATAATGAAGAGAGACTAGTATTAGGAGATATCGACTGTTCAACCCGCCATCAGCGGCCATATTGGAACTATACTGGGGGGGGGGGGGGGGTTTAACGGTTATTCAAGTTATTACATATATCCTGATATTGTGCAGGTAAATCTATATGTCGGTTAATGCTATTTTTTGATATGGATACAACGGCCTCTATGATCAGTCTTTGGTATTTATTGGAGATGTTATTGTATAAGGTGGTGGGTGAAGTTAAATCGAAAGAGTGGCCTGTGTCAAGAATATGGCTGTAGATGAGGGATTTGTTGTCTTTGTTATTGACGCACCTGCCATGCTCAACCATCCTGATGGCCACGGACCTACCAGTCTCACCTATATAGGTTGCACTACAATCGTTGCATGAGACTGAGTAGACCGAGCCACCAGATGATTGAACACTGGCAGGTCTCGCCAATCGGGTAATAGGATGTCTAAGAATGGTGGCCAGGCTTTTATTGTTTGTATAGTAGGTGTTGATGCCGTGAGGCTTAAGAAGGTGAGATATGGCAGCGGATTGTCAATCACAATCCGCTGCCATATCTCACCTTCTTAAGCCTCACGGCATCAACACCTACTATACAAACAATAAAAGCCTGGCCACCATTCTTAGACATCCTATTACCCGATTGGCGAGACCTGCCAGTGTTCAATCATCTGGTGGCTCGGTCTACTCAGTCTCATGCAACGATTGTAGTGCGACCTATATAGGTGAGACTGGTAGGTCCGTGGCCATCAGGATGGTTGAGCATGGCAGGTGCGCCAATAACAAAGACAACAAATCCCTCATCTACAGCCATATTCTTGACACAGGCCACTCTTTCGATTTAACTTCACCCACCACCTTATACAATAACATCTCCAATAAATACCAAAGACTGATCATAGAGGCCGTTGTATCCATATCAAAAAATAGCATTAACCGACATATAGATTTACCTGCACAATATCAGGATATATGTAATAACTTGAATAACCGTTAAAACCCCCCCCCCCCCCCCCCCCCAGTATAGTTCCAATATGGCCGCTGATGGCGGGTTGAACAGTGTCGATATCCTAATACTAGTCTCTCTTCATTATATAGTCACATGTTTTAGCCAATTACAAACCTACCATTTTTTGTCAACCAGCATTACAGGATTAGCATATTTACATAAATATATTATACAATAGCTTAGATTTGCAAATATTTTTTAACTAAATTGTTTTTTAGCCGTCCTATATTATTTTTCTCATATGTAAATATATCTTAAAAAACGGAATCCTATTTAAGGCCTATTGCCATCATGTATCATTACCAGTTGAAGGGCGTGACTGCCCGAAAGCTCGTGTAGTCGATTATTAAAAATTATTTTCTCCTAACGCTTTATTCTTTAGTATTTTACACTTTAATAACAACATTTTACACTTTAATAACAACATTTTACACTTTAATAACAACATTTTACACTTTAATAACATTTTACTCTTTAATACCAACATATTTCACCCTTATAAGACAACATTTGATACTTTAAGACAACATTTTACTGTTAGGATGTAGAGAACGACTTTTTGATTACCATTAATATATTGCGATAACATAGTTCCTCTCATATTACACATATATACGAGGGGTGTCCCATAAGTCCGTGGCCCGACCATCAGAACGGAATATTTGAAGCTAATAAATTTTACCATATATACCTTAAAGCCTTGTATAAAGATTTGTACATTTTTAAGTTTCTACAACTAACCGTTTTTTTTTTTGTTATGGGTTCTGAAAGAGGACAAGAAACAGGAATCATCTAAAATGGAGACAAACGAGATTCGTGCTGTAATAAAATTTCTTTGTAAGAAAGGAATGTCGCCGAAGGAAATCTATGAGGATATGGTGGATACATTAAGGGAAGATGCTCCTTCCTATAGCACAGTAAAAAAAAATGGGTAGCTGCGTTTAAATTAGAGAGGATCAGCACCGAAGACGAACATCGACCAGGAAGACCTGTTGAGTCAGTTACTCAAGAAAACATCGACCAGATACATGTTTTGGTTATGTTGGACAGAAAAATGACAGTTCGTCAGATAGAAGAGACCTTAGGTATTCCAAAAACAACAGTGGATTGGATTATGAGAGAACACTTGGGCCTCAGGAAGCTTTCTGCCCGTTGGGTTCCCAAACTTTTGACACCCGATCAAAAGGCTGTGAGAAGAAAGTTATTTTCGGACAACTTGCGTTATTTGAAGCCAATCCAGAGGAATTTGTCAGTAGATTTGTTACCATGGATGAGACTTGGGCCCATCACTTTACACCAGAGTTCAAGCAACAATCCATGCAATGGAGACACTCCGGTTCCCCTCCTTCCAAAAAAGCCAAGGCAGTTCCATCAGCAGGGAAGGTTATGGTGTCTGTCTTTTGGGATTCCGAGGGTGTACTTCTTCTAGACTTTCTGAATAAGGGTCAAACCATCACTAGCAATTATTATGCAAATCTTGTGAAGCAACTACGAGAAGCTATCAAGGAAAAGAGAAGAGGAATGTTGTCCAGGAAGATTTTTTACCATCAAGACAATGCTCCGAGTCATCGGTTGCTGCAAGCCATGGCTGCTATTTACGATTCTGGCTTTAAACTTTTACCACATGCACCATATTCACCAGATATAGCTCCGTCTGGCTTCCACCTATTTCCTCATTTGAAAAAAAATCACTTTCTGGCATTCATTTTAGGTCAGATGAAGAGGTCATTGATGCTGTAACCTCATTTTTTGAGTCACTTGAAACATCGTTCTTTTTGGAGGGCATAAAAGCATTAGAACATCGCTGGAAAAAGTATATAGACCTTAAAGGGGATTATGTTGAAAAATAAATCATAATCATTTTATTAGTCATTTTCTTTATATGTCGGGCCACGGACTTATGGGTCACCCCTCGTATATATATACTAGACGGGTGACCCGGGCTTCGCCCCGGGATTGACCCGTGTTCATATCTACCCGAGTGATATATATTTAGATAAGATTTTTTTTATAATTGTTTGTTATTAGCATTATCTATTTGTTTGCATCAGCATAATTTAATCTAATCTTTGATAGAGGGCGCTGTTCGTGAGCTAAGTAGAATAATTTGAATATATAGTTTTAAAAATTGATTTATATATTTTTTAAAATGGCATATCGTCTTCCCCGTATTTTTTAACCTATGTATGGAAATTATGGTTTGAATTAGTGAACTACTGCGAATTTGTATACCGGACATACAAACAAACAAACATACAAACATTGATTTTTATATATATATATATTATAAGCTCCTTTTTGTTCTTTTATATTATCGCAACATTTTACTCTTTAATAATAGCATTTGACTCTTTGATAACATACTTTTTGATTTTAATAACATTTTCATTTGCTATGTTCTATTTATTTAAATATTTAAAGCATTGAGAGAGAGAGAGAATATTTTCTACAAGAAGGGTTTACTGCCTGTGCAGCGTGTAAACACTTCTTGTAAAAATATAGTCCATTATTATTCGTAAAAATATCAAATAAAATAGAGAAATAACGATTAGAGATTAAAATTAAACAATTAAAAATCCTGTAGAAGGGCAGAGATGCCCGAAAGCTTGAGATGGTATTTGAAATAAAAAGAAACTCATCTCTAGAAAACTTTTTAATTGTTTAATTAATGTACAGGAGATTTAAATCAATTGATGTAGAGATTAAAATGTTATTAAAGTGTAAAAAGTTGTTATTAAAATATAAAATGTTGTCATTAAAGTGAAAACTGTTATCATTAAAGTGAAAACTGTTATCATTAGAGTGAAAAATGTTATCATTAGAGTGTAAAATGTTGACTTAAAAGTGCAAAACCTATATATGAGAAATACATGAACTATAAAATGATATAGATAGAATAGAAAATGATTCCAATATTGACAAAGTGGTTGTTGAATTAACAAATTTATTATTAGAAACGGCTTATCAATCGTTGGAAGTTAAATTCGCTATATCCCTAGATACTGTTTAGGTTTAAACTTGGAAGAATTTAAAAACTGGGAAACGATGAAAAACCATTTTCCTTATATAATCAATATTATCATCATGGGAACCAATCAGTTATAAATATTCAAGTCAATTAGAAATACAAATTAATTATGAAGCAATAACGTGCCATCTATGCATAGAAAATGAAAACATTAAAGTTTCTTTTACACATAAAAAAAAACATTGTCCTCACGGAGCTGAAAAATATATTGGTAGGGCTTGGCTCATCAGTGGTAAACCCTTCCAGCGGTTTCGCCAATTAAATCTACCAGACGGCTTCTTTTAGAGCTCTAATACTGTTTTGAACGATTCTGCTTATATATGCTACACTGAAGAGTGGAATCTTAGAAATGGTATTCAAGCAAACTATGGACATAAGCTTTTAGGACAGTAGAATTACATATAAATATTTTCATTGAGCAATGCTCATTCAGCAAACAATAAGGATAAGTTAGGCATAAATTAATTATAAAGCAAAAACGCGCCATCTGTACATAGGAAATGAAAGAATTAAAGACGAACATGCTATCAAAAAAACTAAAATAATAAAGTGGTGAGCTTTTATAGAAAATAATCATCCATAGGAGAGAAATGCATATAAAATATTTGGCAAATTGATATACCCAAGTGGACAAACACATCATTACTTATGTGTGAAAAAATAGTTTAAAAATAAAAAAAAGAAGGGCAGCTTACGCCCGAAAGCTCGAATTTATTTTTCAAATAAAGAAACTTATCCTTTTTGAATCTTTTCGTTATTATAGGTGTTGATATTTGAAACAAAATAGGTATATCCTGACCGGGCTCATATGAGCTTTTTAGATGGCAGAGCGCCATCTAGTGGAACATAAATCAACTAAACATTGATTTAACTTGTTAGGTGATATTCGGAGAACCCATTTTCTTGATAAATAAAGGAAACCCAACCACGAACGCATTTTGGGCTGTTGGTCCTCGTCAGCGTGATGCAAGCTGTACCTCTACGACCAAAAATGGCGCTCTGCCATCTAAAAAGATCATGTGAGCGTTCAGGATATATACCTATTTTGTCTTTAATTATTTAAATATGATAATTTGCTAGAGAATTCCAAAACTGTCACCCATGGTTTCGGGCTATGACCCTTATCAGTACAGGGGCGGCTTCAATTTCATAACATTCTACGTGAGGGGTTCTGGTAGGAATTCAGTGTTTTAATGTATTTTTTTTTAACAAGATAGGTGTCTCTGTTAGTACATGAACACCTTTCTTCTGCACCTTTAGGTTATAAAGTAATTCAATAAATTATCTTTTTAATCAATTCTCTTTTCAATTATAAAGTAATATATAACAATTTAAAAACCCCGTTTTTTACGCATTTTTCTGGATTTGTGGGATGTAAGATATAATTTGTTAATATGTTTTGTGGGTAAAGAACAGTATAAGCCCTCTCTGTGGCAGTTATGAATTGTAAAAATAACTTTGAAGAAAACAGAGTTTAGCCCTTAACACTTGGTTACGAAATATAATACTTAGCTAATAATAACTCTTTTTGAAAATAGAGCAATCCATAAATAGATATTTGATTTTAAAAAGTATATATATTGGATCAAAAAATGATTTATTTACCAATATTTCAGTTAGCTGAACGCCAACCTTTTTCAAGGTACAACAACATATTTATGTAAACAACAAACTCAGCACCACATATCGTCAAAAATATATTTTTTTAACTTAATTCTATTGACGCTATATGGCGCGCGATGAGTTTGTTGTTGACATAAATATGTTGTTTTACCTTGAAAAAAGTTTATATTCAGCCAACTGAAATATTGGTATTTAAAACATTTTTTGGTCACGGTGGTACAGCCTGCTCCACGCTGACAAGGGCCAACAGCCCGAAACGCATTTGTGGATGGTTTTTTTTTATTTATCAAGAAAATGGGTTGGCCAAATATCAGGGAACAGGCTAAATCAACATTCAGTTGATTTCTGTTCCACTAGATGGCGCTCTGTCATCTAAAAAGCATGTGTTAGTGGTCAGGGTATGCCTTCTTTGCTTTTAATTTATATATTTTATATTATATATATAATAATACCAATCAAGAAATTTTCAAAATTTATATATTTATTAGTTAAAAAAATTCTTAACATTATTATTTAATGCAGAATTAGCTTGCTGTTCTGACTCAATGTTTAAACTATACTTAATATTCAAAACCTGTGAATCATGATTTATTATATTTTACAAAACTTCTTCACAAATTACTCTAATATATATGCCTTTTTAATTAATAATATAAATCTATAAAGAAGACATATTTGTTTCTATAACACTTGAATCTATTTAACTAGCGTACATTACCTACCTAGAGAATTGCCACAACCAATCTGATGTATGAGCCCAATGGTTCGAGAGATCGAACTAAGTAAATCAATGTGTAGTGTGGCCGTGGGTTTCAGTCCTAGCAATGCACGAGACTATCCTCAAGTAAGTTTCTCGCCTCGAGTCTTTTTCTTCGTTGTTGATATTTAACGCCGAGGTTTTAGGTGCCCCACCCCGGGATGTAATGGTCGAGGCCACGTCAACAGTAACCGGAACTCACACAGAAGGTAAGTGAGATTTAACTTCAGTATTGTTGCACCTTCTGCCCTTCCACTACACAAGCTTAAACACCTTTTTGACGACTTCAATCGATACCTTTCATAGGATATTATGGAATCGAAGCCGCCCTTGTACTGATAGGGACATAGCACGAAAACATAATATTGTTGGCTGCGGTTTGGCAGATTCTTCAGTCTTGATTCTCTCCTCAGACGCGTCTTGCATCTTTCCAGAACGTGTCTCAACCATTCTACAAGGTTAAACCAGTCAATAATAAGACAACTATATTTTTAGGTAACACCCAGAATATCTCTTTATTTATCTCATCAAAGTTTAAAGCAGGTTGGGTATTCAGTATATCAAAATACAAATTATTTTATAATACATAATATTTCATAATAAAATTCTGTTTTATAAAAATAAATAAATATAAAATTTAGATTTGAAATATATGGAAAATAATATTATAAATATTTTTTAAAATATTCCCATTAATCATGATGCAACAGTATAAAAGCAATATTGAACTCCTAGTTCGCACCAAAAACACAAAGTTCCCTATCTGTTTTGTTTAAAAATAATATATCAGTGATATATTATAACTTTACTCTGTTTTGATTTGAGATATAATCGAAGGTATATCATAATTATTAAAGACTTTGTTTATAATGATGTATGTAAGAATTGTGAAATAATAAAATAATTATAGTAGTATAAAATTTCGCATATTTTATTTTTCTTTTAAATATATCTAAATATAAAGTGGAATTTCTTAAAAATATATATAATAACTTTCACTATAAATCTTCAACCTATAACAGAAACTTATCAGTTGCAACTTCTAATATTTCAATATCTTAAAAGTAAGATATCAACAAATAAGTCCTATTAAAATACAAGCATTAGGCCTATAGAGAAAATTTTATTTTTTACAAATCGTTTATTTATAAATAGCTCTAGCTTTCGGGTAAGAAAGCCCTTCTACAGGAGTAAATACATTGAAGCGCCAATAGAATGAGAAAGACATATTTACATTGAAGCGCCAATAGAATGAGAAAGACATATTTACATTGAAGCGCCAATAGAATGAGAAAGACATATTTACATTGAAGCGCCAATAGAATGAGAAAGACATATTTACATTGAACCGCCAATAGAATGAGAAAGACATATTTACATTGAACCGCCAATAGAATGAGAAAGACATATTTACACTGAAGCGCCAATAGAATGAGAAAGACATATTTACATTGAAGCGCCAATAGAATGAGAAAGACATATTTACATTGAAGCGCCAATAGAATGAGAAAGACATATTTACATTGAAGCGCCAATAGAATGAGAAAGACATATTTACATTGAACCGCCAATAGAATGAGAAAGACATATTTACATTGAACCGCCAATAGAATGAGAAAGACATATTTACATTGAACCGCCAATAGAATGAGAAAGACATATTTACATTGAACCGCCAATAGAATGAGAAAGACATATTTACATTGAACCGCCAATAGAATGAGAATTGAAATCAAACAAAATGCTATTTACTCCCGTAGAAGGGCTTTCTTGCCCGAAAGCTAGAGATATTTGTAAATAAATGATTTGTAAAAAAGAAACATTTCCCTGGAGGCCTGTTGTTTGTATTTTAATATTGATTCAAGGGATTATTATTTGAAATAAGTTCTATTGTTTAACATCATTATATTTTTGAAGAGATAAACTATGTACAAAAATTTATAGATGAAAACATGGAGTAAAGTGTGTTACCGATGAAAAATATTTATGAATAATAAAATTCCCTTTGAAGCACCCACAGTAGGATATTATACCCTCATGGACAAAACTTAAGGAAGTAGAAATTCTTTAATATCGTCGGTCGTCTGTTGTTTTAAAAGAGACAGAGGCAAAATTTTCACACTTGGTTATCTCGTGTGTCATCAAGAAAGGTCACTGTAATATCTTTCAGAGTTATTTTCTAAATCCCAATATACATGCTAAAACTTCCATAAGTTTTGTCCATGAGTGTATAATTATACAAAGTTAATACATCTTAGTTGATTTCTAGCGATGGTGATAATCTGTGCATGCAGTCTGTCCGGATGTCCCATCGCCGCCATGGAGAAGCTGGTGAACAAGGACCACAAGAACGCGGCCAAGGTTGCCAGCGTGGCGGCCGCAGTCGCCGCAGTTCCTCAGACCGCCAACGCTCCCACAGCCACCGTGGTCTCCACCCAGAGTGAGTTATTCGAACCCATCCACATTTCATAAGTCTTCACATGTACCTTGTTTTCTACTCCACACACTCCGAGACAACATAAAATTAAGCACAGAGAAAATGTTTATAGAATGGGACGGAATTCGGCAAATGTAATATATACAAGTATTGAAAAAGAAACTATTGAATTCTTAAAGGAATCGTCTGTTTCATTGTTTTATGTTCCCCAGTGGTAATAGAGACCATAGCTACTATAAATATGTTCCTTTTAAATGAGTTCCGAAAATGAATATTAATTTAATTAAATGTCAAATTTCCCCTGAAGTTTTGTTTAAGATTTTTAATAAAGGCTTCAATATATTTGCCTTTCACAATTCTGAAGGTTTTGTTTATAGGTAGTTTAGAAGTATTAATGTAATAAGCCTAAGGTTATAGTAGGAATCCACGTTTCCAAGGACCTTATTACATTGTGTAGTAGAGGATATCAGTCGAGGCTATAGAAAGATCTCTTACATTAATAGTATGATAAGGCAATAATAGGCGCCATATAAATAAATATACAGAAGCAAAAGTTGCCTCTCCCATCAAAACTAGATGTCTTCTATTGACCGTCGCAGCAAATTGGCGGACTCAGGTCGGTAACAAAGCCGCAACACCAGCTTTAACAAACTGAGAAGCGTCCACCTGGAAACCATGGTTTCGGGCTAATAGCCCGGGTCGACACTTTTCAGTTTGTCAAAGATGGTGCTGTGGCTTTGTCATCGACCCGAGGCCGCTAGTTTGTGGTGACGGTCAATAGATGGCGTCTGGTTTTAAAGGGAGAGGCGACCTTTGCTTTTACAAATCATTTCCTCCCGGGAAAATTTTCATCTATATATAAATATATAATAAAACCATTAATCAACGAATGTGTTTATTTTTCCAACAAAACAAACATTCTTCAACGCAGTACGGACATTTGTTCTGCTTGAAGATTAACCACATTCATACTTATATAATGGTTTTATTTATTCTCGCTAGTAAGTAGGGAAAATAGTATTCAAAATAAGATTATTACTATCTATTTTGTTATTCTGTGTTACTTGTTGTTATAGCTTTCAAGTCGTCAATGATCAGTGGCCTGGGTTTCAGAAGTCGAGACCTATGTTTCCGGAACGTCCATGTGCGCAGGCTCAGACCGTGTACTTCGGCCGATGTGCTTCGTGAAACAGCTCGAGCTGGGAGAATTCCCATCCTACACCACCCCCCGCACCAACCTGCCCAAGGAGCTGGAGAAGTACAGCAAGGAGACCTACGAGCCCCCCAAGTACTACAATCGCCCCATCGCCCCTAAGCCCAAGGCCCCCGCCCCTCTCCCCTCCTCCACCATCGAGGTGACCGCGGTCCCCCACACCACCGTGCTGACCCCCGTGGCTACTTTCCAGTACGTCTGCATCCTCATCTCTCTCTCACCTCTTCGCACATCTTTTGTTTGTTTTTAAAATGGCTATAATCAAACACACATAAAAATATAATATTATATTCTAAAAGTAAAATTAAAGCGTTCTCCACACAAACAGTTCCAAAATCACTTTATTAGGTACCGCTTAAAAAGAGTAACCTAGTTTATCATATCTAAGTTGTTCTTTTTATGCGGCACATAATAACGTTATTTTAGAACTGAAATGTTTTTATTTTCTTTTTATAATCTAGTATTTTTTAACCACTTTAAAAAATAGCGTATCTTGAAAAAAATGTTATATAAAAAAACAGGTTATATTCTCCAATGAAATACTTGAATAGATTGCTACGACATGGCACTCAATGTTGTCCTGCTTGTAGTAATCCCTTCCTAGTCTAAAATAAAGTAAGTTTTCCATCTTACTACACGTATAGGACTATACTCTTGACTACTTCAATATTTTAGACAAATTACAGGGGTAAATAGACAAGCGTATTTTATATGATTTTTCCTTATTATTCTGTATGTTTGTAGCTAGGTCATATGTGGATAGTAGCAATCTTGGCTGTTATAAGGATAGGCGGCCCAAGTTTGGTTAGTTCAATATATTATGGATAATTAATAGGCTAATCCCTTAATAGAATGTTCAAATCAATAAGCTTGAGGGATGAGTTTCTTTTGCAAATAAATTTATTTCGAACTTTCGGGCAACGCCCTTCTATAGGAAAATTAAAAATAAAGCAAATTAAATTATATTACATTGAGATTAAGCTAGGCAAATGTATAACGAACTATAGAAAATAAAAATAAATATCAGAAACAAACACTCGTATAGGACTATAATACCTCCTCAAAGTGAAGTTCTTATGTGTGTTCACAAGACACAATTTACATAAGAGGCCACTTTACATAACGGTATGAGCAAGCGATTAAGTGTGGAAATTGAATGAGACAACCGCGCACTTTCTTTCTCGAATAAATTTGCATAAAGAGGGATGTACAAGGCATATTTACACATCACGTCGAAGTACACAACATTTCAACAAAGTACACAATCATTTAGTATAATACTGTCGACCCAAAAAACGTCAATGAGATGTAAGTTATAAAGGCTGCCGCAAAGACATTAAGATCTGCTATCTGGTTTTCCTGTTACTCAAGCCGTCGGGTACAGACAAGACTATATTATTGTACGTTAAATTGGAAATGCTAAGAAATAAGGGTCAGGGATGGTCTACGTATTTGAAATAGCAAATTTCTAGCCATCTCTTCATAAAATAAAATTGTTCAATTCTTAACAAACACAAAACAGTGAAAATAAAACTTAGATTTAGACTATAAGACCGGTTGTCCAAGGTTGTCTCAAAAGTTTGTAAATAGTTGAAAAAAAAATTGAAATACCAATAATATTCGCCGTTATGTATAATGTCTTTGTATTATGTATAAAGTAATTTATTCTTATGTATTCGCCGTAATAATATTATTCGCCAAGTAATAAGAAAAACAACGTTTTAAAAAAACACGAACTTTGGGACAACCTTATATATACTCTAAACTACACTCATAGACAAAACCTAAGGAAGTAGAAAGTCTGTTTTTTTTTTTGTTTTCAGGATACAGAGGCAATTTTGTTCATACTTGGCTATCTCGTGTGTCTTCAATAAAAAATAACTGTATATTAAATATATATTTCAGAGTTATTGACTGAATCTAGATATATAAATGCTAAAAGGTACAACTTCCTTAAGTTCTGTCCAAGTGTGCAGATATAGTGTGGACATGATGTCTTTAATGGCACATATTGTGTATTCAATATGTTGGCTTGATTGTCGGTCAGAGCTAGTGTCTTAGAAGAATTGTAGTACATCGTATACAGACGATATGTTGATACCATTCCCTCTGACAGAAAAAGTCTTTATTCAAAATTTGAGATATTAAATATATAAATATTATCAGCATAATAATATAATCTATTGACATAAGAAATCATTCGGATAAATTTTGTTCGCTATACAATTAAATTATCACTGCAAAGTATTGAACACGGTTAAGCATACATACATGTACTTAGGTCAAAGTTCTGATGAAAACAACAAGGGGAATTATTTCATCGTGGAGTTATCGGAATCAAATTATATATATATATATATATCTCCCCTGGTAGATCTCTAAGGTCTCATTGAAGTTATAGCTGACGGTATAACAGCCGATAGATAAATGTTAAATTGTGTGCTATGTAAGCATAATCAAAAGCTACAGTGTGGACAAAGAGGATGGTGTGGCGGTCTAGAGCGGAGTTCCAGCCAGCTCCGCAGCCCCAACCTCAGCCACAACCCCAGCCACAGCTCCAACAGCACTTCGAGGTGGCCAACAGCGTCATCAACCTCTCAACCAAGAGCAGCCCACCGCCTGTAATCGATCTGTCCTCCAGGTCCCTGGATCTGACCGTGGCTGCCGTGCGGACGTCCAATGGAACAAGGTAGCGGACCTCCCAGCGATGTCATGCTAACCTCTTACTCTCGTGTGGTCATCTCAAATCTTCCCAGGCTCTTTTGCCTATCTAGAAGCTGGGATAGTTTCTAATCAAAAATATGCACAAAAATTCAATACATTGCCTATATACACTTTCAGGATTACTTATTATTATACTATTACTATATATTATTACTCTCTCTCTCTCTCTCAATAGTGTAGAAGCTTCTCCGGAGCATATCTTGTCATGCTCAGAACTGACAACAGAGAACCTATTTTCCAGGCCTATAACTACCATCGCAAAATTGGAGTGGAGTTGACTTCAGAAATTGTTTTACCATGGTGATAAGTACCACCACCACACTTTCAGGATTACTTTTCACTTATACATTTATATTTGGTATAGAAACCTTATTTCCCAAATATTTTATTCTATTTTAAAAAATTATATTTTTATTTTTTATAATATTAAATATATGATGGCAATATATATAATCTCAATCTTTCATTTTTAGAACTGTAGTAACGAAAAAAGATAATGACAATTAAAAAGTACGTTTAAAGATATCTGGTCAATTTTACGTGCTAAAGTTGAAAAAATGAAATTAAATATTGGAATATGTACATGGAAGACTTTCCCAACACGAAGATTTCGTCTATAGACATCAGCTAAAAACATTCCCCAGCCATTCTCTGTGATGGAAGCTTGTATGTTCTGAAGGACCCGTCTTCGACTTCGAGATAAAATTCCGAGAACAGGACTCAGCGCAAACTTTTTTCTCAGTCGAGAGAATGATCACCAGACTTCACTCTCCCGCGAGGTCTGCAAAGATGTCATCAAAGACTTATTCGAGTACTTCGTTTGTGAGCTTTTGATATTTTCCACGATGTATATTGAGATGATTCCTCCTCTAGAGTGATCTAAGGTGACTGATTCTTCTGTAGGCAGGGAAAAGCACGAGCGCTGTAGGTTTGGAATGTCTCTCCTTGGTAGGGGTCTACTGATGATATTGGTGTGGAGATAGTTGATGAGGGCGCTAATGTTGACAGAGGTAGAATGGTTATCGGAACTGAAGCTAATTGGCTGAAGATGGAGGGACGGGAGGATTCTTGGTCACTGTATCCTGTTGTATGAATGGAGAGCGATCCGAGGTCGATGTAGAGACAGCGGAGTTGTAAGCGGGCGTGGGCTTGGGAACGAGGGCGTCGACATTAGGTCCTTCAGGATGTCTTTATGATATCATGGACGCTCTCTGTTGGTTCCCAAGTGGCAGATGGCACGCTGGTGTCCCTAATTTTCATCTAATGCACTTGAAACTGTAGGTGATATAAGTGAGCGTCGATTTGCTCTTTGGGATAATGAGTTGTTTGGCAGGGAGCTGGTGTATTTTCAGTCCCTCACCTGTTGTCGGTGGTCCAGGAGTAGTTACCGCTGAATTCAATTTCGCGTGTCAGAGAGATAACTCTGCGCCGCGACGGTGTCCCTGATAAACATCGGTATATTCCAAATCTTTCTTTTCCTCTTTACCGGAGCACTTTAAGGTCACTCTAGACGCTGTCCAACCTAACCAAGCTTAATAAGCTGGAAGACCTTTCACAGGATATTCTCCAGTGATGTGAAGTCAGGGCAGTACTCGCAGCATTGGGCGAATGACGCCACTGCCGATCTCAGATTCTGCCGTCTGTTCGTGAGCGGCATCACATGGGCCTCGTGGTGGCCTTGCTTCGATGGTGTCATCCATTGTAGCCTGGAATTTATTGTGCGTAGCCTTAAATTTATAATCCGCTATATTCAGTGTAGGGTTTTTTTTTATCTCTGTATAGGTGTGCTCTCTCTATAAATACGTACTTTATAAATACACTCACATGGACAAAACTTAAGGAAGTTGTACCTTTTAGCATGTATATCTGGACAATAACTCTGAAATATATATATATTACAGTGATATTTATTGAAGACACACGAATGTATTTACTTTGGGATTTTACTGTCTTTGTACTTTGTGTGCCTATGGTTTATGTACTTATAAGAAATGAAATTATTCAGAACATTTTTTTTAAATCATACAACTTACCGCTGCCCTTACATACACACAAAAAAAACTGCGCGATATAAATAAAAAATAAATTACTTAAGCAGTTATTATATAAATGTGAACCACTTGCAATAAACTGTCATTTATAGGATATATTAACATATTCAGGTATTTAAAATAAAACAAGTGTATTCTTCTAGACCGACAATCTTCATATGTTGCCAAAATTGAATCCATTGTGAAAACTATTGGAGCAAACTCATAATTTTTCAATCTTTAGTTAGTAAAGAATTTCTGTGATCATTACCGCTGATGTATGAAATGATAATTATCATTTTTTTTAACATTCTTACATATTAAATAAACACCCACTCGGGTAGAATCGGGCGAAGCCTGGCCAACTAATATAAAAATATGCACATCAAACAGGAGTACAGTTTCTATCCTTAACAAGCATCGTGTATCAAAGTACAAGATAAAACTTTCCTCTGGACATTCAGAAGACAGAAGAATTATCTTTCCAAGAAATTTGGCATAAAATGTAAAAGTACACGAGCAGATAGACGCAGCCCTTGAGTATCTCCCCGTCACCCTGTTCAAAGATACTGGGGCTGCAAGAAGAATCCTGTAGGCAATCTTCTATTGACGCCCGCTGAAGAAGCTTATTTCTGCCCTTAATTCTGAACAGGTTGCGGACCTAAACGCCATGTTCTGTAAAATTATCCCCTTGTAGAGGGCAAAGCCTGCACCCTTTAGAAGCGGCTCACTGCCATCAGGGCTCTCTGCAGAAAATAGAAGGACAATACGAGCTTCCGCATATGGTGATTCAATAATGCGTGGTTCAGTGCCACCTCTTTTATTGTCGCGTTCGTCCAGGACCTCTATATCGGCTTTAGCTGAAGTCACCGTTCTCTGGTACCGCGTCCAGGCAATATCGCCAGCATCAATGTCTAGAGCCTCGGTACCTGTGTCATTAATATCCACCTATTCCACACTCCTGAATAATGTAGTCTTCAACTGTAAATCATCATAGCCGTCAGGGAAGATGCTAAGATCCTCGGTGACTTGGACACATTCGTGGAGTCTTCGAGTAACATCGGGTCTGGAAATGTGGAAGCCCTCGCAGATCTCCTAGACCGGACTGCCCTTGTCGACACCGCCACCATACCCATCAAGGCTCACCGGAAGCGCTACGCATTATTGAACCCTCAAACCCGCACCATCCTTTTCCAGGTGGGATTGTCCTGATTCCAGTGTTCCATTTGTCTCTGCGCTTCTTCAAACAGCGCTAGCCGTCGAAAGAGTGGAGGCACTTCTCGAGAAACATCAGAGAGAATCAGAGACATTCTTCCTGGAGAACTTTGAGGAATATGGGAACAATTGAAACAGGACCTTATTGAGGACATCAAGTATCATTTTGTTACCCTATCGAAGAGGCAGAACAAGCTGGTTGATGCGCGCCAAGCTCAGTTAGAGTTCGTGAAGGACGATTATCCTTCACTGCTCGAGCTTGGGTGCTCCCCGTGTGCCTGACAGCAATTTTCGGCACCGACAACAGTCTACAATGCCCAAGGGAATCTCGTCGAGGCAGAGAACTTGAAGCATCTAGTCTTCAGTATTCTCAGCGGGCGCTTGAACGGCTCAACCTGTCACCTGGAGGACATCAACGTGTTTTTGGAGATAGCGACAGCGAACATAACGCTAGAGAAACGAACATATACATAGATGAGGTATAAGCTACAATCCGCATCCTGCCACATGGAAAAGCGGCCAGCTATGAGGACCTTGCGATGAGGGTCTTGCGCGAGCTTGTAAAGGTTTTGATGACATCTATGCGGGCCTAATAATTGAGTTCTCAAGGAATCCAAGCTCTGCGGGCCTCTACTGGAAAATTTGAGGTAGTAAGTATCATTTGCCTCTTCTTCAAAGTGTTTGAAGGTCCTGAGCAAAGAGGATATTGACCTATAGCTACGACGGACTAGAGGATCGTTAGCGGTATTCTTCTCGGTCATCTATATCCTCACCTACCTACCATCCTACAGGATTGTCATACCTACGTCTTTCCAGAGATTTGTCCTTCTTGGAACAAGAGCCGTGTTTCTGATGAGATAGCCATTATCACGAAGCATAAAACGTCGCTGTAAGTAATCTCAGCCGACCTACAGTGCTCTTTTGTGGACCAACTGGTCTCCCAGCTGAGCTCCATCGGTCTGCCTCCGGACTTCGTAAAGTGGTTCAAGATAGTACACGTGGAGGTCGGCGCCACATTCACCACTGAAGAATTACAGCCGTCCTCAAGAATCATCGTGAACTTCTCTAAGAGCAGGGAACTGTGCTGGGACATCTATAAGGTCAGCGCCGACTCTCCGCGGGGATCTCGTGCTCATCATCATTTATCACGGTGTTGGGCTGCAAGACAAGTCACGGAACCTCGGCCTTGGCGAGCCACCTGCTAGGGATCTCAGAAAGGGCGATCTCAAAGTGATCTCCAGACGTCGTGGCTTCTCCATTGTTGGGCGAACGGCTAACTTGGTGGTGATCAAATTCGGTGCCCCAACACCCGCAATGTTATTTGTCTGACGACGCTACCATCCCCAAAATGCTGGTCAAGCTGACAGGGTTCGTCTGGGATTCCTGCTACCTCACTTCCTGGATTCTGGGTGGTGACCCCTCTATGTCCATCGATGGCGTCTTTCAGATATCTTGCAGCGCCGTCTGCCCTGCTTTTTGGAATAACGGGAGTCCAGCGTGAATGTGCCTGATTCTGTGGTTGACTTGGCGATCTCTTCGTCGTAGCCAACATTGATTCTCTGGACATGATGTAACCCATAATATGGCTATGTATATCCTGTACATTCAGCCTCAGCTCGACAGTGCCACATAGCATGTAGGCCCGATGACTTGTCGCTAGCCCATAGGTACTGGTCTTGCCATTGCGTCAGACCCCTCATCCGAGAGGATTTGGGCTGGGTCTTTGGACGAGGCCTGAATAATGACGCCATTGCCATTCTCACGTCTGCCAAAGTCTACATATAAAAACATTTGTTAAGCCTAGAGGTAAGAGAAGTCCAGAGAGCCCCTCCTTATCTGGAGGAGGACTCTTTGTCGGAGGGAGAGTCTCCTAGGCTGACAAACAAGATAAGCTAAAATCAACTATATGTTGATTGATTTTAAGGAAAACGTTCGAATTTACATATATGAGAAATCCGCCACATTATATAAGCAAATAAAGAGTGGTTTATGCTTAAAATATGAAACTTCCTTAAGTTTTGTTCATGAGCGTATATTCCTTAACAATAAACTGATGTCAATATCAATTAAAAAGAAATGCTATTTTAAAGAAAATATTCAAAGAAAAAGAGGATGAGTATCTTTTTATGAATAAGCGTTCGAGCTTTCGAGCACAATGTCGCCCTTCAACAGGAATAAAACCACAACAAGAATCAAGATACATCTATATATATACACAGGTGATTAGCATAAACAAAAACTATTATTTTTAGAAAGATAAAATTTAAGTTTTATGTATGATATGCAAAACAGGTAATAGGAGAAATGTAATTATGCTAATATATGGTTCAATCTACTAGTAAAGAATCTATAGGTTGTTGTATGAACAGCTTATGTAAATATGTCATTGTAAAGTTCCGGAATCTCGATGTGCCTATTGATGCTATTATATTTCAGGGATAGCAGCGCCTCGACAACCAATCTTTTATATTTATGCTGAATGTTAGAAAAATGCGAACGGGGTTCTATTGTATTAAAAGTATGTCCTGTATTTGAAATGTGTTGGGCTATGAGGGATCTAGGATCATTATTTCTGATATTTCGGATATGTTCATTCTTATCAGATCACAATTGCCCCAATAACACCATTTCCAGATTAATATCCTTGATCAGAATCAGTTTAGATAACAGTATATTTAACTTTAATCAGGCATATTTTAAACAAACAAAAGGTACACCTATGGGTAGCCCACTATCTTCCCCACTATCAGAAATAGTAATGCGCCATATAGATAGGCATATAGTTGAACAATACCACATAGATATTTTATCATGGCACAGATACATTGATGATATCTTTGCAATAGTCAAAACCAGTTCACTTGATAACATTTTCTCCACATTAAACAATCTATACCAGGATATACGTTTTACAGTTGAAATAGAGACCGATAATACTTTAGCTTTCTTGGATATACTTATCACAAAAATAGATAATAGATACACCACAAGCGTTTATTACAAACCGTCATTTTTTCCATCATACATACATTTTTGTTCGTACTGCCCACTTAGCCATAAAATTAATACAGTCAAAACATTAACTAAACGCATATTCACTCATTGTACCACAGAAATATCAAAACAGCAGGAAACTAATACCATATTAACACATTTATTATCATTGGGCTACCCAAAAAACTTTATTTTGAGATACTTTCATAACCCTTCACAAACAGCAGTTAATCATAGTTATAAATCTATCTGCACTATTACTTTTTCCCCTCAGAGCCTCAACATATCCAATTATCTAAAAAACTTTGGTATCCGCACCTTCTACTCTAATACTCCAAATTTAGGCACATTACTCAGAAACCCTATCACCAAAAACAGTTTCCCCCCAAAACCCATACACTCCAATAATGCAGTATACTCATTAAAATGTAATAATTGCTCTAGCTTATACATAGGTGAAACCGGTAGACACATAAAAGACAGAATCGATGAACATATCCGAAATATCAGAAATAATGATCCTAGATCCCTCATAGCCCAACACATTTCAAATACAGGACATACTTTTAATACAATAGAACCCCGTTCGCATTTTTCTAACATTCAGCATAAATATAAAAGATTGGTTGTCGAGGCGCTGCTATCCCTGAAATATAATAGCATCAATAGGCACATCGAGATTCCGGAACTTTACAATGACATATTTACATAAGCTGTTCATACAATAACCTATAGATTCTTTACTAGTAGATTGAACCATATATTAGCATAATTACATTTCTCCTATTACCTGTTTTGCATATCATACATAAAACTTAAATTTTATCTTTCTAAAAATAATAGTTTTTGTTTATGCTAATCACCTGTGTATATATATAGATGTATCTTGATTCTTGTTGTGGTTTTATTCCTGTTGAAGGGCGACATTGTGCTCGAAAGCTCGAACGCTTATTCATAAAAAGATACTCATCCTCTTTTTCTTTGAATATTTTCTTTACCAAGTTACTCCAGAGGATTTTACCTTGTTCAGCTATTTTAAAGAGATAACAATGAATTCAAATATCAATTGGTAGATCAGCAAAAAAAAATAGAAATCAATAGCCCTATATTCAAAAGCACGCACACATTAACAGCTTTATACAAGAACTTATGGCCGAATAAAACATTTCACAGCAAGGGAATGAAGTCGATACCATTGCAACTACAGTTCTACTAAGTTCCATAAAGAAAACATTACGAGGGTGGTTTGATAAGTAAGGTAAGCGAAGTTGTTAACAAAAATTCAATAGAATACATTATATTCATCAACAAATATATTCTCTTTTAAACTCTATACACTTTACAGGTTACACAAGAACATAAGACGCTGCTACACTTTATATTTATTTGATTGAAAGTAGCTTTCGAGCAAGTTCTTCTTCAGCAAACTAAAACATATAAACAAGTTAATGCCGAGAGATTATATACTCTCTATCCATTACCTTGTTTATACGTGTTAGTTAGCTGAAAAGGGCTTGCCCGAAAGCTTTCAATCAAGTAAATATATAGAGTTGCGGGCATCTTATACTTTTTGTAATTTGTCGAAATCCGCATTCCCGTGATAATCTATACACTTTGTCCATCGATGCTCTAAGGCCATTATATTATTTTCATGATCGTTTTTTTTCTAATCTGTAAAGATATTCGTTCAGAGCCTTGGTAAACTCGCTATTACTTGAAATTCCTTGACTCCTCTGTCATTTTTTTTCAGATTGGTGAACGGATGGTAGTTGTGGTGTATTCAGGTTGATTTAAAAGTAGAAATGTATTTTAGGCTTTATTTATTTAAATGGCTTTTATTATATTACACCGTATTAGATGCAAGCTTAAGAATTACAAATTAACAATCAATTTATATGATGATAAATTATATGTTATGATATATACAATATATCGCAGAGTCTGTGGAATTCAATATCATTATTATATTAATATAATATATACATTATTATATTATATAATTAAAATATAAATATACGACAGTAGTCGTTTGGGACCAGTCTGGCGAATAGGGTGGGACGTTCAAAGATGTCGTAGTGTAGATTGTGATTTTGACCATTGTCATTCTGGATCCTTGTGCTGGGGCATTATCTTGATGAAAGAGACTTTTATATTTGTCAAAGCGGTCTTACTTTTTTTCCTTTTTTTTTGTTTGTTTGTATTTCATCATCTAATCTTTGAACGTGTTTTTCATAACGCTCCCGTTGATTGCCTTGCCAAGAGAAAGTTTATATAAAATTAGAGAATCAAAGAAAATTTATATTGTTATGCAATTATATATATTGTAAAGACCATACGAGCACAGAAGGGGGATTGAAAAAAAGGTGCGTAGTTTTTTTTGGTTAGGTGGTGAGGGGAGAGGAGGACAAGAGGAGTGTCGCCCCTTTTATCCCTGCCAGATTTGACTCATTATCTGGGGACAAGAAGCCGGATGTATTATCCAGGGATCTTTATGTCGCCGGGATTTTGAAAAGAGAATGTTTCATATAAGTGGGCGTTACTTGCAGCACCCCACTGGCAGTGACATCGGGCAATGGGACCTTCCGGCCCACGGTGCTGGTGACTCCCAAGGCGATGTATCCTTCGACCGAACAGACCGAGCCCGTGGACTTCTCCACGCCACACCAGGCCACCTTTGTCCCCGCCTCCTGCGCCACCTCGACCGTGGCGGTGACCACCGAGTGCCTGGGCGGCTACGAGAAAGAAAGGTAGGAACCTTGCTTATAGCAACACTGCTGTCCGTCATTGTAAACGTTCATCCCCGGACTTATAATCTTATAATATCAACAAGCATCCAGGGATAAGTTTTTTGCACAATTTCTCTAGTTTTAAGGCTAACATGGCCTTGAACAGGATCAACTAGGTGTATAAATTCTTATCATTAGTTGAATAACCACTTGGAGCACTATATTATCAAAAATTACAAAATAGCGTGAGTCGAAGTCTTGTAATGTTTTTTTTATTATTTAGGCGAGGTTTCGATACATATAAACAATTTATTCTCTTATACGCTCTCATTTTTGCTCCTGTAGAAGGGCATATGCCTTATACCTCATGCCTCGGGCATAATGCTCGAGGGCTTGGCTAAATAGTAAAAACCTTACAATAAACTCTTCGTCTCACCATTTTGTGTACGTTTTATAGTATAACCCTTCTAGTTATAAGTTATACTCCTAGTTGTGATCCTGTAGAAGGGCATATGCCTTATACCTCATGCCTCGGGCATAATGCTCGAGGGCTTGGCTAAATAGTAAAAACCTTACAATAAACTCTTCGTCTCACCATTTTGTGTACGTTTTATAGTATGAACCTTCTAGTTATAAGTTATACTCCTAGTTGTGATCCTGTAGAAGGGCATATGCCTTATACCTCATGCCTCGGGCATAATGCTCGAGGGCTTGGCTAAATAGTAAAAACCTTACAATAAACTCTTCGTCTCACCATTTTGTGTACGTTTTATAGTATGAACCTTCTAGTTATAAGTTATACTCCTAGTTGTGATCCTGTAGAAGAACATATTAGCCCGAAGGCTAGAGAAATAAAATTGTACACGATACTCAGCCCTGTGTGTGTGGATGCTTTTTGATATTATTAAACTACTAGCCGAATGACCCGGGCAACGCCCGGGTTTTACCCGTTTAAATGCTTTTATTCAAATACTATTCGTTACAATTATAAATTGGCGCCGTGGATGTCATTCTTGTATAATATATAAATGAGTTTTAAAAATTGTAAAAAAAAAATGCATCGGCCGGGAATCGAACCCGGGCCGCCCGCGTGGCAGGCGAGCATTCTACCACTGAACCACCGATGGTTATGAGAAACGGCCACATTTGGGTATTTATTCCATTCACAAAAGCAAACGGTGACAGAATTGATTATTAAGAATTGTTGCTTGATGACTCTGATAACTGTATATATTAATTATTTTATAAACCTTGCGCATTAAGTTTCTTTATAAAAAAAAATAAACTAATTGCGCAAGGTTTTTTTTTACATTTTATAATAGTAAATCGCAATTTTCCTATTTTCGAAACAGCTCTTAATTGTCCCGTTGGACTTTCCATATCCTTATCTCTTGGTCTCACTCCGTTTTTAAACTTCTTTTTCTTTATTTCATCATATATATTTACCATTCTCTTTCATACTAGAAAATCTATTTCCCATCAAATTTTTTTCTTTCCATCATTTCTCGGCATTTTTTCGAACCCGCTAAATAATTCAAAGATGATAGTCAATTTCTATAGTCTGTTCAGAACTGTTTTGGAATATTGAGTCCAATGTTTATCATCAAATGCTGTCATCGCTATAGTGGGTGACATTTTGTCTTCAGTTCCTTCAAAGTTGAGTTTATCCACTTCGTAATTATTTCAGAAATCAAGAGAAGAAATCACCATAGAGAAGCATGGTAGCACAGAATATCATATCTTGCTCAAGAGAAGAGAAATTGAAGAAAATCAACACAGTTTGTTCTTATCTTGAAGATAAAAGGTGCCTGGTCGGCATTCGTTGTTCTTGAAATAAGAGACGGCTAGTAGAGTTTTTGTTTTTCGACGTTTCAACAAAATTCTTTTTTCCTGACGAGCACGAAAATATTTTGTCGAAAAAAATAAAGACTTCACTGGCCGAAGTGTCTCTTACTTCAAGAACAGTTAGTTCTTGTCCTCCCTCTTCCTTTATATTGTTCTGAGGTTATAATTTCCAAACCCTTTTGCAACACATCTGCTAAACATAAAAATCATTGCTATTGTTCCAATTTGACACTGATAAATATAGAAGTTTGATGGAAAGTGACACACAGACAGAATATAACTACAAATTAATACATCATAAATGAAAATTAACATAATTTCATTCCCATATGGTAATAACGAAATAGTGTAGAAAAGATATGCAAATATTAATATTATTTTCTATATAATATATGTTGTGCTGTATATAAATATACACCCGTAAAACATATATATACATATTTGACTGAAAGATACATAAAGAAATATAGGGATATTACATAAACCAAGCATATGTAGAAATACATGCTCATCAGTTTGCAAAAATTAAAGAAGGACATAAAATACTTAATATTTTTTAAAAGGTGATGGAATATATATAAGCATATTGTATTGATCTGTATAACATTAGTGTATAAATTGCATGAAAACAAATTTATAGACCTTATATGTTTCTATAAAAACGGCTCATGTATAAAATCACAATTCTAACCAATTACGCCATTCAGTTTAGCATCTAGATATATTTGTTACAACAGGACGCCAACTACCTGATCTGTGTGCTTGTCAAAGTTTCTTCAATATTGAGCATCAATGAAACATCTACAGCGAATCTACGATGTTATTGACAACTACATTCTGTGATTCTAGTAGCGATTGTAGACCACTTTATGAGAGTGGTAATTACCTAGCAATATTCGAATAAGAAAAACTAGAGATCTTTGGGGAAAGAGTTTATTTAACAAATGAAAACCTTAAGACGCGAATGATTCTTTTTACAAATAAATCAAACTTCTAATGTACTTACTGCGATGAAAAAATATTGTGAAGGCTTTGTTCATCTGTGGTGAACCCTCCCAGCGGTTTCGCCAATTTAATCTACCAGACCGCTTATTAAGAGCTCCAATACTGTATTGGATCATTCTGCTTATATGTGATACACTGAAGGATGGAATTTCAGAAATGGTATTTAAGCAAACTATGGACATAAGCTTTTAGGACAGTATAATTACATTTAAATATTTGCATCAAGCAATGCTCTTCCGCAAACAATAAGGACAAGGACAGTTAGACATAAATTAATACAAAGCAATAACGCGCCATTTATATATAACAAATGAAAACATTAAGACGCGAGTATTTCTTTCACAAATAAATCAAACTACTGATATTTTTTCATTGCAGTAAGGATAGTAGAAGTTTAATTCATTTTTGAAAGAAACACTCACGTCTTAATGTTTTCATTTGTTATATAGATGGCGCGTTGTTGCTTTGTATTAAAGAGTTTATTTATTGAAGACCATCTTAGCGTTATATATAACTAGGAGATATCGTCTCCATGCTCACTGTCGTTACCCAGGTCGAATCTGCCTGTGCTTTCTCTCCATCGTTGAACTTGGAATACGTTCTTCAACCATTCGCGCTATGGGGAAGCGATGCCGTCCTCCACCAGGATGTGTTGTATCTCTTAGATTTTCATAGGAAGTAAAGCAGAGTTGAGGGAGGTAGTAAATGTGTGTGGTCTCCAATAAAGATGTACAATATATACAACATGAAGTTGCGGTAGGATTCATGTAACAAAAGTGACTCCTCCACCTTTAACCACCTTTTTGGCCAATTCGAACGATTTTATAATTCTCCTCTCAGGATGTTATGAAATCGAAGCCGCGCCTGTACTGAAGTAGAACATAGCCCGAAACCATGATATACAGGTTGGCCTTTTGTCTGAATTTGTCAAAAATGGCGTTGTAATAAAGGTCGCCTCTCCCGGCAAAATAGACGATAAAACTAAGCACCATATATTTACCGTCTCCGCAAACTAGCGGACTCAGGTCGGTGACAAAGCCTCGACACCAGCGTTGGCAAATTGAGAAGCGCCCACCTAGAGACCATGGTTCCAGGCTAATGGCCCTCGTCAGTCTAGGGCGGACTTTATTCCATGAGATCCACAAGGGATCAAGTGAAATCTTTACAATCCGCCAAAGAGGTGTTTAGCTGGGCTATGCCAAAAATATGGCCAAAATATAGATGGATTTTTTTTTCGGGAGGAAATTAATCTATAAATCTACACACACACATATAAGAAATAAATCTAATATAAGCACGGATTTTTATTTTAAAAATAAAAAAAATCTCTTTCTACTGTTCCTATTGTGATGAAAATATTTGGTGGGCTTGACTCATCAGTGGGGAACCCTCCCAGCGTTTCCACCAATATAATTCACCATACCGTTTTTATAGCTCTACTACTGTATTGTACAATTCTGCTTATACAAGCGATACTGTGGAATCTTGGCTATGGCATTCAAGAAAACTGTGGACATAATCGTCTAAGAAAGTTGAATTACATACAAGTATTTAGAAGTCAAAAAAGCGGTATGGTGGATTAAAAATTGGCGAAATCGCTAGGAGGGTTCTCCACTGATGAGCCAAGCCCTCCCACTATTTTTCGCTGCAGTAAAGACAGTAAAAAAAGTTTTTTTTTTAATAAAAAATTCGTGCTCAATAGTTTTATCATAATTTTGAACGAGAGATTGGGACTTTTTAATTATTGCTATGTCATAAATAAAAATTTCAGCAGAAATATTGGCTTAGCGAACTTTGCTTTCTGACTAATATTGCCTATGACATTAGTTGGCAAAATTCTTGTTCAACTTTTGAATCCTGTAATGTTTTGTGGAGAATTAAAATCTTGGGAATGATTCAAAAATTACTTCAATACCCATATTTTCAGAAAAACAAAGCACTTCAAGCTTACGCCCGATGTCGATGCATCGTACAAGCCAACAAACTAACAACCAACTTCTAAGTTTTGGAGAATATTTTAATAGGACCTTTTTCCTTAAAAACTGACATTCACCATGAAAGAAACTCTCTTAATTAATGGAGCATACTTTTAAAATATTTGTTGTAATTTAAAATTTCAGCATAATGCAAAATCTGTGATTTGCAAAATCAGTTGAGAAGAAAACAACAGAAGTTTATAGACAAGGCCAGCTAATTTGAAACGCTGCAATCCCCGCGACAAAACCCATTGTTGAACTAATACCAATTTTATGTGTAAATAAAAACTTTGTTTAGAATTCATATATTCCGTTTTTAACAATGACAACAAAATATATTTTTTTTTTTTTATTTATTTGACATATCGGAAGCGATATCCCAGCTCGGGATACTTGCGCCTAAATACATTTTATCAACCTATATACAATTCATTATATACAATTCAATAACCGGAATAAAAACAAAATTTTTGTTGAATTTTACGATACTTTAATAATTCAAAAAGTATTTATTAAATTTATAAACTTTCTATTAAACTGTTATCATTAAGTATAAAGTTTTTTTTTTAATCTCTAAATTTAAAATACAGTGGTACCTCGACATACGAGCGCCCCAACATACGAGTTTTTCGAGATACGAGCCGACGAGCAAGTGATTTTTTGCTTTTAGTTACGAGCGAAATTCGAGATACGAGTTCGGTTCGGTAGTGTTGAAGATATTAATCTGTTATTTTAAATGTTTCTTTTTGACCAGTACTTTTGTTTTGTTTTTGCTTTTCCTAAAATGTTTCTTTCTTCTTCTTCATTATTATTTGTTCTATATGCAAAGCTTTGTTTTTTGAGACTTGAATAAACAAATTCAAGTTTATTATATTTTTGTGTGCTTTTAAAGATAAAACACAACAGGTAGTAACACGCAGTCGCGCCATCACGATCAGTTAGCAGCGTGCTTCCGCTGTGATAAGTTGTGTTTTGTGTTCGCGTTTTGTGTTGCGTTTACATTTACAGTTTTAGTTCATTTATTTTTATAACCATGGATCGGAAGAAAGTTTGTAAAAAGTCAAGTGCTAAGAAAAAGATGATGAGTATTGAATTAAAACGTGAAATTATAGAAAAACATGAGCAAGGTGAGAAAAATGTAGCGAAAAAGGCAAAGACCAGTGAGGATATCTAATTTATTTCTTTACATTCTCTTTTTGTTTTTGAGCAATAAATATTTGATATTTATAAATACGTTTTTATTATTTAAAACCATGTAACAAAAATAACTGGGGTGACATTTTGGAGGTTGGAACGGATTAATGGTAGTTCAATTGTTTTGTATGGGGAAATTTGCTTCGAGATACGAGTAATTCAAGATACGAGCAAGGTTGCGGAACGAATTAAACTCGTATGTCGAGGTACCACTGTACTATATTATACTTTTTTTCGGTTTCTAGGCTACACTAATATAAGTTCAGTCGATTCTCGATAATTTGAAACTCGTCAATTTGAATCTCTCGATAATTTGAATTTTTTTCCCAGTCCCTTGAAAAATACTCGATAAGTTGAATAAAATCAATATTAATTGGTCCCCTCGGTAACTTGAAATTGAAGGAATAGTATCTTACCACAAATGAACATTTTTGAATAACGGTACAAATGTTTAAAATAATAAATCATACTCTTGTTGACTTGATTTTTTCCCTCCCTCCCCCTTGGTTGTTTAAATTCCTGTTATTTTGAACTCTTGATAAATTGAAATTTTCTCTGGTTCCTTGAGTTTCAAATTATCGAGAGTCGAATGTATTAATTGACCTTAACATTAGTTATGAAAAAGGCATCTCCTTATCGTGCAACTGAAAGTTGCTGATGGCTTGCGCCATCTATCGGAATAAATATCAACTATTCTCGTTGATTTTTAATTATTCCAGAATTGGCCAAATACCCATTCTTGATTAATCACGAAAAGCTAACCACGGACGTGTTTCGGGCTGTTGGCCCTCATCAGCGTGGTACAAGCTGTACCTCAACGACCAAAAACTGGCCATTCAGGCATCCTGAAAAATCATGAAATGGGTAGTTAAGGTCAGAATTGCGTGAGACCGCGACACAATGTGAAAAAATAGTACAAATGTGATATTTTACTGGCTTAAGGTGCATAAATTAAGAAAAAGGCATCTCCTTATCGTTCAACTGAAAGTTGCTGATGGCTTGCGCCATCTTAACATTAGTGTTTTAAACAAATAGTACAAAAGTGGTGTTGTACTGGGATCAGGTGAATAAATCTATCAAGAAATAATATTTGGCCAATTCTGGAATAATTAAAAATCATCGATTAGTTCATATTTATTCCGACAGATGGCCCTAGCCATCAGCAACTTTTACTTGCACAATCAGGGGATGTATTTCCTTTACTTATTGTTTTAAGTTTCTCTTAATTAAGTATTTATATATATTATAATGGGGGGTCGGTGGAAGGCTGGTCTAAACCGTTGATTTTCGACCGCTACGGCCCGTGTTCGATTCCCGCATTGGGCACTTTTTTCTGATAAAAAAAATGCTCCAATGGCCCCCGATTCTTGCAAAAGTCCAACCCCACCAGCGAGTGTAATTAACCAAAACGGGGCTCTGGCACATTTGTAAGTGCAAAGACGAACTGCTTTTCACATGTGTAGACATGTGGTGCATTTACAGTAAAAAAAGTAGTCGCCTACTCCTACCCACCATGATTATCATGGCCTGTACCACGTGTACTAGGGATAAGCAAAAAAAAGTATTTATTTCCAATATATTATAATGGCTATGACATTGGAGATAGTCGGTTATTTGAGAGTACAAATTCGACTCATGAGTACGACCTGCAAATGTATGGGATATTAGCTTTCTAGCCAACGGTCTTTATTAAGTCATACATGCCTGTGTTATAAGCAATAATTCAGATATACATGTATCTATATTTCAAAACTAGAGCACAATCCATGTAGACATTTAATTAAAAAGGCATATATTGGATCAAAAAAATAATTTATTTACCAATTATTCAGTCGGCTGAACGCCAACCTTTTTCAAGGTATAATAATGTATTTATTTTATGTTAACAATATGTTATTTACATTCAATAAAATTGCATAAAATAAATATCCAATATTTATCCTATATATATGCCTTTTTAATTAAACATGTATATATTCGTTTTATTGGTATATATTGGTAAAATCAATGATATTTTGATCCAATATATGCCTTTTTAATTAAAAATGTATATATTAAAGTGTTCTTTTTTTAATTTAACATTTAATAAAGCTTTACATCTCCAAATTAAGCCATATGAAAAGGTAAATGTACGAGTCCCGTTTTATTTTTATTTACTCTCATGGACACACAGAACTTAAGGAAGTTTCATATTTTATTGTCGCCGGTCTTCTGCTTTTTTTATTTTAAGAGACATAGGAAATTTTGTTCACACTTGGTTATTTCATGTGTCTTCAATAAAGATCACTGTAATATCTTTCAGAGTTATTGTCTGAATCCCAATATACATGGTAAAGGTACAACTTGTGTACCCTACAACGAGTGTACATAACACTATGTTTTTTTCTTTAAATGATTAGCGGTATATTTACTTGATTATACTTAGAAAATTGTGACCAAAGGTTTCAAACGGTGGGGGAATATACAGTTAAACCTGTCTATAGCGCCCCCTCTAAATAGCGCCTCCCTCTCTAGAGCGCCCGATTTTAAATACGTAGTACGATGCGATTTACATTAAAAGTGACTGTCTATAGCACTCCCTCTCTATAGCACCCTATTTTGGTGAGTCCCAAGAGGGGGGCGCTATAGACAGGTTTAACTGTACATATATAGAGAACAATGTGAGAACAATTCCAAAAGGGGATGCTTGTGTGCTGTCGATATACCAAACTTTTGGTGTCGAAGTGGCTTGGAGAGGAGGACATCATTACAACTTGGAAAAAAAGATACACTTACTTTACACATTCTAAACTTTAAAGATTTAAAAAACATTAGACACACATTCAATGACGCAAAATAATCAATAAAAGATATCTGGAAGAAGTATTAATGTTAATTTATTAAATAAATGTCGCTACCATTTCGAAGGTATGAACTCTGTGTGTTGTAGCGTAGCCAATTCTGCCGGTCGGACCTAACACGCGACTCTCCGCAGCGTCAGTGAAATAAACCCGGACGTCAATTGCGTACAGACAATTCGCGAATATAGGATACTCCGATTTCTCGCGTGCGCCGGTCGAAGGAAATGTGTCTAGGACACTTGGAGCAATCTCATTCCACCCTCTCTGGGTGAGAAGATAAATGTATCTCCATGCGTCCCACATCGGGCACTCGATGTTGAGGACGATGTGTCCAGGTGTCCCACCCTAGGATGTGACGGATCAGGACACATCACCGGTAACTACACCTCCCACCGTAGTCTCTCCGGCTGTCCTAGGGCGAGCAAGGCCAAGAAGTTCCTCATCAGGGGAGATGACAAGGCGGAAGCTGAGCCCCTGCGGTGAGGGCTTGTGATATAACCCCCGTAGTCAGTAGACTTAGATCCCGTTGCATGCAGAGTAAAGGCTCGAGTAGTTTTTCCTTCTTTTTCTCAACTTTTTCTCTCTTACAGTTTTTATTTATAGATGGAAATTATGCCGGGAGGAAATTGATCTAGAAAAGCATAGGACGCTTCTCCAGCCAAATTAAACATCAAAACTAGCCGCAATCTATTGACCGTCGCCGCAAACTGGTGGAATCTTCTCAGTTTACCATAGCTGGGGTTGTAGCTTCGTCATCCAACCCGAGGCCGCTAGTTTGAGGCGATGGTCAATAGATGTCGTCAAGTTTTGACGTTTAAGTTGACAGGAGAGACGTCCTATGCTTTTCTAGTTTTATTTATTAGATGGCGAAACTGGAAATTTATAATTAATTTCTGTTCAGTTTCTCTTCACCCGCGGTATATCTCGAGAGCATTTTCAGCACGGTAATCTCTAATTAAAACAATCGTACCTGTTGTAACGTCGAGACGGGGCAAAGTTTGAGGTAGGATTGATTGAGGCGTTTTGCGACAGCCCGTCAAGAACAACCGGAGTGGATATACCGTCACCACCTCACCACTTCTAATCAACCCCTCACAATTATTAAAAAGAAGTTCGTGGGATCGCTTTTTTTATTTTTTTATTGATGCCATCAATGAAGATCTACAAAACTTCATCATCATTCTTTTTCTTAAACAATAATGGAATTTGAAACTATTATAGACGTGTATGATTCTTTTAAAAATTGAACAATTTCTACTGCCCTTACTGCAATTGTTTAATTTTTAAAAGAATCATACGCGTCTATAATAGTTTCGAATTTTCATCACAGATGGCGCGCTAATGCTTCATAATAACGGAATTAAAAATGAAATATGAAAAGTTAATGGAAACATGATATTGCACACACACACACACAAAAAAAGGAATTATCGTTAAAATATGAACTTATATAAAATGCTGCGTGTAACAACCTAAGATGGCAGTTTGCCTACATTCTTAAGTCATAACACTCTCCGATATTTTACACTAATACCTCCTGTTTGAAATCCCATGAACAAATATCGACGGGTTGTATGGTAAGAAAGCATTATTCATATTATATATATATGTGTTATATTTTGTTTTTAATAACACATTGCATATTTCAACTTTATTCATTTGTATATCTCAAATGTTGGAGATGAACACGACAACAACAACAAATATTGGAGAAAGACCACGCACTCTAATATACGAAGTTAGGAAAATAAGATCGTATTTTAGCCTGATATACACTCATGGACAAAACTTATGGATGTCTTTGATGTCGCCAGGTATCTATTTTATTGAAGGAGACAGAGACAATTTTGTTCACACTTGGTTATCTTGTGTCTCTTCAATAAAGGTCACTGTAATATCTTTCAGAGTTTTTGTCTGAATCCCGATATATATTCTAAAAGGTACAACTTCCTTAAGTTTTGTCCATGAGTATATATATGTACAGAGTCAATTTTGTTCACACTTGGTTATCTCGTGTGTCTTCAATAAAGGTCACTGTGTAACAAATATCTTTCAGAGTTATTGTCTGAATCTCGACATATATATAAAAGGTACAACTTCCTTAAGTTTTTTTTTTATGATTTTATTACTTTTTCAACTAATTATTTTTAATCACTTTTAAACTAATTCTTTTTAACGACTATAAATGTGTTTGATTGTTGTTTTGGTCATGTTCCATCTCTCTAGTGTGACCGTCCACACAATTCGAATGCATGTGCACAGATGCCCAGTGACGGGGTGCGATGGATCAGGCCATGCTACGGGCAAGTTCCAGACCCACCGCAGGTAACTTCTTTCTGCTCCTAGCAGCGTCATGGCCGCTCAGGATTTTATGCTGCAGCGCCTCGGGCTGTCCGCTGGCCCACAAGCCCAAGTCCCACCATGACTCACAGGATGGCAAAGTCATCAAGATTGTCGATTCCATCAGGTATGTCTTACCACCTCCTTCCTAACTCTGCTTTACTTCTATACAACAACATGCAACAACAAAAACCTTTATTAAGACATTTTGGTCTTATACAGATTCTCCTAGTTCCATCAGGTACATCTTACTATCTCCCTCCCAACTATGCTTTGCTTCTATACAACATTTTATTTTTTTTATTAACATCATGAAACGCGATATCCCAAACTCAGGGATATTTGCGTCGATACCTCTCTCTACATCACAACAAATCGGCTATATACAATCCTGTTCAATTCATTATTTTACATAATTAACCAAATAAAATTGTCCGAAGAGAAAAATAAACAACAAAGCAAAACACACAAAGCAAGCGTCGCAATTCTTTTCCTTCTAAGTTTCCCTCTCTCTTTTCCATTTCAAAAGAAAGTTATAAATAAATTTGCAAAATTGATCAAAACTTTTACACCTATCTTTATCGTCTACAAATTCATCAAGCTGTCCAATACGACCAAATTTGTTTTCCCTATAAACCCGGAAAATTGGGCAATTCATAAGTAGATGTTTCGAGTCCTGAATTTCACCTCCGCAGAAGCATCCTGGTTCCTTCACCGCGCCGATAGTTGACAAAAATTTCCCAAAATTACCATGATCTGTAATGAATTGGATATTATAAAAATTTGGACGGAAAAATCTTGGGATTCCAGACACGAAAAAGCTTCTGAAAATTTCATTAGTATTATCAAAAATTTCTTTCATTTTTGCGTGTAAGAATGATTTGACTATACTTGGAGCATGGGGTTCGTAAGTAATTAGATCTTCAGTGGACAGATGAGCTAGATAATATTTGATTATTCTAGATTCTATATAGTCTGTTAGGAGTGGAATTTTTGCCAAACTATGCACACAGTTTGATGAAGTGGTTTTATATGCTCTAACTGCCCATAAAGTGATCTGGTACTGCATGGAATTCAGTTTTTGTTTAGAACGATTGTTTAAATATTTAAACCAAATTTCTGATCCGTATGTAAGTACAGGCCTCAATATTGTTTTATATAAAGTTAACCTCTTTTGAGTATCTAAACCCCACATATTGCCGCTTAGTGAACATAATAAATTTTTCATACGCCCTGCCTTACACAAAATATCATTTACATGCGGAGTAAAGTTAACTTTATTTTTCCATTTGTGATTTGAAAATTTTATTCCCAGAATTTTTACTTGCTTGACCGACCTAATTATATTGTTATTAACCTTAATAGGTATTTTTCTCTGTTATGCAGGTATAGCAAATTAGTTTTCTCTGTACTGATCGTTAATTTATTTCTATTACACCATTGGATCACATAATTTAAGATGTATTCACTTGCGGTTTTTAGTCCTTCAATAGTCTTATTCCAGCAAATTATTGTAACGTCGTCTGCATAACATATAATATCTGCATTCATTGATTCAAAATTTATCAACAAATCATTCAGCAAAATATTCCATAGAAGTGGTGATAAGGGTCCACCCTGTGGACATCCTTTAGTTAGTTTCTTATAAAAAGTTTCTGATTCGTATGTAAATTTCACCTCCCTTTCATTATTCAAATAAGATTTTATGATCCGTATTAAATCGGAGGGAACATTATCATTATCCATTCGTTTTATAATCGCAGGCCACCATGCATTGTCGAATGCACCAGCTATATCTATAGCTATCAAGGAAGCCAATTCTTTTTGTTTATGTTTCAATATAGTTTCTATAATTTTTTCCATTCCAGTAATAGTTGATCTAGATTTCATAAAGCCATGCTGCCTTGAGCTCATTAGATTATTTTCTAAATAATAGTTACTTAATTTATTTTTTATTATATTCTCAAATGTTTTAGAGAGATTAGATGTCAATGATATAGGTCTATAACTTTTATTTACTTCATAATTCGTTTTGCCTGGTTTTGGAATTATTTTTAAGAATGATTTTTTTTCCATTCATCCGGATAGTATCCCATTTCTATACATTTATTGAATAATTGATGCAGAATTGGGATTATTTTTATATTTAGCTTGTCTGATCATATTGTTACTAATGTAATCAGGGCCCGGTGCATTTTTAATATTCAACAACAAAAGGCTTTATTAAGACCTTTTGGTCTTATACAGATTCCCCTAGTTCCATCAGGTACATCTTACTATCTCCCTCCCAACTCTGCTTTACTTCCTATGAAAATCTAAGATATACAACAACAAAAACCTTTATTAAGACCTTTTGGTCTTATACAGATTCTCCTAGTTCCATCAGGTATCTTACTATCTCCCTACCAACTCTGCTTTACTTCCTATGAAAATCTAAGAGATACAACAACAAAAATCTTTATTAAGACCTTTTGGTCTTATACAGATTCTCCTAGTTCTATCAGGTACTTTTTACTTCCTCTATCAACTCTGCTTCCTATGGTGATCTAAGAAATACAAAAACAAAATCTTTATTAAGACCTTTCGGTCTTATACCGATTCTCCTAGTTCTATCAGGTACTTTTTACTTCCTCTATCAACTCTGCTTCCTATGGTGATCTAAGAAATACAAAAACAAAATCTTTATTAAGACCTTTCGGTCTTATGCAGATTCTCCTAGTTCTATCAGGTACTTTTTACTTCCTCTATCAACTCTGCTTCCTATGGTGATCTAAGAAATACAAAAACAAAATCTTTATTAAGACCTTTCGGTCTTATACAGATTCTCCTAGTTCTATCAGGTACTTTTTACTTCCTCTATCAACTCTGCTTCCTATGGTGATCTAAGAAATACAAAAACAAAATCTTTATTAAGACCTTTCGGTCTTATACAGATTCTCCTAGTTCTATCAGGTACTTTTTACTTCCTCTATCAACTCTGCTTCCTATGGTGATCTAAGAAATACAAAAACAAAATCTTTATTAAGACCTTTCGGTCTTATACAGATTCTCCTAGTTCCATCAGGTACTTTTTACTTCCTCTATCAACTCTGCTTCCTATGGTGATCTAAGAACTACAACAACAAAAATCTTTATTAAGACCTTTCGGTCTTATACAGATTCTCCTAGTTCCATCAGGTACTTTTTACTTCCTCTATCAACTCTGTTTCCTATGGTGATCTAAGAACTACAACAACAAAAATCTTTATTAAGACCCTTCGGTCTTATACAGATTCTCCTAGTTCCATCAGGTACTTTTTACTTCCTCTATCAACTCTGCTTCCTATGGTGATCTAAGAACTACAACAGCAAAAATCTTTATTAAGACCTTTCGGTCTTATACCGATTCTCCTAGTTCTATCAGGTACTTTTTACTTCCTCTATCAACTCTGCTTCCTATGGTGATCTAAGAAATACAAAAACAAAATCTTTATTAAGACCTTTCGGTCTTATGCAGATTCTCCTAGTTCTATCAGGTACTTTTTACTTCCTCTATCAACTCTGCTTCCTATGGTGATCTAAGAAATACAAAAACAAAATCTTTATTAAGACCTTTCGGTCTTATACAGATTCTCCTAGTTCCATCAGGTACTTTTTACTTCCTCTATCAACTCTGCTTCCTATGGTGATCTAAGAACTACAACAACAAAAATCTTTATTAAGACCTTTCGGTCTTATACAGATTCTCCTAGTTCCATCAGGTACTTTTTACTTCCTCTATCAACTCTGTTTCCTATGGTGATCTAAGAACTACAACAACAAAAATCTTTATTAAGACCCTTCGGTCTTATACAGATTCTCCTAGTTCCATCAGGTACTTTTTACTTCCTCTATCAACTCTGCTTCCTATGGTGATCTAAGAACTACAACAGCAAAAATCTTTATTAAGACCTTTCGGTCTTATACCGATTCTCCTAGTTCTATCAGGTACTTTTTACTTCCTCTATCAACTCTGCTTCCTATGGTGATCTAAGAAATACAAAAACAAAATCTTTATTAAGACCTTTCGGTCTTATGCAGATTCTCCTAGTTCTATCAGGTACTTTTTACTTCCTCTATCAACTCTGCTTCCTATGGTGATCTAAGAAATACAAAAACAAAATCTTTATTAAGACCTTTCGGTCTTATACAGATTCTCCTAGTTCTATCAGGTACTTTTTACTTCCTCTATCAACTCTGCTTCCTATGGTGATCTAAGAAATACAAAAACAAAATCTTTATTAAGACCTTTCGGTCTTATACAGATTCTCCTAGTTCTATCAGGTACTTTTTACTTCCTCTATCAACTCTGCTTCCTATGGTGATCTAAGAAATACAAAAACAAAATCTTTATTAAGACCTTTCGGTCTTATACAGATTCTCCTAGTTCCATCAGGTACTTTTTACTTCCTCTATCAACTCTGCTTCCTATGGTGATCTAAGAACTACAACAACAAAAATCTTTATTAAGACCTTTCGGTCTTATACAGATTCTCCTAGTTCCATCAGGTACTTTTTACTTCCTCTATCAACTCTGTTTCCTATGGTGATCTAAGAACTACAACAACAAAAATCTTTATTAAGACCCTTCGGTCTTATACAGATTCTCCTAGTTCCATCAGGTACTTTTTACTTCCTCTATCAACTCTGCTTCCTATGGTGATCTAAGAACTACAACAGCAAAAATCTTTATTAAGACCTTTCGGTCTTATACAGATTCTCCTAGTTCCATCAGGTACTTTTTACTTCCTCTATCAACTCTGTTTCCTATGGTGATCTAAGAACTACAACAACAAAAATCTTTATTAAGACCTTTCGGTCCTATACAGATTCTCCTAGTTCCATCAGGTACTTTTTACTTCCTCTATCAACTCTGTTTCCTATGGTGATCTAAGAACTACAACAACAAAAATCTTTATTAAGACCTTTCGGTCTTATACATATTCTCCGAGTATAAGAGGGTGTATATTGATTATAACAACATGAATAACAGTAATAGTAACAATAATCATCAATGTTATTAACAACGTATTAAATATGGAGAAAAAGAAAGAAAGACCTTGGCATAAACTTATATACAAACAATCGAGAAGAAGCTGTTTATTTTTTTGTTGGAATAGCGATCAAAATTGGCGTGGAGCATTGGGGGATCGACCAATCAACGGCCGCGGCGGCGCTGCGGTCGACGTCAATATATATAGTCTTTGTCTCTCGCCTTCCTACATATACTTGCCTTTAAAATTTTGCTACTTTAACATCTTGTTTTAAGTTACTTTGTTTAATAAATAATCCTTTTATTCCTTGATTCAATCTCAAACTTCAACAGGTTATGGGCCCAGCACGCTTCCACTGCGCCTAAAAGGATTAACCGCCAGCAGTGAGTAAGCCTTTGTTTTGCTTGAAGTTTAGGCGTCAACCGCCAACCATAACCCTAGTTTCTTTTTGTCGTTGGCCGATTCCAAGACAAAGAAGATGAGCGAAGATTGTCTTTCAAGGATTAAAGTTTTTAATGGTGAAAACTTTTCACTATGGAAATTCCAATTCAGGCTTCTTTTGGAACAACAAAAATTACTAGAATTATTGGAAGGCTTAGAAATAAAGCCGAATGTTTTTCCTCCGACAGTAACTCTGAAAGTTCACTACAGAATTGGAAATCAAAGGACGTTAAGGCAAGGATGTTGTTATCACAGGCAATCGAATTAAGGTTTCTTCAGCCCCTGATGAACTGTACTTCCGCTTCACAAATGTGGCAGAAATTACTTGCTATTCATGAACAAAAATCCGAATTTACTATTGGCCTACTTTGGCAACAATTCTTCGATGCACGATTGACATCGGAAACAATAAGTGATTACATAGCAAAATTTGAAAATATTTCTGCACAAATTTCACAAATGGGCGGAACCATAACGGAAGATCAAAAGGTAGCAAAAATTTTAAATACTTTGCCTTCGAGTATGCGCTACTTTGTTGCAGCGTGGGAATCGTTAGATCCGAAAGCTCAAACTCTTAACAATTTAACTGCAAGACTTTTGATTGAAGAAACAAGGAATCAACAAAGCGGTTCTTCTAAACAAGATGAGGCCTTATTACACAGGCAAGCACGAACGAAGCCTAAAGATACACAACGTTCTTTTCAAGATGCCAAGAAGAACACTAAATGCCACTATTGTCACAAAATTGGACATTGGAGCCGCGAATGTAGAAAAAGATTAGCTAATGAGAAAAATAAATCCAAAAATCTTCATGATTCAAAAGGAAGTTCAAGTGAGTATGGACTTATTTTGTGCGATAATCAAGTAGAGCCCAATGATATTTGGTATGCTGACAGCGGTGCAAGCTGCAGCATGACATTTCGACGAGAGTGGTTCAAGACCTACACGCCGTTCACCAGTGATCATCCAATCTACTTGGGAGACAACTCGACACTACTTGCAGAAGGCATGGGAGACATCGAGATTCAAGCCTACGTCGACGGTGGATGGTACAATACGTACATAAGAAATGTGCTCTACTCGCCGCAACTAAAGAAAAATTTGTATAGCCTTTCTACGTCCACAAGAAGAGGATTCAACGTCATTATCAAACATGACAAGCTACAGATCTTCATGGATAATGACCTAAAAGCCGTAGGAGTGCGTCATGACGGCCTCTACAGGATGCTCTTCAAGGTTACGTCATCATCACAAGGATACATCACCAGCGAGAACAAGCTTCAGTTGTGGCACGAGAGACTTGCGCATCTTCCAGTTGCTACACTTCGAGAGATGGCGACCAAAGGATTGGTGGATGGTCTGCAGCCTCAACATTTAGAGGGAGAATTTTTCTTCTGTGAAGGATGCCAACTTGGAAAAGCCCATAGAAAGTCGTGCTATCCCTCAGATGGCAAAAACTACCAGCTAGGTGAGTTTATTTATGCTGATATTTGTGGCCCAATGCAGACTCAATCATTAAGTAAATATCTGTATTTCTGCTTATTTAAAGATTACTTTAGTGGTTATCGCCATATTTATTTTATTAAAAACAAATCAGATGTGCTAGATATATTCAAAGAATATGCTACTCTAATCTATACTCAAACTGGAAATAATATAAAAGTTCTTAGGACTGATAATGCGCTAGAATTCAAAAGCGATAATTTTGCAGATTTATGTAAAAGATTTGGGATAATTCACGAGTTCACTGCACCTTATGTGCACGAACAGATAGGACGTATAGAAAGAGACAATCGTACGATTGTGGAAGCAGCCAGGTCCATGCTAAATTCACGAAATCTTCCAGGAATTTTTTGGGCTGAGGCATGTAACACAGCAACTTATATTCTAAATAGAAGTGCGACTAAGCAAACCCCTGGAACGACACCTTATGAACTTTTCTTTGGCACAAAGCCTAATGTAGCTAACTATAAAATATTTGGCTGTAATGCTTATATGCATATTCCCAAAGAAAACCGTAAAAAGTGGGATAATAAATCGATAAAACTTATATATGAATAAAACAAAGCATCAAGGGCTGCGTTTCTTTATTAAAACAAATATATTCGAGCTTTCGGGCACATACGCCCTTCTACAGGAATTAATAAATGTTTATTAATTCCTGTAGAAGGGCGTATGTGCCCGAAAGCTCGAATATATTTGTTTTAATAAAGAAACGCAGCCCTTGATGCTTTGTTTTATTCATATATAAATCTTACAGGGCTTTTTCAATTGATATCAAGATAAAACTTATGTTTTTAGGTTATGAGAATACAAGCAAAAATTTTAGATTATGGGATTGGAAAACTAGAAAAATAAGAATTTCTAAAGATGTCACATTCGATGAGAAAGCTACTCCACATTCAGATAGAGAATCTACCAAACCGAAAGAAATAATATTTCAGATTAACAGCGCTCCGGATGAATCACCAGTTGCAACAACAAACTTCCCAGTGCAGGAAATGCTGCCAGTATCCGATATCAGTTCGCATCCAATGATAACACGCTCTAAAGTTTCGAATAGCCAATGTAACTTTGCGCTCGCTGATGAACCCAGTAACTATATAGATGCAATAACAAGTTCAGATTCAGAAAGATGGAAATTAGCCATGGATGAAGAGATTGATGCATTAAATAAAAATAAAACATGGACTTTAGAACGTCTGGCAGATGGTCATAAACCTATCGGTTGTAAATGGGTTTATAAAATTAAAACGGAGTCCGATGGTACAATTCAACGGTTCAAAGCCAGATTAGTTGCAAAAGGCTATTCTCAAATCAAAAATGTTGACTATTTCGATACATTTAGCCCAGTAGTCAGGTATGATTCGTTACGCATTCTTTTATCACACGCTGCTTCTGAAAGGATGTTTCTTAAGCAATTCGATGTAAAGACAGCTTTTCTCAATGGCGAATTAGAGGAACTTGTTTATCTTGAACAACCAGAAGGCTACAAGAGAGATGATAATAGCTGCTATAGATTACATAAAAGTCTGTATGGTCTGAGACAATCTTCTAGAAATTGGAATAAGAAATTTACCAATTTTTTGTATAGCCATAATTTCAAAACATCAGACGCCGACCCGTGCATTTTCATTGGAACACACAATGATTCAAATGTTATCTTAGCTCTCTATGTTGATGATGGAATTATTCTATCTAAAGATAAAGAGGCATTAGCTATTATAATGGATGAGTTAGAACACGCATTTGATATTACATCTGGAAGTGTTAACTTTTTTGTTGGGCTACAAATAGAGCAGTCAGAAGATAGGGCAAGTATTTTCATTTACCAGTCATCATATATTGACAAAATTTTGAGTAAATTTAATATGGCTGACTGTATTCCTGCTTCGGTGCCTATGGATCCTTCTGTCATCTTAACAAAGCAGGACTGTCCTACTCCAGAACAAAAGGAAAAGATGCCTAAATTCCCTTTTCGAGAAGCTGTTGGATCCCTTATGTTTGCATCATGTGTTTCACGTCCAGATATCACTTATGCAGTTTCACAAGTGAGTAAATTCCTAGAATATCCAGGACCTGCACATTGTACAACAGTGAAGAATATTTTCCGTTATCTGAAAGGCACTCCACACATGGGAATTCTCTTCACTGGACAAGACCAACTTGTTGGCTACTCTGATAGTGATTTTGCTCGTGATGTTGACTCCAGAAAAAGTACGACTGGTTATGCCTTCATGATGAACGGAGGAACTGTTTCTTGGGCAAGCCAACGACAACCAATTATCGCACTTTCAACCACCGAAAGTGAATACATCGCTGCCTGCAGTGCTGCTAAGGAATTGATTTGGATCAGAAGACTTCTACAGGGCATCGGCTGTGATATTACTAAAGAAACTGAACTTTATATCGACAACCAAGCAGCAATAAAACTTGTTGAAAATCCAGTATTCCACAAACGAACGAAACATATTGATGTTCGCTACCACTTCATTAGATCCAAACATGAAGAAGGTGAACTTAAAGTGCATCATGTTTGCAGCTCAGAACAGCTAGCTGATATAATGACTAAACCTCTTCCACGAAACAAATTCCACTACTTAAGAGGTCTACTGAACATTTTGGATCGAGAGGGAGTGTTGGAATAGCGATCAAAATTGGCGTGGAGCATTGGGGGATCGACCAATCAACGGCCGCGGCGGCGCTGCGGTCGACGTCAATATATATAGTCTTTGTCTCTCGCCTTCCTACATATACTTGCCTTTAAAATTTTGCTACTTTAACATCTTGTTTTAAGTTACTTTGTTTAATAAATAATCCTTTTATTCCTTGTTCAATCTCAAACTTCAACATTTTTAAAATAAGAATAATCAGTAGAATTGACATAAAGACTTAGATTAGTACAAGTGAAAAGGGGGATAAATATACAACAATATATTGTACATAATTATCAGGATCTAGGAAAGCAGCTTAATCAGGTTTTATTAAGATTATTTCCAATAAAATAATCCCTTGTATCAATTTTAAGATGAAAATATATCTTTCCGGGGATAAGTTTCTTTTAAAACATTTAAATGGCAATATGTATTATTGTTTAAAAGTTGTATTATATTGTTAGTGCGCGCTATTTATGCTTAATGTTAAATTTAACATAAAATGTATATATATAGCCATCTAGATGATATTTGTGTAGTACTTCGGTGGAGCACAAATCTCATAAATCTTCTAATTGCCTTCGAATAAAATAAGTAAATAAACCTCCGCATCAATCATCCACACTTCGGTTTTGCTAAAGCGGTCATGGTTTCATTTCAAGTTGAAAAATCTTGCACATTCTTTTTCTCCATTTTAAAAATAAAATTCACTTACCTAAGCTTTAACTTAGTACAAATAAAAGAATTTCTTCAGCTTTAACTTATTAAAAAATTTACCTTCGTCGCCAATTATTATGTATCTACTTTAAAATATTATGACGCAACGCTAGCGATTTTTGCATACTACATTTTAATTAAAAACAAAGTATTTATACAGCAAATGATGATGATAAATAATCTCTATGAAAACATGAATATATAACAAACTTCTTCCTCAACATGAGCATGTCCAACTGAAGCTTTCAGGCTTTTTCCAGCATTTCTGATGGAGACACGATATTTATATTATTTAAAATTGTCTTCAGACTTTGTCTTCGTTACAAATTCCCCCGAAACTACCCTATATTGTACTTTAGGATTCTCCTTCATCTAGAAAGTGGTGTGCTGCGCGTGGTTTTCCAAGACTTTCCAAATTAGTTTTGAAAAATTGTGTAGACACGCCTGTTCTAAACAACTATTTATACAAAGAGTAATTTCTTTAATGTGTGTTGCTAAAAATGTTTCGTACGCTTTCACAGGGCACATGTCTAATTTCTCTTGGATATCAATATAAGAGATAAGGTAATGTATACGTTTATAGAATTATTCGAATATCCTTATAATCTCTGAGTCTGTGCCTTCCTCTTGCCAAAGTATTGAGTGATTAGGTTCCTTTATATTTCCCTTTACAAGCCTGTGGAACTGCTGAAAGGATTGGAGATATTATGGTATTTGAGACATTGTGACCTGTTTGGATATGCAGTGCCAACGGCAGCTTCCTGACCCCTCGCAGTCTGTCCACGGGGTGTCCTCGACCACAGCCTCTGCCTCACAAGACTCCACCTCCTCCACCGGTCTCGGAAAGTAAGTTTTTACAGCAGAAATGTGCCTTACGTGCGTTGTTATGATGGAAAACTCATTTTTCTGATGGCATTTTGGGGTCGGTTCGAACGCACAAATCCCTTAAACGTTGCAATACACCAATCCCTCAAGAACGAATTCATAGTGTATCATTCTCTTTAGATTAGAGAAAATAATACTATTAGAAGAGGCAATCTCTTAAGCTTCGATTTGATCATTTTCACTTTCTTTAATCTTGGTTCTAACTTTCTAACTACTGGCTTGATTACCTCTTAGAATCGGGGTCATATCTGTGCGCCCATGGTTCACGTGATAATATGTTCAACCCAATGGGAGAGCAGAATTTAACATATTGATATCAGGCTTGACCATCTTAACAAAGAAATAATATAGCAACAAAATAGTTTATTAACCTAAACCCATTCCAAGGTTTGAAAAGGGTCACCTGGAAAGTTTGGTCAAAATTGACTCATTATTTTGGAGATTCTCGCTAAACAAATACATGGAAATATTCAGATTATTATAGTTAGAGATTGATGTTATAAATCACAATTATATTCTGATATACCTTACTGGAATATCGCCATAGGGCTCCAGTGACACCGCGCAACGTCTACAAAGAAGACACAAACTTCGCCAACAAGGTGGTAGCTTTATCTCCAAGAGTCGCCACGAAGATCCAGGATTGTGAATCCAAAGCAAAATTCTGGATCCAATGGATTCTCGTAGTTTCCCAACTGGTGAAGCTGGATTTATGGAGGTTCAACCAGGACGTTTCCCATCATATCCATGGCGGCATAAAGGACAATTTGTAGGCTGCCCAGTGGTAGAGAAATACAATCTCTTCGAGAGATTCGATTTTTTGGCGAGGGTCTTCTGCCCAAACACACTGAGGAATATCTATTTTGGGGTTTTTAGGATACCTGGGACGACATATTTTGGTTAATGATCTTATTTATACACAAGAATATATAACAAGGAACACATGATACACAGTGACCTTTATTAAAAACACACGAGATAACCAAGTGTGAACAAAATTGCCTCTGTCTCCTAAAAAAAAAAATAGAAGACCAGCAACATTGACGACTATCCATAAGTTTTATCCATGAGTGTACAAGTATTTACAAGTATGTACAAGTGTACTTGTGTGACACCGAGCGTGTATGCAGGTGAGGCGTCAGGTGAGGTATCAGACGGCGACGCTGACCTCCGTCTGCTGGAAGAAGAGATCCTGGAGCTGCAGGAGTACAACGCCCAGGTGGAGAGTGAGATGATCAAACTCCGCACTAGCGTCACCCAGATGGAGCAGCAGATCCGGATGACAGACCGCGTGAGTTGGACATTGCGACACATCACGATCCATCGTGTCACGTAGGCCATAGACGACACAGAGCAAAGAAATCTTATTTCGACCAAAAACTTTCATTTTAATAAAAAACCCTTGTTCGATAAAAAATAATCCCTCGAAACAATATTAAAGTGAAAGCATTAGACCTCCAGGGAAAGGTTTCTTTTTAATATTTAAATTACAAATCTCTAGCTTTCGAGCAAGAAAGCCCCTTTCTACAGGATAAAATATTTTACAGTAAATCGCTGAAGAGTTCAAATAAAATCAAACAGGTCCTGCAATCTCTGCTTACCGTGCGAGTCCGTATTGCCTCAACCCTCCTCAATTTTTATTTCAAATAATACACGCTCCCCCCCTTATATATACCCACATATTTCTGGGGTTCAGAGCTCCTCCTGGAGCGAACCCAGGGGAAGAGCTCTAAACCTCAGAAATAGACTGCACCAAATAACTGTAAACACCCCATGCATTTGATTTTTTTTTTCAGCTTATATTATTAGTGATTTAATGTATTTTTTTTTTCCTGTAAAAGGGCTTTCTTGCCCTAGCGCTATAGATTTGTAATAAAAAAAAATATAAAGAAACTTTACCCAGGAGGCCTAACCCTTGTATCAATATTAAAGTGAAAAAATAAGACTTCCAGAGATAAAAAGAAACTTTACCTGGAAGACTGATTTTTGAACCTTAAAAACTTTTATGTATACACCAACCAAGAAACGCAAGGTAATACAATATAGGAAACAGTAAAGATGGAATTATTTAGTCTTCTCTATACACATACTGTATTTTCTTAATTCCACTTACTAGTTGGCTTATAGATAGATAGATATATAGATATAATAGATAGCCATATATATTATGGCTCTATGAGTTCTCTAAAATCTTATGTTTCACTGAAAGTATTTTGATTGGTTAAAAAAGGTAGAAGGGTTGTGTTAATTTATAACTTTCATTTTTCATCATTAGAATATCACAACGGAGATATCATTACAGAGATAGCTTTAGAAGATGTAGAATGATAAATAAAACGGGTTCTAAGGATGAGTTTCTTTCTTTGTTATATATTTTATTCTTAAGCTTTTGGGTTTTGCAAACCCTTTTACAGGATTATATTAAACAATTTTTTTTTATCATATACTCCTATAGAAGGGTTCACAAAACCCGAAAGCTTGAGAAGAAAATATTATAAAGTGTTGTGTATTTGCATATTTTCTCTTTGTGTATCACAATTTACATAGTTTTAATTTACCGTGCTATAAATAGGACGTAAGAATAAAGTTAGTCAGTCCAGCCTTAAGAATAGAGTAGTCTTGTTGCCTTAAACTTCCTTTGCTACTGTAGCTTTTAGCTTGACAAATAAAGAATATTTGTTTCAAGTATATGAGTGGTTTCGTGGCCACGACATAAAGCAATAAACTTATCCTCTGATAGTAAAAGACTCAATTTGATGTTTGCAGAAGAGCGATTGCTCGAAGCATATTATATATTTATATTTGTATGTATTTCTACTGTCCTCAAGGCTTATATACATAGTTCATCTAAAATACCCATTTCAAGAGTCTAGCATCAGTATCACTGTAAAAGGAAACCGAAAAATGCAATATAACAGCGGTATGGGAGATTAAACTGGCGAAACCGCTGGGAGGGTTCACCACTGATGAGCCAGGACCTCCCATTAATTTTTCCATTGCAGTATGGGCAGTAGAAATTGTTTAATTTTTAAAAGAATCATACGCGTCTATAATAGTTTCGAATTATCCTATGAAGAGCCGTTTTGTTTATCATTCTCTATATTGCAGAGAGGATTTTACTTTTGCGAATGTAGAAGGTATGGCAACAGGCTCGAGTGTGTCCACAGGATAACCAGAGCCTGGCCCAGAAGACCAACCATCTAACCAGCTACTACGACACCATTCGCGGCAATTTCATCTCTCTCCTGGACCGTGTGACACTTCCCAACTTCGCCGAGCCACCGTCGGCTGACAACTTCGACACGTACATCACCAAGTTACACGCCCTGTGCGCGGGCGGCGACCCTCCATCTGGGATCCTGGCTACCGTCAAACAAGCCCTGCAGTCTCTGCCTACCGTGTGAGTCCGTATTACCTCAACTCTCCTCCTCAATTGTTTATTTAAAATAATACATGTTCCCCCCATATCTTATATACCCACATATTTCTTAAGTTCAGGGCTTCTCCTGGAGTGAACCTAGGAAGAGCTCTGATCCCCTCAGAAATAAACAGCACCAAACAGCGCTAATAAAGATAGAAAATAACAAAATCTACCCCACTTACCCAAAATTTATCTTGGTGCCTGAAGCTTCAGAATACATTTGGCTTGCATAAATGCACTAAACAGGACCTTTGGGAGAGGCTGCTACTTATCATAAAACCAGCTCGAAGAGCATGAACTCATGGAATTTGTGTAATCTTGGCAGAAGGTGATAAGAAACAACAACACACAACAACATGACACAAAACATTATAAAATATTTTTAAAATAGAACCATAAAGCATGTATGTTTCTTTTAAATCCAAAAAGAAACAAACTTCTCTCTACTGTCCTCTTAACGCATGAAAAATATTGGGAGGGCTTGGCTCATCAGGGAGTAACCTTCCCAGTGGTTTCGCTAATTTAATCTATCAAACCGCTTTCTGAGCTCTAATACTGTATTGGACGATTCTGCTTAGATATACTACACTGAAGGGTGGAATATTAGTTATGGCTGTGTTAAGCAAACTATGATCATAAGATCTTTTAGGAAAGTAGAATTACGTATAAATTGTCTTGTATCTAATAATTTTTCTTCACTTTTAATAATTTCTTAATTAATTAACAGTGCAATATGGTAAGTCAGAAAATTATGGGATATTTAAAATCCACCAAAAAGTATAAAGTTCGGTTGTAATCTAGTGACATCATTGGGTGTGCTGTTGGTGAGAAATGAAAACCATTTTAATATTGGATTCTCCTGAAGGCTTGTTCTCAATTTAGTAAGAATAGTGTCATTTAGTTTTAACACATAATTTATTGCTTTGTGGATGAAATGGTGTAGAGTAGGTGTGTTGAACCTGTGATGATCATTCGAAAACTTGCTAGATTCTCTTGATGTTAAATTCCGTCCTTTGTCAATTGAATTATTAAATGATTTAGAGAACTGTTTTGATAATTTTGTCATAACATTGAATTACCTATTGAGAAGTATTCGTGACTGTAGGGAAAACTCAAATGTTTATTATTATTATTTGAATATATTTGTACTGTATTTCATTTTCAGCTAAAGCTAGCATAATATTGTCTCTTGATATCAATGCCAGTTATTTCAGATCAGAGTTTGGTGCAACATTTTCTATGATAAATAATTTTTGACTGCACATGGTTATTCGACATATTTTACATTAGTTAACATACTCTATGATGCATTTGATAGTATTTGACCATCATTAAATAATGTTATTATTCTTACTGTCTTTTTATATATAAATATGAATGCCGGCCAGGCAGCCTCTATCTTACTGTCTTGTTATTGAGGGTTGAGAATGATTGCCATGACATTATTTGATAATCTCTGCTTAGAATAATTCCGTAACACAGCTTTTCTTGAACTCGAATATATTTCACCATAAGATCTTGATGAACATGAGAATTCTTCACCAATTTGAGAGAGATCCGTGGTTTTTTTTTTGTTTGTTTTTTGTTGTTGGTGTAGTCCAAGATTGGATATTGATGCATGAAATTAGACTGGTGATCTTGACGATGTACGAGCATACGTTTGTTTTGATATCTGTGAACTATTTTCATTGAACTAGTTCGATAACTTATTAATTCACAAGAAACTTCACTTTTAGATTTTGAAAATAGTTTGACACTTTTTTTCAATTAAATAAGCTATTGCCAAAATATATAGAATATTTTCTATAGGTTTTTTTTTTTCACAAAAATGAATCTGTATTTGTGTAGCTTAATTTTATGAAAAAAATAATCAGTTTCAACACACGCAAACACACATACCCAACAAAACTAACTTTATATTGTGGATTATTGATATCTCTCTTTTTCAACTTAATGTCTATAGACAAAAATGTTTCTAAATAGCCAGCTATAAAAGCATAACATTAAAATAAAGTAGTACAACAGTCTGTTTTTTTTTTTTTAATTGACGAAAACGCAGAGCGTTCACTACTAATGAAAATGTCCATTAAACAAACTATAAAACACAGACACAATGTGAATAATTCTTTTACTTATATATAGAGAGCTAAAATATTATATTATATTGAAATTTAGTTCTCATAAAATTTATATTGTGTTTATAAATCAAGTTTATTCTCTATCTAATCGATTTTTTGTTGCAGGCAACCTAACCCAACTTGGATACGATAGCTTCCTATTAATATATTTTAATATTTCCACGTTTTTTCAAGATTTCTGCTCCCAGTGTTCATTGGCTGGTCTAGTCTTTTATGTTTTTTAGCAGAAAATTATTTTTATATATTCAACAATATATATATAAATCATATCGTCATTTGATAACCATATTTATGTTTCGATATTAACATAATTTTATGTGCAATTTTTTATGTTTCATGTGATATCTTAGTTGCTATATTAATGCAGTCATTTATATATAACATATAAATGAAATTTGTTATAATAAGTGTAAAAAAAGGATATTACAAAATTGTCTGAATATATTCATAAAATATGTGCAGTATAATACAATGTATTTATATTTTGTGTTTATATGTATATATATTATTATTTTTTTAAACAAAGGTCACACAAAATATAATTATTTATTTCTCAATAAATTATTTATTTATTATATGTACTTTAAAAATCTTATCAAAATATAATGAATTTTTTAATGTTTTAATTTCTTTAAAGTTTGTTTCAAGAGAATATTTATATCATTTTAAAGTACTAAATTGATCGTTTTAAATTTTTATTAAAATGTTATTTTAAATTTTTTAATGTAAAAAAAATTGTGTATCTCACTATATATATCTTTTTGATTTCAATAAGCACATTTTAAAAATTTTCAATAAGGACATTTTTATTTTTTTAGGGTCTTTTTTTTTTCTATTTTTTAGCAAAGATAGAGGTGTTAGGCTTTTAAGAAAACATTTTGAAGTATAAAACTATTTCAAATATATATTTAATGACAAAAATTTTAAGTTTAACAGTTCAAAGTTTGATATATCGACACTTTAGATTTAAAAAAAAAACACTATTTACTGTAAAATAACATTTTAAAGTTTAAAACAATAAGTTCTATTTCCATTCAAAATTTTCATATTTAGCCTTCCTATTTTCAAATATTTTTATCTATTTTTTTATTTAACACGAATGATAACTTTATTTGGAAATGGAACACGATTATTTTAATCAGATATACAATATCGTATCAAAATCAACGTACGTCAAGTGTAAATGAAAAATTTATATGAAATAGAAATACGAGATATGAAATGATTTGAAAATTTTGCGATTGTGGGATATACTATGGTATTTTTAAATATATATTTTATTGCCAACTTTTAGTCTTGCCCTTTCTCTACTACCTCTAGCTAAAATGAATGGAAAATTCTTTCCATCGAAAAGGGAAGACTTGAAAACATCCAATAAAATATTGGGTATATATGTAAGCCTTGTAAGAATTATTTATAACATTTTTCTTAAAGTAGATATAACTTTAGGATTTTATTAAGGACATTTTAAAACCATTTCGAAGTTTAATATCGATTTTTAAAATTTTAAAACCACATTATAATGTAAATTAACATCAGAATTTTAAAATAACATTATGAAATCAAATATAGTATAACCTACATGAGAGCGGACTTTTCCGCAATGAGCCGCCTCTATAAAAAGGACAGTTTTCATCACCAAAATTACCAATTTTGCCAATTTGCTGCTCTCAGGCAAGAGGACACTCTCTCTAAAGAACAATATTGCTCTGTAATCAGATTCCCTTTAGAGAGAGGTTCTACAGTAACTATTTTGAAGTTAAATATTAATATTTTAAATTGAAAGTTTTTATAATCTAACCTTATTTTCTATTTTATTCCCTACAACTCGTTTACACTTGATGCAAGTAGATTTTGATCTATTATCTAATATCGCTCCCACTTTATCTCGAACTTAATTCTAAATATATATTAGCCATTTGTGTTAAATTTAAACGAGCTTTTAATGTTATTGAATAAATAATAATATAGCTTAAAATTGTGGAAGGCTTCAATATGAAAAAATCAATAGAAATCTAAATGATATCATTTATTTTCAAAATGTCGTTTTGAAACTTTAAAATTTTTATTTTCTTTACAAAAAAATGGATTTAAAACTTTAAAATAATTTAAATTTTGTTGATTTTAACGACGTGTTCACCAAATTAAAGATTTAATTTTTAAGATTAAAAAATATATATCCCCTAGAGAGAGATAGATGTAACCCGGGCTCCTGGAGCGCAAAACGCCAACTACCCGGGCTGTCCAGCAGTCTAGTTTAGAATACTAGTCACGTCCTGTACGGGTTGCTGAGCTAAACCAGTCCACCAGGAAGTTCCATGCTGGCAGAGTTTCTGGTAGGCGGGCCAGTGATGAGGAATCGAAGTCTGCCTGTCCAAGCAGTAAAGGTTTGAACGGGCTATAATTCCTGATGGGATGTAGGGTCCGGGGGCACAGAAAGTTTGAAAGCCCGGAGACGGCCAGTTGAAACGAGCGGGGAGTTCTTGAAGAAGCACGATGTCAGCTTGAGTCGTATTGGCAAGATCAGCAAGCTCCAAGATGGCGGAAGGAGACCTGTGGGCATTGGCCTGCAAGATTCTTAATATCCCCTAATTAAATAAAAAAAAGGTATGTGAAAGTTTACAAAGTAGAAAGGTTTTGATTTTTAAAAATTGCCTTTATATCGAAAATGATATTATTTACATCAAAATATTTTTATTTATTTTTATAATGTTGGTTTTATGGTTTTAAATATTATATTTTAGATTAAAATATGGATTTAAATTTTTTTAAGCGGTCAATTTTAACTTTGAAATGTTAAGGAGGTCACGGGACATGTTTACTGATTTACTAACCCTAACCTAAACTGGCGCCTAATTTTAAAATGGCTTGTAAAATTATACGTTAGATTAGGGTTAGTAAATCAGAAAGCTTGTTCTGAGACCTCACAATTGTAATTATTAAACTTTAAAATTTTGTCTTGAAAGAGTGAAAAAAACTTTTATGTTTGCATAACTATTTAAAACGTTTTTTAATATCTTGAATGAAATAAAAAATGTCCTTATTGAATTCAAACTTGTCCTTAAAATCAGAAAGGTATATATATTAACACACCCACTGAAAAGCACTGAATTCAATTAAAATATTTAAAACAATTTTCCTCACACTCTTTCCGAAATATTCTAAGATATTTATTTAATACTTGCGTATTTTAAAAGATTTAAAGTTCATATAACCTACTTAAAATTAGTATGCATCGAGTATATTATATATTGTCAATATAATTTTTCGTGTCTTCGAACTAAAACATATTATACTTAATATATATAATTATACAGAAAAAAACTAATTTACTGTTTTTTTTTTTTTTTTTTTTTTTTTGTAGAGAGAATATTGCAACACACACAACCTGAGTTTAATTCTTTTATTTTCAACCAAGCGAACCTATCCGTCACCTTTATAAAGGGAATTTTTATGAAAGCAATCCATATTTTATCTTTAGATAATATAAAGGCATATATTGGTAAATAAAGTTTTATTCAATCCAATATATGTATTTTTATTATCTAAAGGGAATTGTGGTTTGGGCCTCCATTTCTACATAGAATTGGCTTCTAAAGGTGATAGGAAGCCGTCGTCAAGTAAAAATAAAATAATAAAACTCAGTTCGTGTAGCAATATTCACTCTTTCTACCACAAATATATATTTCTCGAATTATATGCATATATATTATTTTATTTCTCTATATGTAAATATGTTTTCTTTTGATATACTTTATTAAAAGTCCTTTTTTTACAATGTGTGATATTTTAAATGGGAAATAATAATTATTTTTCTTGTTATATATCATTTTAAATGTTCGTGTACTTACATAGAAATTTACATAATTTTTCTTTACTTTTTTTAGATTTTCAATAATTATCATGTTGTTTTAAGCTATTTGTTACTTTCATATTTTACTAATAAAAAGTGTAAAGTTATATAAGATCTACACCACATTGTACTTTATCATGAAGATATGTTTAATGTTTAAAATAAATTTTTAAAATTAATTCATGTGTGTGTTCTGTTTATATTTGGAGAGAGAAATAAAGATAAACACAAGATTCCTGGAGTACTGAACACGAACTACCTGCGAGCTGGTAGTTGAACTCAATTAGGTCATTGGCTAACGTCCACAAAAACATGCGACAGAAAAAAATAAAAAAAAAAAAAACAAGAGATACATTTTGAAAATAAATACAGTAGACTCTCTGTTACGCAAACTTTGACTTTAATCATCATCGATGCTACGTCACTACTATTACGACACTTCCAACTTCTACCTTCAACCTTTCTGTTATGTTTATCGCTAGCTTGTTTTAGCAATATATGTATTGGAAAAAACAAGTCGTTCCTTAAATAAATATATATTTGTTTTTATCTAAAGGGATGTCCTCGTAACTACAACATACGTGAGTACAAAAACAACTAGAAATCCTTCAAAAAGAAACATCGTATTTTGCTAAGCCTATATCAATTTGGTAGCAGAGCGTGGTTTGGGCGCGCGAATTGGACTAACCGCCAATTGATCCATTTAAATCAAAAAGAAATTAAATAATTGGACTAACCGCCAATTTAGAAAAAAAATTGAATAAAAATGGATACATATAACTTAGCAAAAATCGAACAGTTAACAGAAAACAACTATACAACGTGGTCCATGAAAATGGAAGCAATTCTAGATTCAAAAGATATCTTCGAGGACGTAATTGTTAATGACGAGCCAGACTTTACAAAAAATAAACTAGAATATGATATTTGGAAGAAAAAGAATCGGGAAGCATACAGCCTAATAATATTGTCACTTTCGGATGACTTAGCAATCATCTTTCGAGGCGATAAAAGGGCCAAAAGAATTTGGTGCGACATAAAGAAAAGGTTTGAAGGATCTCTAGAAAATAAAAGGATAGACCTAATGTTGGATCTAGCCAGACTAAAATTGAACCCAAATGAAAATGTTAACATGTATATTGTACGAGCACAGAGACTGGCACAAGAGATCACCCAGCTAGGAAAGACTGTAACAGAAAGAGAACTTGTACGATACATTGTTGAAGGACTCACACCTAACTTTGACACGATCACAGCAGCACTGTCAATAAACAGAGAAATCTCCTTACCAGACTTGAGACAAACTCTACTGGATTTCGAGAAGAAAAGACAGGACAGAAGCAAAAATCATGAACATACTTTCAGATCATCAGGCAACCAATTCAAAAAAAAGTCATGCTTCATTTGCAAAAGAAAAGGACATTTCAAGAAAGACTGTTGGTTCAACCCTAACAACAAAGGAAATCAAAATAATACAACAAACAAAAATAACATGGCCAGTACAAGGAACTACCATAAAGGACCAAAACAAAACAAAGACACGGCCAGATCAGCAATCCAAGAACGAACGGAGGAACCATCTCAACGAAGAGACTCCACTTCAGAATACGCACTACATGTAATCACAAGGGAGGAACGCCCGACGACTCAGGACGTGTGGATAATTGATTCTGCGTGCACAAGCCACATGACTTCCCATGGTGAATGGATCGAGCACAAGACGGAGGATAGAAGAAGCATACAAGTGGCGGAAGAAGGGAGACACATCGAATCTGCCTCATCAGGATCAATCCAAGCTACTGTACAAGGTAAGGACAAACTTAACGACGCTGTAACCCTACATAATGTCCTCCATGTACCACACCTGAAAGGAAATCTAATGTCCATTCCAACCGTAGTAAGAAGAGGGAACTCTGTTCTTTTGAATTCTGAAGGAGCATACATATACTCTTCTGATGACAAGCTAATAGGAACAGGCAACTTTGATGGCAACATGTACACATTGAACCTATCACGTTTACCTGAAGCAACTCATGTTCCAAATGAACATTGCTTGATTTCAAAGGACAATTCTAAGACTGCATGGCACAGAAGGTTAGGACATCCTAGTGACAACAAACTAGACCTGATTTTGAAGAACAATCTTCTAAAGGGCTTGGACTCTATAAATGGTACCCTTGATCAATGTGATGCTTGCTCCTTGGGAAAAATGACCAAAGTACCCTATGTTCACACAGATAGCAATCAGGAAAGCTACCCCTTTGAAGCCATTTATGTCGATCTCTGTGGTCCAATGAGAATAAACTCCTTGGGCGGAAGTAAATATTTCTTGACCATCGTAGATGGATTTTCTAGGAGAATATTTGTAGAATTTCTCAATGATAAACTCTCAGCAGCAGAGGTTTTGAAGAAGTTTATTGTTAAGAGAGAAAACGAGCTAAACTCAAAACTAAAACGACTTAGAACAGATAACGGAACAGAATTTATCAATAAAAACCTTGAAACCTTCATAGAATCCAAAGGAATTAAACATGAACTAACTACACCGTACACCCCAAGAAGCAATGGGAGAGTTGAAATAGCTAACAGAACACTATTAGACAAAGGCCGAACACTTCTGGCAGACTCCCAAACACCCCTACACTTCTGGGCAGAAGCTGTGAATACAGCTGCATATCTGTACAATCTAACTCCGACAACCAATGACCCAGACACTACCCCTATGGAAAAATGGAAAGGTAAAAAGCCATCTGTCTCTCACATCATGAGATTTGGTTGTGAAGTCTTCTATAAACTCGAGAATCATCAAAGACACAAACTAGAAGCTAAATCTAAGAGAGGAATATTTGTGGGCTATTCAAGATGCAGAAGAGCTTATCGAGTATTTGATATCACAGCGAGAGTCATTCTTGAAACCGCAGACATTCACTTCAGAGAGAACAATAATTTCATCTCGGAAGAAAAACAAAGTGATAATAATACGGACACTGACACATATTTCTTCACTCAGGAGGATGAAGAACTGGACAATCATGTTCTATCAGATGTTGATATTGAAGAGCCAGCACCAGATACTATGATCAACAGACAGACAGAGTCAAGTGGATCAGACAGACCACAAAGAACTCGAACAATACCTAAAAGATTCGATGACTACGTTCTGGCTACTACGAATGAAACCATTCCGAAAGACTATGATGAAGCCATCGCATGCGAAGACAAGAAACATTGGGAGAACGCAATGCTTGAGGAAATACAGAACATGTACTCGCATCAAGTATGGTAACTGGTACCTAGACCTGTAAACGCTAAAGTTGTTAAAAGTAAATGGGTGTTCAAAATATCTAAAGACCAAGAAAACAAAAACAAAACTTACAAAGCTAGACTTGTTGCAATGGGATACAACCAAATCCTAGGAAGAGATTACAACGAAAGTTTCAGCCCTGTAATTAAAAATGCCACCCTCAGGACTATTTTGTCAATGGCAGCAACAAAAAGATTCAGTCATTAAACTATTTGATGTGAAAGCAGCCTATCTAAATGGAAACATTGAAAATACAATATTCATGGAACAACCTGCTGGATTTGTCCAAGACAGAAACAAAGTTTGCAAACTCAACAAAAGTATTTACGGTCTACCTCAATCCGGAAGATCGTGGTATGAGAAATTCAGTCAAGTACTTCATGACTGTGGACTGGAAAAACTTAAATCTGATCCTTGCCTATTTAAATGGAAAAATGAAGGCAAATACTTCTATGTAGGGATATATGTCGATCTCTTTATCACTGTCTCAGATTCTGAAAATACCTCAAACAGATTCATCAATAAATTGAGACATCACCTGGAAATAAAGGATGTAACATGTAAAGGCATGTTTTTGGGAATCAAGATCATACAAGACAAGGAGGGAATTTCGCTACAGCAAAGCCACTATGTTAATAACGAGTTTACAAAGTGGGAAGAGGAGCTTCTTTTATTAGCATGCACACAAGCTTTCGGACATATCGTCCTTCATCAGGTAAGAGTAATAAACGCGCTGAGGATCCATATATACACAAAGCTGAAAAGAAAATTTACATAAAGGCAAAAGATAAAAGTATTTAAAGATAAAAATAAGAACCAAATATGCTAAAAAGATTATAGGGATTAAATGCTAATAAATCTGGACTAAGTACATATGCACTATGAATGGTGTTAATCAAGGGCAGGTAAATGCAACCTATGGCTATTCACATAACATATGGTATTGTTCTGGTATATCTATATGCCTGTTGATGCTGTTTGGTTTTATTGACACAAATGCCTCTAGTAAAAGTCTTTGGTACTTATTATTGATATTGTTGTATAGAATGGATGGCTTTGTTAGATTGAATGTATGACCGGTTTGCATAGAATGACTGTAAATAGGGGAATTTAGGTTTTTATTAGAGATGTTTCTGGAATGCTCAACCATTCTGATGGCGACGGATCTACCCGTCTCCCCGACATAAGTGGCATTGCATTGGTCGCAAGAGACGGAATAGACAGCACCACCAGAACGGAGAGAACTCGCATGAAGGGAAGATCTGGTAATGGGGTGTCGGATTAGTGTGGCGATGTTAGGTGGGTTCTGGAAGTATGTTGTAATGCCGTGTTGCCTTAAAAACCTGGCTATGGTGATGGACTGGGGGCAAAAAGGAAGGGAGCAAATATTTCTGTGTATAGCTGGAGCACTGTTGTGGTGAGGGTCATGCATGTGTTTAAGAATGAAGGGGGTCGGGTAGCCGGATTTGGATAAATATGAAAATATTTTAGCCTTTTCTATTGTTTGGAATAACGGGAGGGAACAATGAGTAAAGATACGTTTAGTGAGAGCTCTAACTGTATTGATTTTGTGTGGTGTTGGGCAATATGTCTTGCCATCTGCTGATGCTGAGATTCTGTCATTGGGCCTAAAATACAGACTGCCTGGGCCTTCTGATATTCCTCGCATCATAGCTGGTGTGGAACCCGCTCTCAGAGGCCTTAACCACCAAGACACCCATAGGATCAGGCATTTTGTCACCTCCACCCTTCAACGACCCTACAATATCCCTAAACCGTCCCTAGCCATGAATAGGGTTATCTCCCGTCTTAAACGTAATAGAGACATAGTCATAACAAAATCCGACAAAGGCTCACAGACCGTAATTCTCAACACTACCGTTTACAAGCAAAAAATGCAAAACGTTCTCGACCAACACTCCATTTTTTCTGCCATCACTGAACAGGAACATAAAACATCAGTTAAGAATTTCCGTTTACTATTGTTAAGATTAAAAAGGTCCCAGCAGATCACTAAAGAGCAATATAACGACTTCACAGCTAACCTCGCCCAAATAGCCTACATTTACGGCCTTCCAAAAATCCACAAGCCCGATGTTCCCCTCCGACCAATCATATCTTACCATCTCTCTCCGGCATATACCCTGTCAAAATTTTTGTCCAACTTCTTGACCCCCCTTCTACAGTCTCCCCCATGGGAATATACCATTGCAAACTCCCCCTCGTTTGTGTCCTATATCACCAGCCTCACACCTCCCCCCAGGTCCATAATGGTTTCTTTCGATGTAACGTCTCTATATCTCTCACTTGCCCACCCCTTGATCATTAATAGTTTACGCACTTTCCTCGAAAATGCCCCCCTGTTAGACACCCTCACCGCGGAGACGGTTGTCGAGCTCACTTCCATATGCCTAGGCATGTCCACCTTCACATTTGATACCCAGTTTTTCAAGCAGACCAAGGGCTCCCCCATGGGTAGCCCCCTCTCAACCGTGGTGGCTGAGGTTGTCATGAGGTCACTGGACCAATGGATCACTTCACGCCATTCTTCAGACATCTTTCTCTGGAGGCGGTACATCGATGATACCTTTTGCTTGGTAAGTGAGGTATCTGCCTCTCACATCCTATCTGACCTCAACTCCTTCCACCCAGACATAGCCTTCACCCATGAAACAGAAAATCACTCAGTCCTACCTTTCCTAGATACACTAGTCATACGCACCCCCAGCAGTTTCCATACCACAGTATACTATAAAAACAACACACCCCCACACCACACAAACTTCCGGTCACATTGCCCAACACCACACAAAATCAATACAGTTAGAGCTCTCACTAAACGTATCTTTACTCATTGTTCCCTCCCGTTATTCCAAACAATAGAAAAGGCTAAAATATTTTCATATTTATCCAAATCCGGCTACCCGACCCCCTTCATTCTTAAACACATGCATGACCCTCACCACAACAGTGCTCCAGCTATACACAGAAATATTTGCTCCCTTCCTTTTTGCCCCCAGTCCATCACCATAGCCAGGTTTTTAAGGCAACACGGCATTACAACATACTTCCAGAACCCACCTAACATCGCCACACTAATCCGACACCCCATTACCAGATCTTCCCTTCATGCGAGTTCTCTCCGTTCTGGTGGTGCTGTCTATTCCGTCTCTTGCGACCAATGCAATGCCACTTATGTCGGGGAGACGGGTAGATCCGTCGCCATCAGAATGGTTGAGCATTCCAGAAACATCTCTAATAAAAACCTAAATTCCCCTATTTACAGTCATTCTATGCAAACCGGTCATACATTCAATCTAACAAAGCCATCCATTCTATACAACAATATCAATAATAAGTACCAAAGACTTTTACTAGAGGCATTTGTGTCAATAAAAACAAACAGCATCAACAGGCATATAGATATACCAGAACAATACCATATGTTATGTGAATAGCCATAGGTTGCATTTACCTGCCCTTGATTAACACCATTCATAGTGCATATGTACTTAGTCCAGATTTATTAGCATTTAATCCCTATAATCTTTTTAGCATATTTGGTTCTTATTTTTATCTTTAAATACTTTTATCTTTTGCCTTTATGTAAATTTTCTTTTCAGCTTTGTGTATATATGGATCCTCAGCGCGTTTATTACTCTTACCTGATGAAGGACGATATGTCCGAAAGCTTGTGTGCATGCTAATAAAAGAAGCTCCTCTTCCCACTTTGTAAACTCGTTATTAACCTTCAGTGAAGAGCAGTTCTACTTAAGCCACTATGTACAACAAATATTGCAGAAATATGGAATGGAAAATTGTAAGGAAGTTCCAACACCAGGTTCCAAAGAAATCAATTTGGACAATCATATCGGAGATGACAATTGTGATCAGCACACTTACCAAGAAGCCCTTGGAATGCTAATGTTTCTAGCTGTTAACACCAGACCCGACATCGCTTACATCACTAGCAAACTTTCACAGTACCCCAGACAACCAAAACGGATGCACTGGACAGCAATCAAAAGAGTGATGAGATACCTACGAGGAACAATTGACCTAAGAGTGAAATTTGAAAGAGGGAAGACTGGAATCCTGAAGTCCTACACCGATGCCAGCTGGTCGACCACCCATGATGGAAAATCCTACGGCGGATATGTATTGAAGCTCGGCGAAGCAACTATAGACTGGAAAAGTAGTAAACAACCACTCGTCGCCCTCTCCACAATGGAAGCGGAAATGATAGCTGCTTGTGAAAGCTGCTGTCAAATCAAGTGGATAATAAACCTGTTACGAGAGCTGGAAGAATGAAATTTCATGGAAAAACCAACTGCGATCTATACAGACAGTCAGTCATTAATCAACTGGATCTCCAGCCCTAAACAAAGCAGTCGCTGTAGACATATAAACAGAAAGTACCACTTCTTGAGAGACTGTTATGAATCCAGAGACATCTGCCTTCTGTACAAGCCATCTCAGGACCTGGAGGCGGATATCTTCACAAAGGACCTATCCCGAGACCAGATGAAGAAACACTTGGAGAACCTCAGCATCGTGGGAATAAAGACAAAGTAAGGAGGGAATTGTTACGCAAACTTTGACTTTAATCATCATCGATGCTACGTCACTACTATTACGACACTTCCAACTTCTACCTTCAACCTTTCTGTTATGTTTATCGCTAGCTTGTTTTAACAATATATGTATTGGAACAAGTCGTTCCTTAAATAAATATATATTTGTTTTTATCTAAAGGGATGTCCTCGTAACTACAACATACGTGAGTACAAAAACAACTAGAAATCCTTTAAAAAGAAACATCGTATTTTGCTAAGCCTATATCACTCTCCTATAACGAGAGTTTTTACAACGCGATAAAAAAAATTGCGACAAATTTATTTATACAACGCGAATTTTCGTATAACGCGTTATAAAATAAAATGCGGAAATTTCCATATTGGCAACTGTACAATACATTTAATTTTTATGCACACGCGTTTTTCAATTTTTTTGTTTTTGAACGAAGTAGTGTTGTATACTTTGTCAATTTAATTGCACATGTGTTTCTGTAAGTAAATTTTTTAAATAGTGTTAAATTGAGTTTTAAAGCTTAAAATAATATTTTTAACGCATATAAGGTATTAAATTAGAATTTACATGTAAATATTTTGCAAATATAAAAAATTACGAAACTTGCTCCCCAGGCATGATGAATAAAGTTGGAAAAAAATAAAAATTGGAAAATAGATATACTGTATCATGTAAAAATGTATTGTATAAAATGATGTATATAGGAAAAATAATTATATACTAAAACAAAACTAAATGTTATATTATTTTATATGCAAATGTATATTAAAAAAATAATTACGTAGTGAATAAACTTTGTTTTTTTTTATTTACATTTGCATATAAAATAATATAACATTTAGTTTTGTTTTAATATATAATTATTTTTCCTATATACATCATTTTATACAATACATTTTTACATGATATTTGTCACTAACAATTTACCCTAACAACATTCGCGTTATACGAGTACAAGTTTTATTTCGTATAACGCGATTTCATACAACACGGAACACATTAATCGCGTTATAGGAGAGTTTACTGTAATAAATAAACAACTTATGTAAATTAAATTGAATACTTTTCAAAAACGTATCTTTCAATCTACATAGGTGTCCATTTTGTTAGTAGAACAGCGATGCTATCATAAAAGATATACTTTTGCTTGTAAAAAAATTAAAGTGCTAACTTGATCTCTTCAATTCTATAATCCTATATGGGTGTTTAAGATGTATAAATAGACAAATGGCTGGGTGATCTGAGTAAGTATTGTGTGTTAAATCATCACAATTTTAGAAGTCGCAACAGCCAATAGCATTTACAACTTTCCCCGACAGGGAATATTGTTGGAAGCATTTCGATTCGATGGGCGATATTCACGCCGGTTTTACTTTGTTGTCTTTTTCAAATTTCTCTCAAAACTTCTGCATATTATTCCCTGGTTATATGAAGCATTTATGTATGGAAGATACACACTCATAGACAAAATTTAAGGAAGTTGTACATTTTAGTATGTATATCGGTATTCAGACAATAACTCTAAATATAGGAAATTAAAAGATTAAGGCGCGAATGTTTCTTTTACACATAAAACAAACTTATATTGTCCTTACTGCGAAGAAAAATATTGAGAGGGCTTGACTCATCAGTGGTGAATTTTTCGCCAATTTAAAATCTACCAGACCGCTTCTTTAGTGCTTTAATACTGTATTGGACGATTCTGCTTATATGTATACTAGCCGAATGACCCGGGCAACGCCCGTGTTTTACCCGATTGAATGTTTTTAATCAAACACTATTTGTTACAATTATAAATTGGCGCCTTAAATAAATGCATATATTAGTTGGCTTCCGTAGGCGTCTCTTACTGGGAAAAAGAAAGAGAGGATTCCATTTAGTTATTAACTAATATATGCATTTATTTAAGGAGCGACCCGCTCCAACAAAATAGTTACAAAAACCAAAAGGCGAGTAGGCAAAGGTGGCGTGATCGTAGCCAACCAATAGGAGGGCGCCATTCCAAAAAAAAAAAAGCAAACGGTGACAGAGATGAAGAATGACGCTCGTAACTGTATATGGAATGCTACACTGAAGAATGAAATCTCAGAAATGGTATTCAAGCAAACTATAGACATAAGCTTTTAGGGCAGTAGAATTACATAGAAATATCCTTAATGTTTTCATTTCCTATATATAGATGGCGCGTTGATGCTTTATATTAATAACTCTAAAAGATATTTGATGCACAGTGACCTTTATTGAAGACACACGAGATAACCAAGTGTGAACAAAATTGCCTCTGTCTCCTTCACACAGACAAAAAAATATAGACGACCAGCAACATTAAAGACTTCACTTCCTTAATTTTTGTCTATGAGTGTATATAGGTAATAAAATTATGACTTTAAAGTTTCAAAATCCGTCACGATGACCTTGCCAACCGATGGTTTATGGCGAAATGAAATTTGGTTGCAGTGAGCCCTTGTATTTCCACTGCATGAATTCTTAGTGGAATATCCGGTTTCATTACCTGTTACTATGATAGGCTAAAGTGTTCTGGGATGTTGTAAAATAAATAGATTTCTATTTGTGAATCTGCAATTCTGCATCCTTCCGTGGAGCAGTCAACACTTTTAGAACTCATGTCTTCCTGTCTGTCACTTTTTTTTTTTTGTGAAGCTTTTTAAATGGTTATAAAAATTGAAACTAGGGATTATGTTTAAGAGAAATAAATAAATTATACGAAGAAATTAATTTTCATTTATTCAATTTAATCAACCTAAATCATTGATGATATTTAAAACTCACAAATTTAAACCTTAAAGATTCGTTTCTTTGTTAAATATTTTATTATGTTGCGCTGTGTTAGGGCCGCGAAGAAATGCCATTAAGCTTCAAAGCTCTTAGTCCAATAATATCGCAATAAAGAAACGGATCGATAAGGTGTTTTAAAAAATTTGGGGTTTATTTATTCAATGTAGGCCCCCTGCTCCGCCTTCTCAAACATACAACTTCCATCTTTTAGAGGCCATCTTTGATGAGTACTTGGAAATTTTTGCACAAGGTGAACTATTTCGCCATCATCCTAAAATCTTTGACACTTTACCTTTTTTCACCAATTCGAACAAAATATGATCTAAAGATGCGAGGTCATAATAAAGAGAGATATGATGTTTTAATACATCAGAAATGATGATAAGCCGAGTAGGCCACCACAGATTATTCTGTGACAAAATATTAGGCTTTAGCTCTTATTTCTAAGAATATCACAGTATTGCTATACCGCTGCTGTGTAAAGGATGGTCAAATGAGCACGCGGGATCTTTAGGGAATTCTGTTCGACTCCTCACTCCTGTGTGTAGTGAAATGTTTATCCAAGTATCAATTTTTGCATTTAAAAAAGGTGTGATGTGGTTGGTAGAAATATTTTAGTTTACGCATGTCCCTAAATGTTTGATATAAGACACTTTTTCTTGTCGAGTAATCGGTAGTATAAGGAATCCAGTTAACACGCTCAAAAATCGCTTGTTTGATTCAATATGGGAACATTATAATAATTTTGGCTTTATAGGCATATCAACCGAAAGACGGAAATTTTTTAGACAAAAGTCTTGAGTTCATCTAAAAGTGTGCTAGCGATATGATACAGATTTTCTTTCACAGTGCGGAATATTGGAACCTGAACGATAAAGGAAAACCACTCTGAGATTTTGCACCAGAAATATCCCCAGCCTCTCCATTCATTGCGTGGAAACCTTCTGGTGACAAAGGGGTGATGTTAGTTTAGAATTGATTTGCTGAACCAATGTTTGAAGAATCATTAACATATATTTGGGAATTAATTTGCTTTCAAAGGAGGCTACATAAAGAAGATTGTTTTTGTGACTTGGTATCCCAAGGTTTTACCTAGAAAAAATGGATGCCCCAAAGGCGATCAACATTTAGAACAGGGTGGTCAAATTATATATATTTTAAGTAATATTTCTCATTCTGGAATGTTAGCATTTGCAAAGCTTTATAGAAGAAGAAACCCAAGTTGGGAGAAGAGCTTTTATATATATATACAGTCGACTCTCAATATTTTGAAACTCAAGGTACCAGAGAAAAAATTTCAATTTATCAAGAGTTCAAAACAAACAGGAGTTTAAATAACTAAGAAGGAGGGAGGGGAAAAATCAAGTAAACAAGATTTTGAAGTTTTGGCCGTTTCAGGATATACATACTATGTTGATACAAGATTAAATAAGTGACTTACCACACATTTTTTAGGTAATAAATTTATTGGGAGCTTTCGGGTCTTGCCCTTTCTCAAACAAGAGTTCGATCTCAAAATTCATGATTTATTATTTAAACGCTTGTATAATTATTCACAGATTTTCATTTTAAAAAGATAGCAGTAATTTTTTATTGAGTGAGCGACTTCAGTTTATCCTTTCCAATGGATTTTCGATAGTAGTGAGAGCTGCGAAGAAATCGTCACTTGTGTCAGTTCTGAGGGCGTAGAAGCGTAGGGTAGTAAGAGATCTTGCCTCTCTCGGCGTGGGAAGTTTGAGCTCTAACTTTGTTTAGTTAGTTCGCGCGTTTTGTCTGGCTTGAGAAAGTGGCCGGCAACATTTTCCCTCAAATTTAAATTTTCAGATAGAATCTTACATATTAATAAAATCAAGTAAACAAGAATTTAATCAAAATTCATGATTTATTACTTTAAAGATTTGTACAGTTATTCACAAATGTTTGTGTTAAGATACTACTAGACGGGTGACCTGGGCTTCGCCCCGGGATTGACCCGTGTGCATATCTACCCGTACAAAAGCTACATACCTATACTTTCGATATTTGCGGACCTATAATGAGGTATTGTTAACAATAGATTATTTAAGGAGCGACCCGCTCGAACACAATAGTTACAAAAACCAAAAAGCGAGTGGGGGGGCAAAGGTGGCGTGATCGTAGCCAACCAATAGGAGAGCGCCATTCCAAAAAAAAAAAAGCAAACGGTGACAGAGATGAAGAATTATTAAGAACGCATGACGCTCGTAACTGTATATAGAATTCCTTCAACTACAAATTACCGAGGGGACCATTTAATATTGAATTTATTCAAATTATCGAGTATTTTTCAAGGGACGGGGAAAAAATGTCAAATTATCGAGAGATTCAAATTAACGAGTTTCAATTTACTGAGAGTCGACTGTATATCTAAAGAAGCTCTTCTTCCCAACTTGTGTTTCTTCATCTATAGCGAATAGGATCATCATTGTCTCAATGCAAAGCTTTATAATGGACTTTTTTGGTGGTGGTATCTTTGAAAAATAAATATTAAGGAAATTTGTGAAGGCTCTATATTTGGTGCGAGAGGATGGGGTTTTGTGTATTTAACAATAAAATGCCCAAAAGATCGACATAAAAGCCGACCTCCTGAGTATTGATGGAGCTGGCGTTTCAAGATGAAAAACAAAATTCTTCTGCGCAATTTGAGTGGAATATGCGAAATACAAGAAGAACGGGAATTATTCAAATTAAGATTTGACTCTAAAGAAATAAAAATACAGAATATATCTAATTTAAAGAGTTGAATCTGTTATGATTGAACTGACAAGTTGATCCGGCAATACGGCAGACTCGACTTGTAAACATTCTTAGATATATAACCATGTTATAAAAAGATAAGTAAATAAAAGAAGAAGACGTCGTAACTGAACTGGTCTCAATGGGCTTCACTGAGGTCATTGTCAAAAGACTCCATAGACAATTGACCAAAATACCGATGAATATAGTCCTAGTAGAGCTACCGAAAAATGAACAAAATAAACGAATCTATGGAATAACCGATATACTTTACCAAAAAAAGTCGTGGAATCATTCAGGACTACAAAATGAGTGACCCAATGCTTTAACTGCCAGGGTTTTGGGCATGGCCAGCTAGACTACTTTTTGAAGCCCAAATGCGTCAAGTGTGCTGAAGAACACCATTCGAAGGATTGTCCAAGAAAGTCGAAACAGCTCCCACCAAAGTGCACTAACTGCGGAGAGGCGCACACAGCCAATTACCGCGGATGCCCAAATTTTCCGAAGCCACAACAACAGCAGCTAAAGCCTCCCAGACAAAACTCCCCTAACACCATACCTCAAGCAAGCTCCACTAAAACAGGAGAAGCAACTGTTGAAAAACAAAAGGCAAGTTACGCTGAAACTGCAAAAAAGAAAACTACTCGTTCTGACACCAGGGAACTGTGCGAAAAGTTATTAGAAATTATCAAAATTTACTTACAATGAAAGGCAAATTACCTTTAAAAATCGTTTTCTGGATAAGATCTCAACCAGCCTAATATAGAAGAGATTTATCAAGACTCTGCGACAAGACTATTCTCGCAATTTCAAAAATAATCAAATCCAACTATACAAGAAATTGTTCAAAATCAAGGTGACCGCAGCCACCGAATCCGACGACCTGGACCCAATGGCTAGCTGACAGCCAAACACCCAACAACTGCCCTCCTGTAAGGTTCGGGGGGCCACTCCAACATTACAACTCGCCATGTGTAAATAATCTGGACTCGCGAGCTGTGCTCGAATGTAACACCTGCAAATTGAGATGAAATAAATAAAATAAGTAAATAAATAAAGAACTTAGTTCAGTTGCAATCTGCGTGATCAAAGAGGCACAAAGAACAACATTAACAACATGGTGGCAGCGGAAAAGTGAATACTTTTTCAAATAAATATATTATTGACAAATATTAGTGAAAAAAAAGAAAACATGGACTTTGTTAGGCCTAGCGAACTCGCCTTGCACGGAAATGTAGCGGAAAATTGGCGAAGGTTCAAACAGCGATTAATGCTTTATCTTGAAGCAACACACAGAAAAAGCCACAAAGCCTGATAAACTGAAAGTTGCCATTTTATTAAATTTTATTGGCGAAGAAGCCTTGGAAGTTTTCAACACATTTCATTTAAAAGAAGATGAACTAGAAAATTTCGATCTTGTAATAAACAAATTTGATGATTTTTGCGAGCCTAAAAAAGAACGTCATTTTTGAAAGATTCAAATTTTTTTCAGCGACCCAGAAGCATGGTGAATCCATCGATAGTTTTATAACAGAACTAAAAGGATTATCCACATCATGTGAATTTGAATCACAAAAGGATAGTTTAATTAGGGATCGCATTGTGTATGGAATACAAGACAAGGCTTTGCAGGAACGCCTCTTAAGAGAGCCCAATTTAACTCTTCTCAAAGCCATTGAAATGTGCAAAACAGATTAAATAAGCAAGCAACAGATCAAGATCATGCAGAACAACCAGAACATCTGTCAAATAAGAAAATATGTAAAGAAACACAGTCCAAAACAAAATCAAGAATCTGAAAAAGAATTCAAATGCCAAAGGTGTGGGAAGTCTCACAGAGCAAAAAATTGTCCTGCATGGGGTAAAAGATGCTCCAAATGCAAAAAGATGAATCATTTTGCAGCTTTCTGTAAAAGTTCAGCTATCAGAAGTGCTAGACCATGACGGCGGGCGGCTGGCTTCGGCAACACTGGAGCTGACGTCACTTCCTGTTGATGTAACCCTGCAAGCGGCATCGCCACGCTGACTTATTCTCTTTCTCCATGTTTACCATTTAATCTATATATAATCCTTTTACCTTGTAGTTAATCTACTTATATATTTGCCTTATTCTGTCTGTTTGTCTGAAGCTCACGGATAGAATGCGCGCCCATTGGCTGCCAGCAAACACGTGACCTCCCTGCCCGCCCCCCTCTAGACAACCCTGTTATCAGCTGTGTGATACATACACCTGTCTATAGCGGCCATTCTAGACAACCTTGTTATCAGCAGTGTGTTTCATCCACCTGTCTATACAGACCACCCTTCTATAGCGGTCACCTTAGACAAACCCTGTTATCAGCTGTGTGATACATACACCTGTCAATACAGACCACCCTGTCTATAGCGACCACTCTAGACAACCCTGTTATCAGCTGTGTGATACATCCACCTGTCTATACAGACCACCCTGTCTACAGCGGCCACTCTAGGCAACCCTATTATCAGCTGTGTGATACATCCACCTGTCTACACAGACCACCCTGTCTATAGCGGCCACTCTGGGCAACCCTGTTATCAGCTGTGTGATACATCCACCTGTCTATACAGACCACCCTGTCTATAGCGGCCACTCTGGGCAACCCTGTTATCAGCTGTGTGATACATCCACTTGTCTATACAGACCACCCTGTCTATAGCGGCCACTCTGGGCAACCCTGTTATCAGCTGTGTGATACATCCACCTGTCTATACAGACCACCCTGTCTAAAGCGGCCAATCTAGGCAACCCTGTTATCAGCTGTGTGATACATCCACCTGTCTATACAGACCACCTTGTCTATAGCGGTCACTTTAGGCAACCCTGTTATCATCAGTGTGTTACATTCACCTGTCTATACAGACCACCCTGTCTATAGCGGCCACTCTGGGCAACCCTGTTGTCAGCTGTGTGATACATCCACCTGTCTACACAGACCACCCTGTCTAAAGCGGCCACTCTAGGCAACCCTGTTATCAGCTGTGTGATACATCCACCTGTCTATACAGACCACCCTGTCTATAGCGGTCACTTTAGGCAACCCTGTTATCATCAGTGTGTTACATTCACCTGTCTATACAGACCACCCTGTCTATAGCGGCCACTCTAGGCAACCCTGTTGTCAGCTGTGTGATACATCCACCTGTCTACACAGACCACCCTGTCTATAGCGGACACTCTAGGCAACCCTGTTATCAGCTGTGTGATACATCCACCTGTCTACACAGACCACCCTGTCTATAGCGACCACTCTAGACAACCCTGTTATCAGCTGTGTGATGCATCCACCTGTCTATACAGACCACCCTGTCTATAGCGACCACTCTATACAACCCTGTTATCAGCTGTGTGATACATCCACCTGTCTATACAGACCACCCTGTCTATAGCGACCACTCTAGACAACCCTGTTATCAGCTGTGTGCTACATCCACCTGTCTATACAGACCATCCTGTCTATAGCGACCACTCTAGACAACCCTGTTATCAGCTGGGTGATACATCCACCTGTCTATACAGACCACCCTGTCAATAGCGACCACCACCCTGTCTATAGCGACCACTCTAGACAACCCTGTTATCAGCTATGTGATACATCCACCTGTCTATACAGACCACCCTGTCAATAGCGACCAGCACCCTGTCTATAGCGACCACTCTAGACAACCCTGTTATCAGCTGTGTGATACATCCACCTGTCTATACAGACCACCCTGTCAATAGCGACCACCACCCTGTCTATAGCGACCACTCTAGACAACCCTGTTATCAGCTGTGTGATACATCCACCTGTCTATACAGACCACCCTGTCAATAGCGACCACCCAAGACAACGTTTTTAAAATATATTCGCACTCGGGTAAACCCCGGGCGTTGCCCGGGCCATTCGTCTAGTTAAATAATAATTAACGTTGAGCGCTGTGTGTAATCAATTGGAATACAACAAAGATTATGAGACTGAAGAAGCGCAAGGCCTAAAACGTGAGTAACCAAATTTCCTTTGATTACTTGGCCCATCCTTTTTTCTACTTACCAAATATTTTGTAAAATGGCAAACACGACGATTACAAAATTAAATGGTGCTAATTACTCCAGCTGGAGCTTCCAGATGAAACTCGTTCTAATCGAAAACGACTTGTGGAGTTTGATCAATCCAGGAGAGGCTAAGCCTGACCCTAGTGACCTTGTTGCAACAAAAAAAAATTGTCGCGGGAGAGTAAGGCGTTTGCAAAAATTTGCCTCGGGATTAATGATGAACAACATTTGCATGTTCAACATTTGAATACTCCGAAAGAGGTCTGGGAGGAACTGGAAAAATTGTACGCACCAAAGGATAGTAGATATCGAGCCGTACAACTAAGAAGGCAGTTATATGGCGAAAGGTTGACTCAGCACAGCAATATGGAAGGGTATATGGGGAAGATAAACCACATTGTAAACGAACTGACCCAAATTGGCGACAAAATTGATGATGGCGATTTGGCTATGGTTCTTTTGAGTGGATTACTAGAGGATTGGGACACTGTTGTCTCAACCATATGTAACTTGCCTGATTCAGACTTCACGACCGCCACAGTTAAAATACGGCTGTTGGCAGAAGCAGAAAGGCGTTCGTCAAATCTACCAAAAGATGTGGGTGCCATGGTCGTCAATGCCTCTTCGAAGTCCATTGAAACAGAAAAACAATTTAAAGCAAAGGTTGTTTGTTTCAAATGTGGAGGTAAAGGCCATTATGCAAGGGAATGCAGGAAGAAAGGAAAGAATGAACAAAGACCAAAGAGGTTTGACCAAAACAAAGGCGCAAATATGTCGGCAATGTGCAACACTTTGTTTGGAGCTACAGCCGAGACCTGGATCATAGATTCTGGAGCGACGCACCATATGACTCCCAAGAGAGATTACTTCACATGTCTGAAAGAGTGCACAAGCAATATGAGTTCCATCACTGTTGCGAATGGCTCTTCTATAGAAGCCTGTGGTATCGGTACTGTCAGTGCCAATATTGTTGGACACAAGGGAGATGCCAGCAATATGGTTGCCCAGAACACCTTGTACGTTCCAGATATGCGTCACAGTGTTCTGTCTGTACTCCAAATGATAGAAAACGGTAGAAAAGTTGTCTTCAACAAGAGTGGTTGCCACATTATGGACATGAAAGGTAAACTCATGATAGAGGGAAAGAAGTTGGGTAGACTTTACTACGTCCAGACTAATCCATCCTCTCCGATAGATCAGAATGATCGTGTTTCTCTTGCATCTGAATGCAAGGAAGAGCTTACACTTAAACTTTGGCACAAAAGGCTGATGCATGTAAATGCATATACGATAGCAAAGATGGCCAAGAACCAAAGCGTAAGAGGACTTGTTTGCAGCCCGGCAAAGCCAGAAAAGTGCGAAGACTGCTTGATCGGAAAGTCTTACCGTCTGCCATTCCTTCAGCACTCACACAAGGAGGAAAAGGAAATCATGCCGTTGGACTTGGTCATGCGGACTTGATGGGTCCACTTGACGTATTGAGCTGGGGAGGAGCCAAGTACGTCTTAACCTTCATTGATGAATCTACGAGATATACAAGTGTATTTTTCCTGAAAAACAAAGGCGGAACCCTGGGAAAAGTCAAAGAGTGGATTCAAGAATCTGAGTAACAAACCAGCCGGAAACTAAAACGAATACGTACGGATAATGGCTTGGAATTTTGTTCCAAGGAATGGGACACTTTCTGCACGAGCGTTGTACACACTATGACGTATACACCCCAACAGAATGGTGTGGCAGAAAGAATGAATAGGACACTCCTAGATCTTGTCAGGAGCACTATATCTGGAAGTGGTCTGCCAAAGGCTTCCTGAGCGGAGCTGACTTACACTGCAGCCTATGTCAGAAACAGAGTTCTCAACAATCACAATGGTGAAAGCACGCCATATGAACTGTGGACAGGGAACAAGCCTAGTCTTAAACACATAAGAGCTATTGGCTGTCAAGTATTTGTCCATATTCCAAGACAAGTCTGTGAATCCAAACTTGAAAGGAGAGCTGTCAAAGGTAACCTTGTTGGATATGCACTCAGAGGACGTGGCTACAGAGTGTGAATTCCTGAGAAGAAGAAAGTGGTCGAATCTCGGGACTGTGTCTTCAAAGAGAGTGATGTATCTAGGAACGACAGCAACCGGGAGGTGCTTCCATCAGTTGAACACTACAGCTATGGGACTCAACGGGAGATTGAAGAGTATCCAGTGTCTTTATTAGATCAAGAAGACGTGATACCTACAGAAGAGGACAGCCATAATGAAGATACTGTGAAGCCTTCTCCTACTCGATCTCATCCAATGATCCTAAGGAACCAGAGAAATGCTCAGAACTCAATTGAACTCCTCAGTACTGAAGTAAATAAGGGAGATCCTACTTTGTATAAAGAAGCTATCCAAGGCCCTGAAGCTGAGCATTGGCTTGAATGTTACAAATGGAAGAAACCTAGCGGACATTTTGACCAAGCCACTGGGGAGAAACCTACACGAACTTCATCGTTCGAGACTTTTGGGCGGCGAAGTGGTCCAAACCTAAGAGATCACTTCGAGGGAGGAGATTGCTAGACCGTGACGGCGGGCGGCTGGCTTCGGCAACACTGGAGCTGACGTCACTTCCTGTTGATGTAACCCTGCAAGCGGCATCGCCACGCTGACTTATTCTCTTTCTCCATGTTTACCATTTAATCTATATATAATCCTTTTACCTTGTAGTTAATTAAATAATAATTAGCGTTGAGCGCTGTGTGTAATCAATTGGAATACAACAAGAAGTCTGAATGATGAAACAGAAGAAACTGTATGGTCAATACATGAAGCAAAAAGTAGTCCATACTTTGGAATGGAAAAAATCCATCATAGTGAATGGAAAGGAAATATGTTTCAAGTTGGACTTTGGAGCAGAAGTAAATGTTTTGCCATACACATTCACCAGACAAATGAAAGGTTTGGACATATTACAGACTAACCGAAAGCTAACATCATATACAGGTCATGAAATCAAGATAAAAGGAATTGCCACACTAAATTGCAAAACTGAAAATAAGACGGAAAGTCTAGAATTTTTCATTGCTGATGGATACTATCAACCAATTTTAGGAATAGAAGCTATTGAAAAGCTTTCACTAATTAAGAAATGTGATGCTGTCCAAATACAGCAGAGCAATTCAGCAAAAGAAATTTTGAACAGGCACAAAAATATATTTGAAGGCATAGGAAGACTGCCAATTGAACACAAGATTAGACTAAATGAAAATACAACTCCAGTTATTGCTCCAAGCAGAAAAATTCCTTTTTCCATTAGAGAAAAGTTAAAGCAGAATTGGAACGGATGGAAAAACTTGACATTATTGAAAAGTTGAAGAACCAAGCGAATGGACACACCCTATTGTAGTGGTACAAAAACCTTCTGGAGATCTCAGAATTTGCATGGACCCCAGGGAACTGAACAAGTATGTTCAGAGAGAGCGCTATATTCTGCCAACAGCTGCAACAATATTTTCTGAACTGAAAGGTGCTACAGTTTTCTCTGTATTTGATGCATCATCAGCTTTCTGGCAAGTCCCATTAGACAAAGAAAGCACCAACCTGTGCACCATTGCGACTCCCTTTGGAAGATTCCAGTTCAAGCGAATTCCCTATGGATTGAACAGTGCATCAGAGGTATTCCAGCGATGCATAAACAATATTCTTTCGGGTCTCCAGGGAACTGCTTGCTATATGGATGACATCTTGATCTATGGAAGCACAATGGAAGAGCACAACCGAAACCTTGAAACAGTTCTTCGAAGGTTGGAAGAAAATAATGTCAAGCTCAATGCTAAGAAGCAGCAGATAGCTGTCGACAAAGTAAATTTCTTAGGCCATATGATCAGTCGAGATGGAATAGCCATTCAAGCTTCAAGAGCAGAGGCAATACAAAAGTTGAAAAGACCTGAGACAAGACTGAAGTCCAAAGATTCTTAGGTATGGTAACGTACCTTGGCAAATTCATTCCTAATCTTTCTGACAAGACTGCACCTCTAAGGAAATTGATAAGCAACAAGAGTGAATGGAAATTTGGAGGCGAAGAAAATGATTGTTTTGAAAAACTCATGGATATGGTTTCGAATGCTCCAATATTGACATTTCTTGACCCAACTAAGCCAATCACCATTTCATCTGATGCAAGCCAATATGGTATTGGTACAGAGCTCATGCAAGGGGGACATGCAATTGAGTATGCGTCCTTCAGCCTGAATGCAACTCAAAGAAAATACGTACAGATAGAGAAAGAACTTTTGGCTATAGTCTTTGGATGTGAACGCTTCCAGTACTATATTTGGGGAAATTATGTTATTGTGGAAACTGACCACAAACCTCTCCTGAGTATTGTTAAGAAACCTTTATAAAAGCTTTCCCCAAGACTGCAAAGAATGGTCTTACGTCTTATGAGATTTCAAATATCTTTGAAGTTTACACCAGGGAAAAAACATGTTTGTAGCTGACCATCTGTCTAGAGATCCATTAAAAGATGAGGTGGACACAATCTATTTAGAAGGTCAAACTGAATCAGTGCACATGTTGCTGGTTACCACAGATGAAAAAATAAAAAGACTACAAAAGGAAACTCATGGGGACCACACCTTGATACAACTAATAGAGTATGCGAAGAATTGATGGCCGAAATATAAAACTAAGGTATGTGATGAAGCAAAACCCTACTGGCAATTTCAAGATGAAATTCATGTGAGTGACGGAATTGTTTACAAAGGAAATTGCATCATGGTGCCATCGACTCTTCGAAAAGAAATCCTGCAGGTTGTTCATTCATCACATCAGGGCACAGCAGCTTCCAAAGAAAAAGCAAGATCAGCATTTTACTGGCCCGGCATGATAACACAAGTAGAAAATGAAGTGGAAAAGTGCAGAACATGTCAGGAATATTCAAGAAAGAATCCTGAGGAGTCAAGAATAGCTCATGAAATCCCTGAATTTCCATGGGAAAAAATTGCTGTAGATTTCATGGAGGTGAGTGGAACCAGTTCCATCTTGGTTGTCGATTACCACTCAAAGTTTGTTGAAATCCGGAAATTATCAAGCAAAAGAGAAATCGAAACCATCATGCAGTTGAAAACCATTTTCAGGACTCATGGAATTCCAAGAACTCTAGTTTCGGATAATGGACACCCTTTTAACTCTACTGGATTCAAAAATTTTGCTCAGAAATATGAATTCAAACACCAAACCTCCAGTCCCAAATATCCAAGATCTAATGGACAAGTTGAGAGGACAATTCAAACCATCAAAGGACTGATAATTAAAGCTGTGAAGTCAGGAAGAGATCCCAATCTGGCTTTGATGGAGTTCAACAACACACCTAAGTATGACTTGCCATCTCCGACCCAAATGCTTATCGGAAGTCTGTGAGAACTCTTGAGACATACACCCGACAACAGTTGAAACCACTGTTTGACACAACAAAGAATTACCAAAAATTGAGAGACCATCAACAAAAGTATGCAGGAAGTCCAAAGAGAATTTTGAGACCTTTGGAAGTAGGAGACAACATCATGTTGCAGGAAAGGCATAGAAAATGGGTTCGGGCAACAGTGACCGCAAATCATGAAACTCCACGCTCATATATGGTGAAAACACCAAGTGGGTCTGAATACCGCAGGAACGGGTCTCACCTTAGACCGAGAAAGTTCAGTGTAGAAGATTCTGCCCCAACAATTCAAAGTCCAAGCATTCCTGGATCTCAAGCAGGGACAGCCATGGATGACAACATACAAGATCATAGAAAACCCACTTCCGAAAACAGAAGAGCATATGATCCAAGGGAGGACGTTTCCAAGAAAGGTGAAGAATCATCTACTTCTCCTAGTGTGCGAACCCGCAGTGGTAGAACAGTGAGAAAACCTTTGCGTTATAGAGACTAGGAGAACTGCAATCCTTTATTTTTATTTGAAGGAAACATGTTATGATTGAACTGACAAGTTGATCCGGCAACACGGCAGACTCGACTTGTAAACATTCTTAGATATATAACCATGTTATAAAAATATAAGTAAATAAATAAAGAACTTAGTTCAGTTGCAGTCTGCGTGATCAAAGAGGCACAAAGAACAACATTAACAACAGAATCTACAAGAATAAAAATTTTGACAAGCGGTTTGAGATTTTTCTCATGAAAGGGAGGAATATTTTTGAAGCCATTAATTTTCATAAAATATTGACTCTTGTGTAACCTACAATATTTTATTCTCTTTTCCATAGCGACATGGGTCGCTGACCCTCAGATGATACTGAAGTTGCCATCAATAAGTAACCATCATATGTTTTTACTGGCTACTAACCAAAGTGTATGATTTTCGAGCCCAAATTAATAAATAATATAATAATAATTAATAATTATACTTTCATATTCAAATCAACAACCATATATACACATGAACTATTAAATTTTAAGATGTCTCACTTCCACGAATACTATTCAAAAGTTATTGTATGATAATTTTTTGAGTATATATATTAGTCTATGGCAATTATTACACAGAGCTCAATTTTAAAAACTTAAACATAATATTTTTATTATTTGGATACAATTTCCATGCCTATTCATTGGCTGGTTATATCAATGTAAAAATATTGTGGCAAAGGATTCAGCATTACATGTTTCCTTTATTGGAAGTATAAATGTGATTACTCTCAAGGAGGGCATATTATTAGAGGCATATATTTAATAAATTGTAGTTACCAAAATACTGTAAATTTGATCACACGCCATATCCAAAACACCTTTCTTGCTCTTACCCTACTCCGCACCTGGAGGGGAGGGTCCATTGACCACTTCCTATCGCCTGCGATTTTTCTGTTTATTTCCCCTGACTCTGCTTGCCACCCTATCAATCTCCAATAAATTGGAAATTTGTCAATGTGTTTTTTATTTATTAAATATTATATCCAAGTAAGAGGTCTGTATATAGATGTTTGTCATGGTTCGTCCCGCCACTCCGAGGTCGTCCTCTATTCTTTAACTTAAATCGTAGAAATCTGTTAGGCTTTCTCAAACATATATAAGTTTGAATTTTATTCTATATGTTTCTTTTTTTGGATTTCAGATGTAAGGATAATACAAAGAAATATAAAATAAATTTTTACAAGTAATAAAAACATGTTTCAGGAAATATGATTGTTATTTCTCATAATTATCTACAATGTTCATCTCAATTTGAATTATTATTTTTTGATTTGAACAGTAAATTTTCTAAATGCTCATATTTTTAAAACTCTATGAAACACTTCTTTAAAAATGCAACATATTTATTATACGATAATACGCATAAAGATAATCAAACTATATATAAAATGATCGCCTTGAATATAAGATATCTTATTTCAGTTTTCCTAAATATTATTCAAAGTTAAAAATATCAATCATAATAATTTGATCATTAACCAAAAATAAATAAATAAACAAATATTTTAAAAAGTGTTTACCTAGTGTTCGGTAGAGGGATTGTTTGCTATTAGTTATTATTTTTCATATCATACATAGAAGCTTAGAAAATTAGTTTTATATGTAACGAATTTAACATCATTTTATTCAACCTTCCTTCTGCTGGATATTTTATAGGTAGGTTCTTCAACATTCCTTTACATTCATCGAAATTTGATATCGCGTTTTAGATCTGTCAAATTTTTAATCACATACATAATTTTTCCCCATTTCTATTTGTTTATGTGTGCAAATACATTTATACATGCTAACAATATTTATTATAATTTATTGTATTAACGAATATTGACATTTTTTTTTTACAAATCGACTTTTTCAAGATAAGAGTATATAATGTTATGAAACCTTTAAAAAAATCTCTAGTGACATTCACATTTCATATAAATATAATATTTTAAATGTATTTTACCCTTAAAAAGTAGAAGTTAAACACAAGTCATATATACATAATAGAAAACTTAGAGATAAAAACCGTTTTCACAGTGTAATTAAAACATTCTCAAGTGTAGACTCGAAATAAATTTAAGTTTTTCATAAATAAGGTGAGATATTCATTTCTGTAGACCACTGGTGGCATGGTTCAGCTGAGTATATCAATATGTGATAGATTATGTTCAGATAGGTTATAATAGGTTAGTTTAGGTTAGGTTAACTTAGAAATGTAACTTATTGTTTATCATGAGTAAGCCTAGTGAAGACTTACAATTGCCAATTTCATCAAAAATACACATTTACTTTATATATATGTACCTAATGAGATACCTCTCCCTTTAAAAATGCAATAAAACAATGCATTTTGTCCATCACCTCAGTATAAAACATAATGCTGGTGAGATGAAGAATGAGATACAGCTCAAGTTTGGATACATAATACCTTTTTCCTGCAACTTTATGTTAGAAACACAAGGTAATAAGACCAAATCTAAATAAATAAATAGTGTGTGACATTTCAGTAGCAGTGTTGTTATTATCTTCAGACAAGAGTACTGAATTTTTATAATTTATATTTGGTCTTATTACCTTGTGTTTATAATCTATATAATCCAAATTGTGCCTTATCACCTTCAACTTTGTTGTTATGAACACAATAAGACCAAATACAAATAGTGTGTGACATTTCGGTAACAGCGCTATTACAAAAACATCACTCCCAATTTATTTATTTGGATTTGGTGTAGTTACCTTGTGTTTATAATCTATAATCCAAATTGTGCCTTATCACCTTCAACTTTATGTTATGAACACAAGGTAATAAGACCAAATACAAATAGTGTATGACATTTCGGTAACAGCGCTATTACAAAAACATCACTCCCAATTTATTTATTTGGATTTGGTGTAGTTACCTTGTGTTTATAATCTATAATCCAAATTGTGTGCCTTGTCACTTCATGTTTTATTTATTTATATCTTTCCTTCTCTCTCTTGTTGTAACTCGGATTCCTTGAGCTTATTAATAGCTCCTCCCTCTTATATTATTTTCTGGGGGTCGGTGGAAGGGGGGTCTAAACCATTGGTTTTCGACCGCTACGACCCGGGTTCGATTCCCGCCTTGGCCACTTTTTTCTGATTAAAAAAAAAATGCTCCAATGGTCCCCGATTCTTGCAAAAGTCCAACCCCACCAGCGAGTGCAAGCAACCAAACAGGGCTCTGGCACATTTGTAAGTGCAAAGTCGAACTGCTTTTCACATGTGTAGACATGTGGTGCACTTACAGTAAAAGCAGTCACCTACTTCTTTACTAGGGGTAAGCAAAAAAAAAATATATTTTCTCTATATAAATATTTTTCTTTCTAAAAATATATTGATATTGAAACTTTTAACTCTAAATTTATTGCAAAATTTATAAATAAGATATTATATATTGTATAGAAAGATGAGAAAAAGTGACATCTTCTCAAACAGAAATGAAAGCTGGCATGTTTAAAGTGAAACTTCTCTCAAGATTTAATGATAAGGCGCAATTTGGATTATAAACACAAGGTAATAAGAAAGACCAAATATAAAATAATAGTGTGTGATGTTTCGGTAACAGTGTTGTTATTGAAACGTCACACACTATTTATTTATTTGGATTTGGTCTTAGCATAAAGTTTGGTTCATAGCATAAAGTTTCAGGTAATAAGGCACAATTTGGATTAAGGATTATAACCACAAGGTAATTAGACAAAATCCAAATAATAAAAATTCAGTACTTTTGTCTGAAGATGGTGGTAGTGTCTTGTCCACTCCATGGAATGGGGGGGGGGGGGGGTGCTATTGCCTCGTTAGTCAGCCACATTTCAGAGTTCCCTGTTCACGGTTACTGTAGCGGCTTGGGGCTCATGACACCGTACTTCGCCCTACAGGGCAGTCCCTTACTTGTGCTGCTTCTCCCACACACCATGTAGAGGAGGACTTCTGGGCAGGTCTGAAGATGGTAACAACACTGTTACAGAAGCATCACATACTATTTATTTATTTAGATTTGATGTTATTACCTTGTGTTTTTTCTCAAGATTATCATGATGGGATTGGTTGGTATGACCCACATTTAGACAATATGCCCTCAGAAGTGTTGTCTTGGAACTGGCCTGTAGTTGCTAAGTAGCCCAGATGACAACACCAAACATGATTGTAGTCTATATAACTATTAGGAGAAGCCATTGTGAGTGGGCAAGAGACACCACCACTATATTCAGACAAAAGTACTGAATTTTTATTATTTGGATTTGGTCTTATTACCCTATGTTTATAATCTTTAATCCAAATTGTGCCTTATTACCTGCAACTTGTATGTTATAGTTGCTAAGTAGCCCAGATGGCAACACCAAACATGATTGTAGTCTATATAGCCATTAGGAGAAGCCATTGTGAAAAGGATCAATATTTTAATGTCAACAATGACAATTTTAAAGCATGGATTTTGGCCAACTGTAATAGGATCTATACTTCACTCAAAGTATTATTGAACAAATATAAATGAAGAGTTCAACTAAGTGAACAATGCCTGATGTTTGGTAATAGAGTTGCAATAACAAGAGGACTAAAATTTTGTCCGCAAAGTCCTGTTACACAATTTGTAATACATATAAATATCTTGTGTATAGACGGCACGTTATTGCTTTATATTAATTTATGCTAACTGGCCTTGCCCTTATTGTTTACAGAAGAGCATTGCTCGATACAAATATTATATGTAATTCTACTGTCCTAAAAACTCATGTTCATAGTTTGCCTGAATACCATTTCTGAGATTCCACCCTTCATTACAGCATATATAGGCAGAATTGTCCAATACAGTATCAGAGTTCTAAAGATGCAGTCTTGTAGATTAAATTGGTGAAACTGCTGGGAGGGTTCACCACTGATGAGCCAAGTCCTCCCAATATTTTTGAAGCGCAGTAAGGACATTAAAAGTTTTATTTTTGTGAAAAAATAAAAATTCATGCTTTGAAATTTTTCATTTCTCAAGTAAACAATGCATGATGTTTGGTTGCAATAACAAGAGAACGAAGTTTTGTCCACAAAGTTTCATTGCACAGTTTGGAATACAGATACATAGATCAACTAAGTAAGCAATGCATTATGTTTGGTTGCAATAACAGAAGGACTTAATAAAGAAAAAGGCATCTCCTGATTGTGCAATTAAAAGTAGCTGATTGCTTGCGCCATATGTCGGAATAAATATCAACTAATCATTGATATTTAATTATTCCAAAATTGATCAAAACCCTTTCTTGATTAATCAAGAAAAGCTAACCACGTACACATTTTGGGCTGTTGGGCCTCATTTTTGGGCATTGAGGTACAGCTTGATACATGCTGATGAGAGCCAACAGCCCGAAACACGTACATGGTTAGCTTTTCTTGATTAATCAAGAATGTAATTAGGCCAATTCTGGAATAATTAAAAATAAACAATTAGGTAATATTTATTCTGACAGATGGCGCAAGCCATCAGTAACTTTTAATTACACATTCAAGAGATGACTTTTTCATAATTTTTTCACCTAATCCCAGTATAATTTCACTTTTGTACTATTTTTTCCCCAAGAGGACTTAAGTTTTCTCACAAAGTCCTGTTGCACAATTTGGAATACAGATAAAAATGGATCAACTAAGTAAACAATGCACGATGTTTGGTAACAATGTTGCAATATAACAAGAGGACCAAGTTTTGTTCACTATTGTTGGATGGTGTTACTGAAATAGCCTATTTATTTGAATCTAATGTTGTTACCCACCACCATGGGACTTGATACAAACCTGTACCCCAGTTAACCTGCCCGAATAAAGGAATATCTTATTGGACAACACCTCCCTCCTTGATAATCCCATTGTTAAAATCCCAATCCAACCTTCTCAAGTGAATGATAAAGTACAATTTGGATTATAGCTACAAGAAAATAAGACCTAATCCAGTTAATTTAATAATGTGCGATGTTTTGGTAACAGCATTGTTGCCATTATCAGACAAAAGAATAATTTATTTTGGTATTCTATATTCTATCTTCTCAAGTGAAGTAAAAAATAGAAGCAACACCCCAATGTTTCTTTTCTTTCAAGTAGCCTCATTTTTCAACAGGCCCAAAGAGTTGGCACAAAATGAATTTCAATCAAATCATTTATACACAATATAAACACGTTTGTGGTTGGCTTTTTTGATTTATCAAGAAAATGGGTTGGCCAAATATCAGGGAACAGGTTTTAATCAACGTTAGTTGATTTCTGTTCCACTAGATGGTGCTCTGCCTAAGCCTAAAAAATATTTCAAATCTCTTATAATATTCTTTATATTGAGTCTTAAATTATCAACCTTTCTTTAATACTTTAATTCCAATGTTCTGACGACTCTCTTTCGCCCCCTTTTCAATGAACTATTTGGTTAATTTTTGTTTGACTCAAAAGGCAATCCATTGAATATATTTTTATCATTTTTTTATTCTTTTGTATAAATATTTGGCTACTGTTTACTTTTACACAAATTCTGAATGATCTGATACTTTAAAAGCTTGGAGCATGTAGCGCCTCGATACTCCAAGCAACATAGTGTACAATGGTGTTCTAGTATGTCTTATATAAAATATATAAATGGGCATTATTTTTATTTCATTACGCCTAAACTTTATCTAATAGTTTAACGCATCCTCTTCTAAATCAGCAAATGTGAGATGTCTAAAAAACAGAGTGAAAACAACTTTATTTCATAACATGTATTATAAGGTACAATTTGGATTATATAAAGTAATTTAAAATACAATATAACGCGGCTGATGATTGTAAAACGAAAATTGCAATTATACCGCGAATGTTTCTTTTAAACAAAAATCAAAATTTATTTTAAAGAGAAATAGCGATTATTTCAACTTTAAGGATGAAGTATGATAGGATGAATTGTGAAGAGTAATGACAAATGGAAAAATGGCATCTGCCCGGTAAGCGGAACACAGTGGGTTCGATTCCCATCCCTGGACACTTTTATTTTTCCAACTTGTCACCTCTTGTAGGATGGTATGAGGTTGAAGCTGTACTGATGAGGACCATAACCTGAAGTCATTTTTGTTTTTTTGACAGAATTTGCCAAATTGTGATGTGGTACATTATTCTCCTTATCACCAACAGTACATTTTGTACTCGGGGATAGAGCCTTGTTTTGATGCAGTTTTTAATGGGAGAGATGCTACCCTATTTGTTTGTGTGTGTTTGTACAATATTTTATATCGCGAACAATTAAAATTTCAAAAGTAATTCATTTTTAAAAACACAAGATAATAAGAATGTGAAAAAAATTTGGCCAATTCTGGAATAATTAAAAATCAATGAATAGTTTATATTTATTCCGATAGATGATGCAAGCCATCAGCAACTTTCAGTTGCACGAAAAGGAGATGCCTTTTTCTTAATACAAGATAATAAGACCAAATTCAAATAAATGATGTGTGAAATTTTGGTAACAGCGTTGTTTTATCATCATCAGACAAAAGTACAGAATAAGAAAAACTATCACAACATGTTCTTAAATAGTTATTACTGTTATCAAGTGTGTAAACGGGATAGCAGATAAGAATAAAATTGATTTCTAAGAAACCCTAAAATATATCATTCTCTTAGAATTAGATGTGGAAAGAAATATCTTTTTTTTTTTAATTAGATATAGTTAAAAGCATATCTGTAAATATCATTGATATTTCCTCCTTCTTCCATTCTGTTAATTGTAGCATATTTATTTTGAATGAAAAAGACTTCTTTAAATTGTGTCTTTAAATAATGTTTCTCATAATCTCTCTAGTAACTTTGTTTCTTTTAGATTGAAATTATTGTGTCCAGCGATTTTTCTATTTTCTACAAGTGCAGAATTAATTTCTAATACAGTAGAACCTCCCTTTAAAGAACACCTAATTACAGAGCCAAAGTGTCCTTTAGGGAGAGATGTCCTCTTACCGGAGAGTATCTAAATAGTAAAAATGGTAATTTTGCAAATGAAAACTGTCCTTTATAGAGGTGTCCTCTAGTGGTAGTGTCCTCTCATGGAGGGGGTTCTACTGTATATATACTCCAAATTGAACTTTATTATAATTTGTATTTAAAGGTTGTAGTGGTGGGATTCGAACCCACACACCTCTGAATAGACTTAGCATCTTAGACAGCTCCTAACTACACTACCATGGTGTAATTGATTTGTGTTATATAATCACCTGGAGCAAATTTATAAAAGTGCGAAATCATAAGGCGTACGTGGTTAGCTTTCTTGATTAATCAAGAATGGGTATTTGGCCAATTCTGGAATAATTAAAAAATCAATGAGAATAGTTGATATTTATTTCGATAGATGGTGCAAGCCATCAGAAACTTTCAGTTGCATGATAAGGAGATGCCTTTTTCATAATAAAGCGAAAGGTTTCTTTTAAAGTTTTTATTATTTTGCTGGGCTTTCGAACATTTCTGCCCTTCCACAGGAGAAAAATTCAGGAGATTTTTCTCTCTTCTGTGGAAAGACAGAAATGCTTGAACGCTCGGCAAAATAATAAAAACCTTTCGCCTTATGATTTGTGCTTTTTATATATGTAAATGGTGAAATTGATTTATATAAAAAAGACAACTAATGGCAATTGAAATTTGTGCACATGCATTGTATCTATTTGTTACAATATTTTAGATTTACTATGGGGGATCGGTGGAAGGATGGTCTAAACCATTGGTTTTTGACCGCTATGGCCCGGGATTGAATCTCGCATTGGGCACTTTTTTCTAATAAAAATGAAAATGCTCCAATGGCCCCCGATTCTTTCAAAAGTCCAACCTCACCAGCGAGTGCAAGTAACCAAACGGGGCTCTGGCACATTTGTAAGTGCAAAAGTCGAACTGCTTTTCACATGTGTAGACATGTGGTGCACTTTCAGTAAAAGCAGTCGCTAACTACCCACCATGATTATCATGGCTGGTACCACGTGTACTAGGGATAAAAAAAAAAAATCTATTCTCATAATACAGTAGAACTACCTCTCTGTAAAGAACAACATCTAGTTGCAGAACCAAACTTTTATTTAGAGAGAGGTGTTTACTTACCAGAGAGTTGCTTTTTTTATGTTAAAACTAAAAAAAAAAAATCATTATATGCTTTAAATATTTTATATCCTTGATTAGTATACTCATTGAAGTCTTCTTCTTTCTTATCTCCACTCAATCATTAGTGAATCAAGTTGTGACCCTTGATGGTATTTGGCAACCATCATGACTGGGTGAAGTAGAATGCGTCTGCCTTTGTCATTAAGACTGGGAGCACTACTCAGTGGCAGGCCGACTTAGCTCCAAAAGAAATGGCCGCCTCTGACATGAGGAACAGACGCCATGTGCAGCCGCTCCTAACATGGAGTACAAACACTGCTCATCTTGTATTCCTAGATTAGGAGCCCTTACAGGGTACTATCAGCTGGGCCAGCTGAACCCAGGTTTTTTAGTGAGCTTGTTACTGCTCCCCCTCCTCCTTTTTCATCCGGGCTTGGGACCGGCAAAGGCAGAGTTCTCATTAAAGTAAACTAGTTGAGCCACATTAAAAAAAACTTTAAATTATTTTAAAAAAAGAATACTATTATTTTTTTATTATCCCATTGTATAATTACACAAGGTCATGGAGACAATATTCATGAATCAAATATGATAAAGCACAATTTGGATTATAGATTATAATAAAAGAAAATAAGACCTAATCCAAATAATTTGAAAAATAAATGTTATTCTTTTGTCTGATGATGGTGACAATGTTGTTGCCGAAACATCACACACTAATAAATTATTTGGATTAGGTCTTATTTTCTTTTATTCATAGATCAAATTCACAATCCTGGCAGGGTTGGAATACAGGTCCTGTCTTGAGGCTTCCATACATTCCAAGAGGTGGTCTGGTGAGGCCTCTTTGGTCCTGCCAATGGTGCAAAAATATTATAATCTATAAGTGAAAAAGGCATCTCCTGACCGTGCAACTGAAAGTTGTGGATGGCTTGTACCATCAAAATTGGCCAATTCTGAAATACGGTAATTAAAAATCAACGATTAGTCAATAACGTCACGTAGAAAATTAGGAAAGACAAACTTCAGGATGACACAGCAATTTATTTAAAACACAAACTAAAATGTATAAAATATGAGAAGCAATAAGGAAATTATACAGAGTATCAAAATATAAATATAAATATTAATAATCTGTTCATAAAATATAAATATTTTGCTACATAGCTCCTTCCCTATGGGAGCTGTGACCCACAGCTTATAAATCTTGTTGCTACTGACATGGATCTGACGTGCTTCTGCCAAGGATTTCCTCAGTCTTGGAAGTTTGTCACTAGTACTTTAACCTTCTTTTTCCTTGCGGCGTGAAAAGCAGTTTTTTCATTGTATCGTCTATAGGGACTTCGTCATCTTGGAGGGAAGTCTTGGCTTTAGCATGGCAGTGGAATCCTAGAGCCAGTATCTGAAAATGTGGATCACAGCACCCATGGCCTCAAGGTCTTCTCGGATATCTTCAGTTTGTCTTCCCTAATTTACCCAGCATCTCAACCAAAATGTAACGTATAAAATTAGGAAAGACAAACTTTGGGATGACACAGCAATTTATTTAAAGCACCAACTAAAATGTGTAAAATATAAGAGAAGCAATGAGGGAAGTATACAGAGTATCAACATATAAATATAAAAATTAATAATCTGTTCATAAAATGATACATTTTTCACTACAATATTTATTTTGAAAATGGCGCAAGCCATCAGCAACCTTTAATTCCACGATGAGGAGATGATTTTTTCTTAATTTATCCACCAGATCCCAGTACAATTTCACCTTGGTACCATTTTTCACATAGTTTGGCGTTCTCACGCCCTTCCGGCTTAAATACCTGTTTCATGGTTTTTCAGGATGTCCCGAAGATCAGCTTTTTTTGGTTGTTGAGGTACAGCTTGCACTACGCTGATGAGGGCCAACAACCTGAAACGTGTACATGGTTAGCTTTTTGGTCTATTTGGGGAATAATTAAAAATCAACAATTATTTGATATTTATTTCAACAGATGGGGCAGGCCATCAGCAACTTTTAGTTGCCAGGAGATGTCTTTTTTTTCAATTTTTCCGCCAGTACAATTTCACTTTTGTACCATTTTCCACATTATATTTGTTCCAACTTTGATTTTCACAAATGGCATGTTTATATTACAGTTTCCAAGCCTTTTTTTTTTTTACTTGTATAAAAGAAGTTGGCTTTAGCTTCATGGTGGCATCTTCACTTTCCTCTTGCATCCCATCATTCAACTACTTAAATAACAGGTCAATAAGAAGATCCAAATTAAATTATTTATTTTATAGGCCTTTATTTAACTTACTTCCATTTCTGTCCACAAATCTTGTAATTAATTTTCAACGTATTTATAGAGCACCTAGATGTCTGAAATTTGGCATACTTGTTCAAACCTGATGACAATGCAAGTTGTTGACATAATTTCAGACTTCTGGGTGATCAGATTCAGCAATAAACCTAATTTTAATTTCTATATTTACTTTCAAATTTTGTGTTTAATTTAAACATACTTCCAAACAATACAAAAGTCTGGTATTCTTTATATTTGTATACTCACTCAACCAAGCTAATGGCAATGTACAAAGTATCAGACTTCTAGATGGCCACCATGATCTGGATTAGATTATTAAATAGAATTTGGATATATACAGTATATATGATAAACACTAATTTGACACTTGCAATAATTCGACCATGTTCTCATATCCCAACCTCCAGCCTATCAAATAACAAACCTTAATTTGACCAAACAATAATTCAACCAATTAAAAAATCCAATTTCGAAAACATTAGGTAATCCTTGTTTAAATATAAAGTTTTGCTAAAAATAATAATACATGGCATGTGTTGCCGGGGCTCAGTGACTATAGCATATGTTCACTGTGCTTAAAAGTGTTACAATGCGTTGCAAATTATGGCGCCAACTTTGCATATGATTTTTTTTTTCTGAATGAGAGAGAGATTTAAGTTTAACTTGAGTGGCCACTAAGTGGTCATCGGCATAAACAATGAGGTGTCTTAGAGAGTAACTAACATTCTGCTATTTGAAATAACTTACAGAAGAGAGGAGAGACTTTTGAAGATTGATCAGCTAGAATGTGTTGTTGTTATTTCTTATCTCCTTGTGCAAAGATTACAAACAATTTCTATGAGTCCATGCAATGACTAAGTGGTCACCGGCGTAAACAGTAAGGTGTCTTAGAGAGTAACTAACATTATGCTATTTGAAATAACTTACAGAAGAAGAAAGACATGCCTTTTGAAGATTGATCAGCTAGAATGTGTTGTTATTTCTTATCCCCTTGTGCAAATATTACACAAATTCTATGAGTCCATGCAATGACTAAGTGGTCACTGTCGTAAACAGTAAGGTGTCTTAGAGAGTAACTAACATTATGCTATTTGAAATAACTTACAGAAGAGGAAAGACATGCTTTTTGAAGATTGATCAGCTAGAATGTGTTGTTATTTCTTATCTCCTTGTGCAAAGATTACAAACAATTTCTATGAGTCCATGCAATGACTAAGTGGTCACCGGCGTAAACAGTAAGGTGTCTTAGAGAGTAACTAACATTCTGCTATTTGAAATAACTTACAGAAGAAGAAAGACATGCTTTTTGAAGATTGATCAGCTAGAATGTGTTGATGTTTCTTATCCCCTTGTGCAAAGATTACACAAATTCTAGGAATCCATGCAATGACTAAGTGGTCACCGGCGTAAACAGTGAGTTGTCTTAGAGAGTAACTAACATTCTGCTATTTGAAATAACTTACAGAAGAAGAAAGACATGCTTTTTGAAGATTGATCAGCTAGAATGTGTTGTTATTTCTTATCTCCTTGTGCAAAGATTACACAATTTCTATGAGTCCATGCTCCTTGAGTTGATCTCATGGAATGGGGTGTAGAGGTGTAGCTTTCATTGATCACATGATCCAGGCACATTTTGGTGAATGGCTGACTTTGTTTGCCCCGTAATTTGAGGCCATTGCTGGAATGTGGCCATAGCTAGAATGTTCACCATATAAGGTTCTAGCCTAAAAGCAAATAGCCATAAAAGATTTATTTAAATGATAATGATTTTTTAAGATAAATTTTTCATTTTTTCTTTATTTCCTATATTTATTTGCTTTCCTCCCATTGCATGTGCTGTTTTAGTATTTTCACCTTTTAAAATGTTATAAATTTGCGAATGCACACGCGCACCTTACCAACAGACATATCATTTGCAATCTGACAAACATTCTTCCCATTTTAAATATTTGAATAGCTTTAAATCTATCATGTGTTTTGACACATTAAACTATTTGGTCTTTTAGATTTCATTAGAAGACAATTTAAATAAAAATAAATTAATCTATTTTTATATTAAATTATTAAAAATAAAAGATGCACACACTAAAATGCAAGCAAAGATGATATTATAACAAAACAGGGTATATATTTTATTTTTAAATTGACTTAAATTTTTACTTTTTTGGTAAATTTTTATTTGTCCTCTAGTGGGAAAGTCGATTATATATAAATCAATTGAGAAAATGTCCATTAAAATGGAGAGGGGCTACTTTTTTGAAAATGCCTTATTTATATAATTGTAATTTTGAAGAAATAGATTTCCTTTTTTGAGGTTTTCTACCAAAATGACTTGTAATTTGAAAGCATTTCTAATCCAACTTTGCATATTGATTGATCCCTATGTAAACATGTTAAGATTTTCCCAACAACAAAAAAAGAAACCTGAGATCTTGCCAAGTTAGGAAAGACTTCCTTGATGACAGGGGTCATGACACACTTTGCCATCCTGTTTTGTCATCTTCTGGATCTACTACTAGACACACTGACTTCCCAACTACTGAATTCAGTAAAACTTGCCTTTTAGTGGGAACCATCTTGTATGAGACCTAATCTAAATAATTTAACAGTGTGTGACGTTTCAGCAACAGCTTTGTCACCATCATCAGACAAAAGAATCATTTATTCTTTTGTCTGATGATGGTAACAATGCTGTTGCTGAAACGTCACACAATATTAAATTATTTGGATTAGGTCTTTTTTTCTTTTATTATAATCTATAATCCAAATTGTGCTTCATCATGGGAACCAACTTGTTTGAAGATACACTCGTGAATGTAACTAAAGGAAGTTGTATCTTTTTTAACATTTATATCGGGATTCAGACAATAACTCTTAAAAATATTTGATACACAGTGACCTTTATTGAAGACACACAAGATAGCCAAGTGTGAAAAAAATTGTCTCTGTCTCCTTCAAAAAAAAAAAAATATATAGAAGATCAGCGTCATCAAAATATGAAACTTTTTGAAGTTTTGTCCATAAGTATATATAAAGTACCATTTTCAGTATATTTGACTATACAGTCACTTTTATTATTTTGATATTAATCTGTTGTATATCACAGAAATGAATGGACGTACTTTGACCATGAACCACGTCTCTGGTCACTATTTTTTTTGGGATATAATTATTATTTATTTTTTCTATTATTTTTTCACATGTTAAGCGTATTTACGCAAGTTTGGCCTTAAATACCCATTTCTTGGTTTCTCAAGAAGCCTCTGGGACCAAAAATATTTTTGGTCTCAGTGGTACAGCCTACTCCACGCTAACGAGCGCCAACAGCGCAAAACACGTTCGTGGATTACTTTTCTTGATTTATCAAAGAAATTGGGTTGGCCAAATATCAGGGAACAGTCTAAATCAATGTTTAGTTGATTTCTGTTCCACCAGATGGTGCTCTGCCTTCTGTAAACCACATGTGCTCCTGGACAAAATATGCCATTTTTATTTTTAATATAATTTTTTTTTTGAGAGAAAAAGATAGGATGTCCATCAGATAATCAAGACCAGGAAACCAACAACCCCAAGTCAAGCTGGATGTATACCTGACCCTACCCAAGGACCTAATGGACCCCATACCAAATAAAATTCTCATTTTGATTCCTCCAGATGTCTTCCTACCTCAACTATATTTATACAAGGAAATATTCACATCCTCATGAGTCAACTTTGCACGCTGTGTTCTTATTCTTAGTTCAAGATAAGATTTGGATTTTCTTCTAGAAACTCTTTCTCTCTTCTCTCTCTGGAATTAATTTTATTTGTAAGTTTTCACTGTTAACATTGTCTTTGCCTCTCCGCCTTTGCCGGTCCCAAGCCCGGATGAAAAAGGAGGAGGGGGAGCAGTAACAAGCTCACTGAAATACCTGGGCTCAGCTGGCCCGGCTGATAGTACCCTGTAAGGGCTCCTAATCCAGGGATACAGGATGAGCAGCATTTGTACTCCATGTTAGGAGCAGCTGCACATGGCGTCTGTTCCTCATGTCAGAGGCGGCCATTTCTTTTGGAGCTAAGTCGGCCTGCCACTGAGTAGTGCTCCCAGTCTTAATGACAAAAGCAGACGTATTCTACTTCACCCAGTCATGATGGTTGTCAAACAGACACCATCAAGGGTCACAACTTGATACCCTAATATGATTGAGTGGAAATAAGAAAGAAGACATTGTCTTTATATATATATATACAGTAGAACCTCCATGTGAAGGACACCTAATTGCAGAGCCAAAGTGTCCTTTAGGGAGAGATGTCTTCTTACCGGAGAGTTGCTAATTTGTAAAAATGGTAATTTTGCAAATGAAAACTGTCCTTTGTGTAGAGGTGTCCTCTAGTGGGGTGTCTGCTAAAGGGAGGTTCTACTATATATATTTTCATTAAAAAATCTTAGTCTTCTCTCTTAAAAACATTGATGATTGTCATTTTATCATGCAAAATGGTATAAAAGAAGATGCACACTTTCCTGAAACTTCCCATCACTACTTCCTCGTTAATCAAAAATAAACTTTAATTATCTTAATTTATTTTTAAATTAAGTATTCAAGTTTATTTATTCAAGACTGAAATAGGCTCCCCCTGTATGACTATCAGAAAGTAGTCAGTTTTCTGAAGTTTCCATCAATGTTATTGCTCACATGGTAGAATACTTATGTTACAATGTCAGTTTTCTGAAGTTTCCATCAATGTTATTGCTCACATGATAGAATACTTATGTTACAATGTCAGTTTTCTGAAGTTTCCATCAATGTTATTGCTCACATGGTAGAATACTTATGTTACAATGTCAGTTTTCTGAAGTTTCCATCAATGTTATTGCTCACATGATAGAATACTTATGTTACAATGTCAGTTTTCTGAAGTTTCCATCAATGTTATTGCTCACATGGTAGAATACTCATGTTACAATGTCAGTTTTCTGAAGTTTCCATCAATGTTATTGCTCACATGATAGAATACTTATGTTACAATGTCAGTTTTCTGAAGTTTCCATCAATGTTATTGCTCACATGGTAGAATACTCATGTTACAATGTCAGTTTTCTGAAGTTTCCATCAATGTTATTGCTCACATGGTAGAATACTCATGTTACAATGTCAGTTTTCTGAAGTTTCCATCAATGTTATTGCTCACATGGTAGAATACTCATGTTACAATGTCAGTTTTCTGAAGTTTCCATCAATGTTATTGCTCACATGGTAGAATACTTATGTTACAATGTCAGTTTTCTGAAGCTTCCATCAATGTTATTGCTCACATGGTAGAATACTCATGTTACAATGTCAGTTTTCTGAAGTTTCCATCAATGTTATTGCTCACATGGTAGAATACTCATGTTACAATGTCAGTTTTCTGAAGTTTCCATCAATGTTATTGCTCACATGGTAGAATACTCATGTTACAATGTCAGTTTTCTGAAGTTTCCATCAATGTTATTGCTCACATGGTAGAATACTCATGTTACAATGTCAGTTTTCTGAAGTTTCCATCAATGTTATTGCTCACATGGTAGAATACTCATGTTACAATGTCAGTTTTCTGAAGTTTCCATCAATGTTATTGCTCACATGGTAGAATACTCATGTTACAATGTCAGTTTTTGTACCTTTATATGAGGCGCTACAAGGATTTAAAAAAAATGGTATGTAATACAGCAGTATGGTAGATTAATCTGGCAAAACTGCTGGGAGGGTACACCACTGATAAGCCAGGTCCTCCCATTATTTTATCATTGCAGTAATGGTAGTAGAATATTGTTTTAATTAAAAAATAATCTTACATGTCGAAAATAGTTTATATTTCTCTTATATCTTCTTCTTCTTTCCTATCTCCACTCAATCATATTAGGGTATCAAGCTTGTAGAGCTTGAGATTGACATCCATCATGACTGGGTGAAATAGAATGTGTCTGTCTTTGTCATTAAGACTGGGATCACTACTCAGTGGCAGACCAACTTAGCTCCAAAAGAAATGGCCGCCTCTGACATGAGGAACAGACGCCATTTGCAGCTGTTCCTAACATGGAGTACAAATGCTGCTCATCCTGTATCCCTGGATTAGGAGCCCTTACAGGGTACTATCAGCTGGGCCAGCTGAGTCCAGGTTTTTTACCGAGCTTGTTACTGCTCCCCCTCCTCCTTTTTCATCCGGGCTTGGGACCGGCAAAGGCGGAGTTTTATGTTTATATATATTTCAGCTGTAAACTATTAAGCTAAAAATTGTGCAAGATGTCAAAAAAGTACATTTTTAAGAGATTGGATAAATTAAAATGTAGTTTTAGGCACTTCTCGAAGGCTATAGCTTCCTAAAAGGATGTTAGAAAAAATATATATACACCACACTCCCAAAAATCTGCCCTTTCGTTATAACATTCTAAAGTTTTAAGACCAATTTGTTTTAATCATGGTTCTAACTACAACAGGGCATGATAAGGCACAATTTGGAATATAGATTATAAACACAAGGTAATAAGACCAAATCTTCTTCTTCTTTCTTATCTCCACTCAATCATATTAGGGTATCACGCTTGTAAAGCCTGCGCGACGGCTGATGCAGCATAGTGGGGAGATTTGACAACCATCATGACTGAGTGAAGTAGAATGCATCTGCTTTTGTCATTAAAACTGGGAGCACTATTCAGTGGCAGGCCGACTTAGCTCCAAAAGAAATGGCTGCCTCTGACATGAGGAACAGATGCCATGTGCAGCCGCTCCTAACATGGAGTACAAATGCTGCTCATCTTGTATTAGGAGCCCTTACAGCTACTACTACAGCTGAACCCAGGTTTTTTAGCTAGCTTGTTACTGCTCCCCCTCCTCCTTTTTCATACAGGCAAAGGTGAAAAGACCAAATAAATAAATAGTGAGTGACCTATTGTTAACAGGGTTGTTACTGAAATGTCAGACACTATTTATTTATTTAGATTTGGTGTTTACAAGAGGGTAATAACAATATCTTGGTAGCCAATGTTGTAGTTGTTATAGCAAGATTGGACTAGTGTTTATTGGATTCCCAGCTGCACACAAGTCCACATCCAAATACACTCATGGACAAAACTTGAAGAAGTTGTACCATGTATATCGAAATTCAGACAATAACTGAGAAAGATATTTGATACACAGTGACCTTTATTGAAGACACACTAGATAACCAAGTGTGAACAAAAATGCCTCTGTCTCCTTAAAAAAAATAGACAACCGGCAGCATCAAACACATTTCACTTCCTTAAGTTTTGTCCATGAGAATACTCAGTACTCTTTGTCTGAAGATGATAACAATGCTGTTACTGAAATGTCATGCATAATTTTCTTTTTTTTTTTGCATGTGGTCTCTTACTATCTTATGTTTAAAATCTATAATCCCAATTGTACTTTGATTCCCACAGTTATGTAATGATTCAATTCTGTGTTCTTACGATAAGTCAATCTCTACCTTGTATGCCCTGGTGTGTACCACACATTCAAGTGTACCCAGTGACAAATATCGAGGGACAGCTATTAACCAATGGGATTTCTCAGAAGAGAACCAGTTCTTATCACAGTTCCTGCTCTTCCAACTTCCTTCTTATCTACAGTTGCCAACCCACAGAGCCATCTCTTCCCCACCCCGGTACAATTGGGATTGTATCACAAGGTGTGAAAAGACCAAATCCAAATTCTGAAATTTCAGGTGATACATCTCAGTGTTGTTACCATCTTCAGACAAAAGTTACTAAAATAGATTTGGCAAAAGTAGATCAGATCATATGCACATTTTAATACTTTTGTCTGAAAATGTAATACATCATTGTTACTGAAACATATCATAAATAATTAAATAATTTGAATTTTATCTTTTCATATTGTGACCCCCCCCCCTCTCTCTAAAGAAAACTTTCACTATGCAACTAGGTGTCCTTTACAGAAAAGTTCTTCCTTCTTTCTTATCTCCTCTCAATCATATTAAGGTATCAAGCTTGTAGAGTTGACAACCATCATGACTGGGTGAAGTAGAATGCTTCTGCCTTTGTCATTAAGACTGGGAGCACTACTCAGTGGCAGGTTGACTTAGCTCCAACAGAAATGGCCGCCTCTGACACGAGGAACAGACGCCATGTGCAGCCGCTCCTAACATGGAGTACAGACACTACTCATCCTGTATCCCTGGATTAGGAGCCCTTACAGGGCCCTATCTATAGTACAGGGTACTATCAGCTGGGCCAGCTGAGCCCAGGTTTTTAGTGAGCTTGTTACTGCTCCACCTCCTCCTTTTTCATCCGGCCTTGGGACCAGCAAAGGCAGAGTTACAGAGAAGTTCTACTGTACATAGGTTATAGGTATTCTTCTCTCCTTTAAATATACAGATTCTCTTAAGTTATAATCCACAACCTAATATAGAATTTTATCAACACTATCTGAAAAAATTACTAATAAAAGGTGGCAATCAGTGTATGATTAGTCATCAAGATATCTTCAAAATTGGTGCAGCCCATTTGTTAACTGTTATATTTGATGGGGAGGCTGTTGCCACCCTGTCCTCTTAAATACTAAGTTGTGCCATTGTTATAGATCACATCTTTACTTCTTCTTTTTATTATATCTCAGAAGAAAAGAAATAAGAAGTAAAGATGTGATCTATAACAATGGAATGACTTAGGATTTAAGAGGACAGGGTGGCAACAGCCTCCCCATCATATATAACAGTTAATAAATGGGTTGCGCAAATTTTAAAATATCTTGATGACTAATCATGTACTGGTTGCCACCTTTTTATCAGTAATTTTTCAGAAAGTGTTGATAAAATTCTTTATAAGGTTGTGGGTTATAGCTTATGGTGAAATATGTATATTTAAAGGAAGGCTGAATACATAACAATTTCTCCTATTCTTGAAATTTCCGTATCGTTTTTTATTTATAGTATATATTCCACAGTAACAAAGAATTGATAGATATATATTTTCAAATTTATTCCAACAATTAAAAATCCATATTTTTATTTTATATAGCCACTACCTACAAGAAAATAAGACCTAATCCAAATAATTTAATAGTGTGTGACGTTTTGGTAACAGCATTGTTACCATCATCAGACAAAAGAGTAAACAATTTGTCTGATGATGGTAACAATGCTGTTACCAAAAGATCACACACTATTAAATTATTTGAATTAGGTCTTATTTTCTTGTATCTATAATCTATGATCTAAATTGTGCTTTATCATAGCCACTACCTATTCACTCAATCAATATAATTTCTAATTGGTCCCATAATCTGGACCATTTTATTTGACATCATTTGGACACTTAACTATTCTTGTCTTGATAGTTACACAAGGTAATAAGAACAAATCCAAATAAATAGTGTGTGATGGCGAGAGCATTGTTACCAACATTAGACAAAAGTACTGAATCTGATGATGGTAATAAGGCTATTACTAAAATTTCATACACTATTTATTTGGATTTGGTCTTATTACCAAGTGTTTCTAATCTATAATTCCTAATTGTGCCCTTATAATTTTTGCCTTAATTGGCTGGAAGTGTTAGAAAAATTTCAAGTTGCTAGATAGTAATCGGGTTATACACAAAATTATTGAGATGACAAATTGAATGTTATAAGGTTATCCCAAAAGTTCCTGTTTTTCTTAAAACATTTTTCTTATTACTTGGTGAATAATATTATTACGGTGAATACATAATACAAAGTCATTATACATAAGGGTGAATAATATTATGACAAATAATATTGGTATTTCAATTTTTTGCAAGTGTTTACAAACTTTTGGGACAACCTTGTAAAACGACCAAACTTGCCATGTGTTCTGGGAGCCTTAGAGCCACCAGTCTGCCAAGTTGAACATATTAAGTAGTTAATCACTGGACCTGAAGTGACTTTATCAAAACTACAAGGGGAAAAAAAAATCACAGAATGATGTTAAAAAGGACTTTTATCTGAGGTACATACACTTAGTGGATAAGATATCACCAGCTCTTGTGGAAGTTTTTGTAGGATGGCCCAATGACTTAGTGTAATCTGGGTGGTTTGTTGTTGCTCTCCTCATCTCTCTCTGCGGCCTGGTACTGGCAGAGAAGAAGGATTTTGATAAATCCCAGGAGTTCTACCGTAAAGCCATGAGGAACGACCCTGGTGATGCCAACATTATGATCCACTATGAGCTCCTGTTCATCTCTCTCTCTACCTTTAGATGTGTTGGTACTGTTGAGCTTCTGTGGTGGACTGACTTTATTGGAATACCAAGGATTACAATGGGTGTGAGAGGGTTGGCAATGCTTTAAATTAAATAATGCAACAGGTTTCTGGAAATGAAAAGAAACTCCATCTCCAGAAACCTACAAAAAAAAAAAGAACTAATCCAAATATATTAATAGCGTGTGATGTTTTGGCAACAGCTTGGTTCCCATCATCAGCCAAAATAATAAATGAGGTCATTTATTCTTTTGTCTGATGATGGTAACAATGCTGTTACTGAAATGTCACACACTTAATATATTTGTATTAGGCCTTATTTTTCTTGTAGTTCTATAATCTTTAATCCAAATTGAGATGATAAAATATCCAGAAAAATCTGGTGCATTATTTAATTAATATCCAGGAGACCCACATCTATTCTTTATTGAACTAAATCTACATTTGACTTTGCACTAACCAGGTGATGTATCAATCTCTCTTCAGATAGGTGAATCAGCCCTTTAAACAGGGCTCTGGAAAATTTGTAAGTGCAAAGTTGAACTGCTTTTCACCTGTGTAGACATGTGGTGCACTTACAGTAAAAGCAGTCGTCAACTTTTACCCACCATGATTATCATGGCCTGTACCACGCGTACTAGGGATAAGCAAAAAAAAAAGCCCTTTAAAGTTCCTAGATACAAGAAAATAAGACCTAATCCAAATAAATTAATAGTGTGTGATGTTTCGGTAACAGCATTGTTACCCTCATCAGACAAAAGAAAAAAAAAAATTGGATTAGGTCCTATTTTCTTGTATCTATAATCCAAATTGTGCTTTATCAAAGAAAAGTGCCCTATGTCTTTTGATACAATCAAAAGTATGAAACTTCCTTTAGTATAGAGATGGTACTATTATTTTTTTTCCCCCGCAATATAGAAACTTCAGATTTTAAATGATAAGGCACATTTTGGATTATAGATTATAAACACATGGTAATAAGACCAAATCCAAATAGTGTGTGATGTTTCAGTAACAATGCTGTTACTGAAATGTCACACACTATTTATTTATTTAGATTTGGTCTTATTACCTTGTGTTTAGATTTTAAAATGTTCATTTAAAAAATATATTTCTAGTACATGCGGTACAGGCCATGATGGTGGGTAGAAGTTGGGGACTGATTTTCTGTGCATGTAGAAAGCAGTTAGACTTTTGCACTTACAAGTGTGCCAGAGCTCTGTTTTAGCAACTTGCACTTGCTGGTGGGGTTGGGCTTTCACAAGAATCAGGGGCCAATGTAGTATTTTTTTTTTGTATTAGAAAAAAAGTGCCCAATGTGGCAACTCAATCCTAGGTCATGGCTGTCGAAAATCAACAGCATATTTATTCAACCACAGCACGACCACTTTTTTATAATTATGGAACATCTTCAGACTTCAGAACACAGATCAAATTGGATTTTTAAATCAAAACGTGTTTTTAAAATGTATAACCTCCAACATGCTTTTATAGCAAAGTTTTTTTCAGTTCTTTTATTAATATTCAATATGTTTAACAAACTTAATTCCCATATTTGTATGTTGTGCCATAAACATGAAAAAGAATTTTTAAAAATGGCTTTTTTTTTGCCTCTCATTATGATAACAATCAAATTCCACAGATATGAAATTAACAGTGTTGGGTACATGGATGAAATGCTTTCATTAATTCAGTTCTGGAAAATAGTTAGGACAGAGTAGTTATATAATTGAAGGCCTCTCTCACACACACTAAATGTCAATTAAGTGAGAATAGGAAGAGACATGTTGCGATAATAAATGTGTCATCACATACAATATCTTGTTGGAGAGGTTCCAGGGTTTGTTTGCCAACTCTTAGGCCATCTTATCTCTCTTTCTCTCTCTTTTATATATATGTATATTTATCTATTATTTTATATATACAGTAGAACCTCCGTGTAAAGGACACCTAAATACAGAGCCAAAGTGTCCTTTAGGGAGAGGTGTCCTCTTACTGGAGAGTTACTAAATAGTAAAAAGGATAATTTTACTAAAACTGTCCTTTGTAGAGAGGTGTACTCTAGCGTGAATGTCTTCTCATGGAGGTTCTACTATATTGATACCTTAATATAAAGCAATAATACACCATCTATATATAGGAAATGAAAGAATCTAAGCACCAATGTTTCTTTTTACACATAAAACAAACTTCTACTGTTCTTAATGTGATGAAAAAAATATTGGAAGAACTTGTGCTCATCATTAATTAACCCTCCCAGCAGTTTCACCAATTTAATTTACTAGACTGCATCTAAGAGAAGTGGTAGATTTAATTTGGCGAAACTACTGGGAGAGGATTCAACAAGTGACAAGTGGTTGACAGAGTGCAACATTTTTTTTGTCAGCTTACTGAAAAAAAATCTACAAGGATGTTATTTTTTCAACTTGTAAATAGATGTAAACTGTGTGTTGTGAAATAGGGGACTATAGTGAACTATATATGGATGAATTTCTATTATTTTTCTTCTCAGGTGTGTGTGGGTGTAAAAATTTATTCAATTATTGATTCTCCTTTGTCTTCAGTTCTACTCTTAATTGATTTTTTTTCTCTGTTGTAAATCGGATTTCATGAATTTTTACTCTACATACATTTTATAAGGCTGCAATATTGTTCAGAGTTATATTGAAATTGTTGTTAAGGCCGATACACATATGGATTAAATTTTGTTCATTGTACAAAGATGAGTAGCATGCATGTACTGGCAATAATACATTATGATATTAAAAAAAATTCAATGTTTTCTGGAATAAAGTTGGAATTGGACTTTGAAGAAACGTGACACACAATCTTCTGTTGTGGTTCTTGCATCACATGGATTGAATTTAGTAATTTCACGGGTTGAATCGAATCCTGTTTCTACACCTTCCTTGTGAGGAGTTGCAGTAAATGGAACAGTTTGCATTCATTTGGACCAAGGTAGCCTTTGTTGTATCCCATCAATAAGAAAAATCATCCCAATTCTTGTTTCTTTAATCTCTCCACGATCATTTCATATTTACTCTATGATCACCTCACCACTCCCAATACGAATATATTGACTATTGATGCCTTATAACTCCTCCTTTTTATATTTTACACCATAAATTAAATTTGCATTAAAACTATTTCATTTTTTATCCCAAATCTTGTTTCTCTGATCTCTCCACGATCATTTTTTATTTACTCTATGAACACCTCACCACTCCCAATACGTATATATTGACTATTGACTACTGCTGCCTTATAACCTCCCTTCTTTTAATATATTTTACGTCATAAATTAAATTTACATTAACACTTTATAAATTGCTAAAATCATTTTCAGCTTTTATTATCACTCACGATTAAAATGTAATTATTTTGAATACTTTTTTTTTATTGGTTCATTTTTTAGAGAATTCTTCATTCTCTTTTAAAAACTATGTAAAATTACTTTATGTGAATTTAAAGCTCATTTAAAAAAAATGATAGAAAAATTGATAAATATCTATCCATATAATTTTGATAAAACATATAAAGAAAATATACATGCATGATGATATTTTAAAACATATTAATACATTTTAACTGGTAATATTTATCCTAAATTATGACAGATTTTTGCTTGTAATTCCAAGGAGGTTTGAAATAGGAATCCGATAATATTTGGATTTCTTCCTCCTTTAATGTGCTGAACAATCGCTTTAAAAAATGGAGTATCAACATCCAAATTTTTGCAAGTTAAAATAGTGCATCGCCGCCGTGTTAACCCATTAAGTTTAAGTTTGGGCCATGTTTCAAACAGACAAAGCCTTTATATAGATAGATAGATAGAAAGATAGAGGGTGGTGACCCGACAATAAATTTATCTATAAAATACATACCTTAATTGAAAAGCCAAATTATATTTCACAGTTTTTTTCTTTTCTGAAACCAATACTAAATGTTCGGCCACCCAATATCATCCATCTGGTCAATGGTATTTGATGGAAAGTCCAAGAAAGCCGTTCTTCATTTAAATAAATTCAAGATTATATTTTCTTCAATCATCTTTTTAGCCATCAAGCAATAGGTCCTCTTTTTGCTTTCGGTATTTGATTACAATTTTCCTTCCAGCTTTATACTTTTTGGAGCATAGTCTAATGACATTCTTCCAAAATGTAGCTTGCCACCTGCAAAATCGGCAGTTTAAACGCTCAAAATAATAATATTTTAATAAAATTATCACCAATTAAAACCAATTTGAAAATTTGAATCAAATTTTAAGCCGATTCCTTTTAGATTATTTAAAGAATAATAATTTTTATATGGATGGATTTAGTCTTTTGTTTCATTGTTGAGCCGAAATAAAGCGTTGAAAGAATTATTTTTGAAATTCTATTATAAATATAAGGAAATATATCAAAATTGAGATATATCTTAAATTTTGGCTGATCCTTTATCGTAGTATTTATATATATGAAAATACTTTGAAAAATAAAATATTAATTTTATATAAATTGGGGGGAAAAGCAGTAAATTATTAAAAAGAAAAGAGAACCCTGTATGAAGTATTTCTGGAAAATAAAGATACTTTCGGCCAGTAAATCTTTTTATGTATGAAGTCTTGCACTAATATGTGGGGGTGGACTGTGATCAACTTTGGTGTCTGTGGGGCTTGCGGAAACTAATTCCCCAAACAATTTGGAGATCTTCCTCTTCCATTGAAATTTATTACAAAGAAGAAAGAGAGAGAGTTTGGAGAAGTTGGGTTGTAACTTAGAATAATGTCCCACTTCTTGCATTTTTAAAGTTTGCTTGGTTAAAAAACTTTTTCTTCCTTCTAAATTTGAAGCATGATTTGTATTTTCTCCCCCCTCTCATCTCTCCACAGCACTCACGTTTTCACGATGGTTCACTTATTTGATATCATGAGACCGCTCTTCTTATCTAGATGAAAAAATAGACTTAAAAAAAAGTGGTAGCTTTCTTCTGTCTTTTTACAATGAAAATTTTATTGAGAGGGCTTATCTCACCTCAATGGTGAACCTTCCCAGCAGTTTTACCACTTTAATCCACCAGACCGCTATGATATTGCATGTGTGCATACATCTTATATGATATTGGGATATTCTACTTTTATACCCGGCTCTAGAAAGGAATTATTGGTTATGGTATTTAAAGAATGTATGGGCATAAGCTCTTAGGGAACAGTAGAAATACATATATCTCTGCATCGAACATTGCTCTTTCACAAATAAATCACAAAATGCCATTTAGGTATAATTTCAAAATCCAACTTCTTCAAAACTTATTTTTTTCTTTGTAATAAATATAAATGGAGGAGAGAGGAAGATCCAAATTGTTTGGAGAATTAGTTTTCCCATCCACGCAAACCAAGGTCTTACGGTCCGTGCAGTCGAGCACCCTTCGGCCACCCTTGACGCTATATTACGAAAAGGAGCGCCCTCAATGGTGTGATCAACGACGAATCTGAACTTAGAAATGGCGTGACGTCATTCTTTAAGACGAATCCAGGTTCTGTTAGCAGCATCATGATGGCCGAATCTGTGTTTGGCGCCATCATGGAGAAGGCACTTTGCCAGCGTGCATTCGACATCGTCATACTGGTCCATTACCTGGAGTGATGGCACCGGGTGCCATTTGATACGCGTTTCGGCCATCTCTTGTTCGCATTCTCGGCTCTTTGGAAAGCCCCTGTTATATTTATGACGTGTTAAGGCCCGTGACGCGGTACCCTTTATTCGAGGCCTGGGAAACGCTACGTTTCAGCAGGATAATTAACAATCGCAGTTTGCCAGCATTGTACGGACCTTCCTACATACAGAAAATGTTTGACTGCTGCCCTGGCCAGTGCGTTCTCCTGATCTGTTACCAATAGAAAACGTCTGGTCGATGGTTGCTGAGCCACTGGCTCGTCTCTACTGTCAATGAGCTGTGGCATTCATGGGTTGAAGCTACATGGGAAGCTATACCTGTACATGCCATCCAATCTATGTTTGCCTCTCAACGTTTAGAAGTATTTATTCGATGCATTTACAATTGAAAAATACTTTATTAATCAAAATAAAATTCTACGTGTAGATAAAAAATTGTTATATCAAAATGTACAAAGGATTGAGAGGAAAAATCTCGTATTCAAAGCTGAAGATATGTATTCGTATTCGATTAACATATAAGGTATTATTAACTAATATTATATATTAGAGTTAAGCTCTATGCTAAAATATTGGTTTATAAACTTTTGCAATGTGTAAATGGCCTTTCTGTTACTTTTAAGTGACTCGTGTTTAAGAAAAGCATTTATATGTTCTCTCAGAGTGCTTTCACTGCAATTTTTCCCGATTATTCTTCCGTAATTAGGGAGAAAAGGCGTTTACATGCCCCTCAAAATTACTGGAACCCACATTTGCATCGGTATAAAACGAATTAACTTAGATTTCAAATATTTGAAGGGGGTGCTCACACTTGATCCATGTTAGGGAATTGACAAATAGGTGCTACCTAAGTTGTTCAATCCTCCCAGGAGGTACAGATCCCTCTGGACCTCAGGAAGTTGTTGTTAGTAAACATCTGGGCCCCCGGGGACTCTTCAACCTTTCGCGCAGGCGCCAAAGGAATCTCATTTGTGACCACTCTGTTCCCATTCGGCTTTCCCAGCCACGGAGGGAGAGCGATTCATGTCTCCCGTTTATGCCTCTAGATACACATCGTTCAAAGTTAGCATAGCTCCTTAGTTTACCGCAGTTACGACATTCTGTTTTACGGTGGTAAAAGTGCGTTTTCTGGTTTATGATTTGGTTCTGTATACACGTCCACTAATATAATTGTCACATAGAAAATTAGGAAAGACAAACTTCAGAATGACACAGCAATTTATTTAAGGCAAGAATAACATCAACTTTTATAAGGTACAAGATAAGCAATTAGAGAAGTTTCCATAGAGTAGCAAAATATAATAATAAAAAATAATAATAATCTGTACATAAAATATAATAAATACTTTTACATTTACATACATTTTTTTACCTCATCTCATAGAACCTTTACTTTTAGGGAAAGAGTGTTGAAGATCCATACATTGTTAAGTATTCTAAGATATTAGAAAGACTTCCTAGAAGGAAAACGTGAACAAATGGTAAACATAACATCATCATCCCATTTGGAACGATGTTTATCCCCCAGTGATATTTCGTTCTATTCGCTCTATCTCCCCCATTATAGATTCAAGAAAGTTGGATGGCAAATGAAAGAATACCTTCGAGAAGGAGAATGTAATTTGCTTCATATCTCTCGTCGATTCTAAAATACATCACGTTCTCTGTTGGCATTTTTAATGATGACTGAATAGAAAAGAATCCGCAAATGCCGAGACTTAACAGTTACATTTTTGATCATTCCATTTTTACTTTCTTCTATCGATATAAAAAGTAAGAAAAAAAGATAATGGTCAGTTGTTAGTATTTAAAAAAAAAAAAAAAAGGTCACATTTTAACCGCGCACACGGTCATTTTTAGATGGCAGAACGCCATAGAGTTGAACAAATGCAAACTAAATGTTGGATTAGGTTTGTTCTGTAATATTTGTCCTAACCTATTTATTGATAAATCAAGAAAAGCCAAAAACGTACGCGATTCTGGGTGTTGGTCTTCGTCAGCGTGTTGCAGGCTGTACCTAAATGTCAAATAAATGTGTTTTACGTATTATACAGATTGGATCTATGTACAGTAGGTGGGGCATCTCAACTCTCATCTGAGTTCTTTATGCCCAGAGGTACGTCAACGACAAAGCACTATTGGCTCAAGAAGTTTCCCGTGCAATCAAGAAATAAGTATATAGTCCAAATTTGCGTAAATATCTTGTGAAATAGTAAGAATGGAATAGAAAATGAATATTTTGGCCTTGCCACCTTGGCAGCTAAACACCTCTTTGGAGGATCGTGAATATGTCATTAGATCCCTTGTGGAACTTGTGAAATAAATTCCTCCCTGGACTGACGAGGGCCATTAGCCTGAAACCATGGTCTCCAGGTGGACTCTTCTCAGTTTGCCAAACCTGGTATTGTGGCTTTGTCACTGACCTGTCTCCACTAATTTGCTAGACGATCAATAGATGGCGTCTAGTTTTAACGTCTATTTTGATGATAGAGGTGACCTTTGTATTTGTAGATCAATATCCTCCCGGCTAAATTTCCACGATAAATACCGTCCCAACACGACAGTAGAGCGGTGTAGTACAACACGGAGTAGAAGATGCGGGGTTAACACGATAAATACCGTCCCAACACGACAGTAGAGCGGTGTAGTACAACACGGAGTAGAAGATGCGGGGTTAACACGATAAATACCGTCCCAACACGACAGTAGAGCGGTGTAGTACAACACGGAGTAGAAGATGCGGGGTTAACACGATAAATACCGTCCCAACACGACAGTAGAGCGGTGTAGTACAACACGGAGTAGAAGATGCGGGGTTAACACGATAAATACCGTCACGACACGACAGTAGAGCGGTGTAGTACAACACGGAGTAGAAGATGCGGGGTTAACACGATAAATACCGTCACGACACGACAGTACAGCGGTGTAGTACAACACGGAGTAGAAGATGCGGGGTTAACACGATAAATACCGTCCCAACACGACAGTAGAGCGGTGTAGTACAACACGGAGTAGAAGATGCGGGGTTAACACGATAAATACCGTCACGACACGACAGTAGAGCGGTGTAGTACAACACGGAGTAGAAGATGCGGGGTTAACACGATAAATACCGTCACGACACGACAGTACAGCGGTGTAGTACAACACGGAGTAGAAGATGCGGGGTTAACACGATAAATACCGTCCCAACACGACAGTAGAGCGGTGTAGTACAACACGGAGTAGAAGATGCGGGGTTAACACGATAAATACCGTCACGACACGACAGTAGAGCGGTGTAGTACAACACGGAGTAGAAGATGCGGGGTTAACACGATAAATACCGTCCCAACACGACAGTAGAGCGGTGTAGTACAACACGGAGTAGAAGATGCGGGGTTAACACGATAAATACCTTCCCAACACGACAGTAGAGCGGTGTAGTACAACACGGAGTAGAAGATGCGGGGTTAACACGATAAATACCGTCACGACACGACAGTACAGCGGTGTAGTACAACACGGAGTAGAAGATGCGGGGTTAACACGATAATTGCCGTCACAACACGACAGTACAGCGGTGTAGTACAACACGGAGTAGAAGATGCGGGGTTAACACGAATAATACCGTCCCAACACGACAGTAGAGCGGTGTAGTACAACACGGAGTAGAAGATGCGGGGTTAACACGATAAATACCGTCCCAACACGACAGTAGAGCGGTGTAGTACAACACGGAGTAGAAGATGCGGGGTTAACACGATAAATACCGTCCCAACACGACAGTACAGCGGTGTAGTACAACACGGAGTAGAAGATGCGGGGTTAACACGATAAATACCGTCCCAACACGACAGTAGAGCGGTGTAGTACAACACGGAGTAGAAGATGCGGGGTTAACACGATAAATACCGTCCCAACACGACAGTAGAGCGGTGTAGTACAACACGGAGTAGAAGATGCGGGGTTAACACGATAAATACCGTCCCAACACGACAGTACAGCGGTGTAGTACAACACGGAGTAGAAGATGCGGGGTTAACACGATAAATACCGTCCCAACACGACAGTAGAGCGGTGTAGTACAACACGGAGTAGAAGATGCGGGGTTATCACGATAATTACCGTCACGACACGACAGTACAGCGGTGTAGTACAACACGGAGTAGAAGATGCGGGGTTAACACGATAAATACCGTCACGACACGACAGTACAGCGGTGTAGTACAACACGGAGTAGAAGATGCGGGTTAACACGATAAATACCGTCACGACACGACAGTAGAGCGGTGTAGTACAACACGGAGTAGAAGATGCGGGGTTAACACGATAAATACCGTCACGACACGACAGTACAGCGGTGTAGTACAACACGGAGTAGAAGATGCGGGGTTAACACGATAAATACCGTCACGACACGACAGTACAGCGGTGTAGTACAACACGGAGTAGAAGATGCGGGGTTAACACGATAAATACCGTCACGACACGACAGTACAGCGGTGTAGTACAACACGGAGTAGAAGATGCGGGGTTAACACGATAAATACCGTCACGACACGACAGTACAGCGGTGTAGTACAACACGGAGTAGAAGATGCGGGGTTGACACGATAAATACCGTCACGACACGACAGTACAGCGGTGTAGTACAACACGGAGTAGAAGATGCGGGGTTAACACGATAAATACCGTCACGACACGACAGTACAGCGGTGTAGTACAACACGGAGTAGAAGATGCGGGGTTAACACGATAAATAACGTCACGACACGATAGTACAGCGTTGTAGTACAACACGGAGTAGAAGATGCGGGGTTAACACGATAAATACCGTCACGACACGACAGTACAGCGGTGTAGTACAACACGGAGTAGAAGATACGGGGTTAACACGATAATTACAGTCACGACACGACAGTACAGCGGTGTAGTACAACACGGAGTAGAACATGCGGGGTTAACACGATAAATACCGTCCCAACACGACAGTAGAGCGGTGTAGTACAACACGGAGTAGAAGATGCGGGGTTAGCACGATAATTACCGCCATGACACGACAGTAGAGCGGTGTAGTACAACACGGAGTAGAAGATGCGGGGTTAACACGATAATTACCGTCACGACACGACAGTACAGCGGTGTAGTACAACACGGAGTAGAAGATGCGGGGTTAGCACGATAATTACCGTCACGACACGACAGTACAGCGGTGTAGTACAACACGGAGTAGAAGATGCGGGGTTAACACGATAATTACCGTCACGACACGACAGTACAGCGGTGTAGTACAACACGGAGTAGAAGATGCGGGGTTAACACGATAAATACCGTCACGACACGACAGTACAGCGGTGTAGTACAACACGGAGTAGAAGATGCGGGGTTAACACGATAAATACCGTCACGACACGACAGTACAGCGGTGTAGTACAACACGGAGTAGAAGATGCGGGGTTAACACAATAATTACCGTCACGACACGACAGTACAGCGGTGTAGTACAACACGGAGTAGAAGATGCGGGGTTAACACGATAAATACCGTCACGACACGACAGTACAGCGGTGTAGTACAACACGGAGTAGAAGATGCGGGGTTAACACGATAAATACCGTCACAACACGACAGTACAGCGGTGTAGTACAACACGGAGTAGAAGATGCGGGGTTAACACGATAATTACCGTCAAGACACGACAGTACAGCGGTGTAGTACAACACGGAGTAGAAGATGCGGGGTTAGCACGATAATTACCGTCACGACACGACAGTACAGCGGTGTAGTACAACACGGAGTAGAAGATGCGGGGTTAGCACGATAATTACCGTCACGACACGACAGTACAGCGGTGTAGTACAACACGGAGTAGAAGATGCGGGGTTAGCACGATAATTACCGTCACGACACGACAGTACAGCGGTGTAGTACAACACGGAGTAGAAGATGCGGGGTTAGCACGATAATTACAGTCACGACACGACAGTACAGCGGTGTAGTACAACATGGAGTAGAAGATGCGGGGTTAACACGATAATTACCGTCACGACACGACAGTACAGCGGTGTGGAACAACACGGAGTAGAAGATGCGGGGTTAGCACGATAATTACAGTCACGACACGACAGTACAGCGGTGTAGTACAACACGGAGTAGAAGATGCGGGGTTAGCACGATAATTACCGTCATGACACGACAGTAGAGCGGTGTAGTACAACACGGAGTAGAAGATGCGGGGTTAGCACGATAATTACCGTCATGACACGACAGTACAGCGGTGTAGTACAACACGGAGTAGAAGATGCGGGGTTAGCACGATAATTACCGTCATGACACGACAGTACAGCGGTGTAGTACAACACGGAGTAGAAGATGCGGGGTTAGCACGATAATTACCGTCATGACACGACAGTACAGCGGTGTAGTACAACACGGAGTAGAAGATACGGGGTTAGCACGATAATTACCGTCATGACACGACAGTTGAGCGGTGTAGTACAACACGGAGTAGAAGATGCGGGGTTAGCACGATAATTACCGTCATGACACGACAGTACAGCGGTTTAGTACAACACGGAGTAGAAGATGCGGGGTTAGCACGATAATTACCGTCATGACACGACAGTAGAGCGGTGTAGTACAACACGGAGTAGAAGATGCGGGGTTAACACGATAATTACAGTCACGACACGACAGTACAGCGGTGTAGTACTACACGGAGTAGAAGATGCGGGGTTAGCACGATAATTACCGTCACGACACGACAGTACAGCGGTGTAGTACAACACGGAGTAGATGCGGGGTTAGCACGATAATTACCGTCATGACACGACAGTACAGCGGTGTAGTACAACACGGAGTAGAAGATGCGGGGTTAGCACGATAATTACAGTCACGACACGACAGTACAGCGGTGTAGTACAACACGGAGTAGAAGATGCGGGGTTAGCACGATAATTACAGTCACGACACGACAGTACAGCGGTGTAGTACAACACGGAGTAGAAGATGCGGGGTTAGCACGATAATTACAGTCACGACACGACAGTACAGCGGTGTAGTACAACACGGAGTAGAAGATGCGGGGTTAGCACGATAATTACCGTCACGACACGACAGTACAGCGGTGTAGTACAACACGGAGTAGATGCGGGGTTAGCACGATAATTACCGTCATGACACGACAGTACAGCGGTGTAGTACAACACGGAGTAGAAGATGCGGGGTTAGCACGATAATTACCGCCATGACACGACAGTACAGCGGTGTAGTACAACACGGAGTAGAAGATGCGGGGTTAACACGATAATTACAGTCACGACACGACAGTAAAGCGGTGTAGTACAACACGGAGTAGAAGATGCGGGGTTAGCACGATAAATACCGTCACGACACGACATTACAGCGGTGTAGTACAACACGGAGTAGAAGATGCGGGGTATACACGATAATTACCGTCACAACACGACAGTAGAGCGGTGTAGTACAACACGGAGTAGAAGATGCGGGGTTAACACGATAAATACCGTCACGACACGACAGTACAGCGGTGTAGTACAACACGGAGTAGAAGATGCGGGGTTAACACGATAATTACAGTCACGACACGACAACACAGCGGTGTAGTACAACACGGAGTAGAAGATGCGGGGTTAACACGATAAATACCGTCACGACACGACAGTCCAGCGGTGTAGTACAACACGGAGTAGAAGATGCGGGGTTAACACGATAATTACCGTCACGACACGACAGTACAGCGGTGTAGTACAACACGGAGTAGAAGATGCAGGGTTAACACGATAATTACAGTCACAACACGTCAGTACAGCGGTGTAGTACAACACGGAGTAGAAGATGCAGGGTTAACACGATAATTACCATCACAACACGACAGTACAGCGGTGTAGTACAACACGGAGTAGAAGATGCAGGGTTAACACGATAATTACCATCACAACACGACAGTACAGCGGTGTAGTACAACACGGAGTAGAAGATGCGGGGTTAACACGATAATTGCCGTCACAACACGACAGTACAGCGGTGTAGTACAACACGGAGTAGAAGATGCGGGGTTAACACGATAATTACAGTCACGACACGACAGTAGAGCGGTGTAGTACAACACGGAGTAGAAGATGCGGGGTTAACACGATAATTACCATCACAACACGACAGTACAGCGGTGTAGTACAACACGGAGTAGAAGATGCGGGGTTAACACGATAATTACAGTCACGACACGACAGTACAGCGGTGTAGTACAACACAGAGTAGAAGATGCGGGGTTAACACGATAAATACCGTCACGACACGACAGTACAGCGGTGTAGTACAACACGGAGTAGAAGATGCGGGGTTAACACGATAATTACCATCACAACACGACAGTACAGCGGTGTAGTACAACACAGAGTAGAAGATGCGGGGTTAACACGATAATTACCGTCACAACACGACAGTACAGCGGTGTAGTACAACACGTAGTAGAAGATGCGGGGTTAAAACGATAATTACCGTCACGACACGACAGTACAGCGGTGTAGTACAACACGGAGTAGAAGATGCGGGGTTAACACGATAATTACCATCACAACACGACAGTACAGCGGTGTAGTACAACACGGAGTAGAAGATGCGGGGTTAACACGATAATTACCATCACGACACGACATTACAGCAGTGTAGTACAACACGGAGTAGAAGATGCGGGGATAACATGATAATTACTGTCACAACACGACAGTACAGCGGTGTAGTACAACACGGAGTAGAAGATGCGGGGTTAGCACGATAATTACCGTCACGACACGACAGTAGGGCGGTGTAGTACAACACGGAGTAGAAGATGCGGGGTTAACACGATAATTACAGTCACGACACGACAACACAGCGGTGTAGTACAACACAGAGTAGAAGATGCGAGGTTAACACGATAATTGCCGTCACAACACGACAGTACAGCGGTGTAGTACAACACGGAGTAGAAGATGCGGGGTTAACACGATAATTACAGTCACGACACGACAACACAGCGGTGTAGTACAACACGGAGTAGAAGATGCGGGGTTAACACGATAATTACAGTCACGACACGACAACACAGCGGTGTAGTACAACACAGAGTAGAAGATGCAGGGTTAACACGATAATTGCCGTCACAACACGAAAGTACAGCGGTGTAGTACAACACGGAGTAGAAGATGCGGGGTTACCACGATAATTACCGTCACAACACGAAAGTACAGCGGTGTAGTACAACACGGAGTAGAAGATGCGGGGTTACCACGATAATTACCGTCACAACACGACAGTACAGCGGTTTAGTACAACACGGAGTAGAAGATGCTGGGTTAACACGATAAATACCGTCACGACACGACAGTACAGCGGTGTAGTACAACACAGAGTAGAAGATGCGAGGTTAACACGATAATTGCCGTCACAACACGACAGTACAGCGGTGTAGTACAACACGGAGTAGAAGATGCGGGGTTAACACGATAATTACAGTCACAACACGTCAGTACAGCGGTGTAGTACAACACGGAGTAGAAGATGCAGGGTTAACCCGATAATTACAGTCACAACACGTCAGTACAGCGGTGTAGTACAACACGGAGTAGAAGATGCAGGGTTAACCCGATAATTACAGTCACAACACGTCAGTACAGCGGTGTAGTACAACACGGAGTAGAAGATGCAGGGTTAACACGATAATTACCGTCACGACACGACAGTACAGCGGTGTAGTACAACACGGAGTAGAAGATGCGGGGTTAACACGATAATTGCCGTCACGACACGACAGTAGAGCGGTGTAGTACAACACGGAGTAGAAGATGCGGGGTTAACACGATAATTGCCGTCATAACACGTCAGTACAGCGGTTAAGTACAACACGGAGTAGAAGATGCGGGGTTAAAACGATAATTACAGTTACAACACGACAGTACAGCGGTGTAGTACAACACAGAGTGGAAGATGCGGGGTTAACACGATAATTGCCGTCACAACACGAAAGTACAGCGGTGTAGTACAACACAGAGTAGAAGATGCGAGGTTAACACGATAATTGCCGTCACAACACGACAGTACAGCGGTGTAGTACAACACGGAGTAGAAGATGCGGGGTTAACACGATAATTACAGTCACGACACGACAACACAGCGGTGTAGTACAACACAGAGTAGAAGATGCGAGGTTAACACGATAATTGCCGTCACAACACGACAGTACAGCGGTGTAGTACAACACGGAGTAGAAGATGCGGGGTTAACACGATAATTACAGTCACAACACGTCAGTACAGCGGTGTAGTACAACACGGAGTAGAAGATGCAGGGTTAACACGATAATTACAGTCACAACACGTCAGTACAGCGGTGTAGTACAACACGGAGTAGAAGATGCTGGGTTAACACGATAATTACCGTCACGACACGACAGTACAGCGGTGTAGTACAACACGGAGTAGAAGATGCGGGGTTAACACGATAATTACCGTCACAACACGACAGTACAGCAGTGTAGTACAACACAGAGTAGAAGATGCGGGGTTAAAACGATAATTACCGTCACGACACGACAGTACAGCGGTGTAGTAAAACACGGAGTTGAAGATGCGAGGTTAACACGATAATTACCGTCACAAATCGACAGTACAGCGGTGTAGTACAACACGGAGTAGAAGATGCGGGGTTAACACGATAATTACAGTTACAGCACGACAGTACAGCGGTGTAGTACAACACAGAGTAGAAGTGGCGTTAACACGATAATTACCGTTACAACACGACCTACCCACACAGGTGACAAAGATAATGTATCAGCAAACTGTCTACTTGACCGTGGTGTTTACACGGTAGGTAATTGGCATCTCAACACAACAGCTTAGGAAGGCCAATGTCATTTGGCTCACTATCTATTGTTTTTTCGCATAAAGAGCTTTTGTTTCCTTCCTCTCTTTCCTAAATCTCAGCTCAAATACAAGCCGTACTTTGAGCCATATGGTAGTCTTTTAATCCCCCCATTCCTAGGTTTGTCAGTAGGTTTTTGATATAAATCTCTATTCTTGATAAAATTATGAAAAAGTTTAAATTTACAAAATATTTTTTCACAATGACCTTATTTTTATTTTAAAACGCTAGCTTTCAAGCGATAATCGCTCTTCAACGGACTTAATAAAAACAACGAATCTATCTTACAAGAAATACCACTTGGTTCTAGAATGCCGGTCCGAGACCGCGAAGAAATACTACGCTTCGCGGCTATGTACGAGGTGTGTTCAAAAGGTATCGCGACTTTTGTGTTTTTTTCAAAAATTATTTATTTATTCATGAATACCTATTTTGTCCCCTTCAAAGTAATCCCCATGAGATATTATACACTTGTGCCAACGGTTTTTCCAATCTTCGAAGCACTTCAAAAATCCTTTAAAAAAAATCTTTTTCAGCTCCTCCTTCGATGCCGTCTTTATCTCGTCAAGCGTAGCGTAACGTCGTCCTTTCATGGGCCTCTTCAGTTTAGGGGACAAGAAAAAGTCACAGGGGGCCAGATCTGGGGAATACGGTGGCTGCGGCATCATTAGTGTGTTGTTTTTGGCCAAAAAGTCGCGCACAAGCAACGATGCGTGAGCAGGGGCGTTATCGTGGTGCAAAAGCCAATTTTTGTTCTTCCACAAATCCGGGCGTTTCTGGCGGATTGCTTCGCGCAAATTGCGCATAACTTGCAGGTAATATTCCTTATTGACCGTTCTACCCTGTGGCAAGAACTCATGATGCACTACGCCCCTGCAATCGAAGAAAACTGTCAGCAAAACTTTCACATTCGACCGAACTTGGCGCGCTTTTTTCGGTCTTGGTTCGTGCGGCAGCTTTCATTGAGATGATTGATCTTTGGTTTCCACGTCATAACCATAAACCCACGCTTCGTCACCAGTGATAACCCTCTGGAGCAAATTTGGGTCGTCGCGGACAGTCCAACATCTCATTAGCAATGTTCATTCGATGCTGTTTTTGGTCGCAATTGAGCAATTTTGGTACGAATTTCGCGGCGACCCGTCTCATGCCCAAATCATTGATAAAAATCGAATGGCACGAGCCAATCGATATGTTTAGGTCCTCGGCAACTTCTCTAACGGTGATTCGACGATTGGCCAATATCATTTTCTCCACTTCATTAATTTTTTCGTCTGTTGCTGAAGTGCTCGGGCGTCCGGCATGCACTTCGCCGTTCACATCTTCTCACCTTCTGAGAACATTTTGTACCACCGATAAACGTTGCTTCGGTCCAAGGTAGCTTCTTCGTATGCCACAGTCAACATTCGGAATGCATCCGCGCACTTAATTTCGTTTTTCACACAAAATTTGATACAGGTTCTTTGATCCATTTTTTTTTAAATAGGTAAAAATTGAAGACGATCCAAAACACCTGCAAGCAAAGCAGCTGTCAACAATTAAGTGAACATTCAAAATGGCCGAGCTTGTCGGCATAAGTGAGAGACATGAGTACCAACATAAAGCCACAAAAAGATCGAAATTCGAATATACGTAACCCGCGAAAATTCAAAGGTCGCGATACTTTTTGAACACACCTCGTATTTGTAAATATTTTTAAGCCCGTTGAAGAAGGATTATCGCTTGAAAGCTAGCATTTTAAAATAAAAAGAAACACATTGTGAGAAAATATTTTTTAAATAAAAAAAAAGTTTTAGATTTATATGCCAGTTTCTTTAATTTGAAAATATAAAGTGTTTTCTCTCTCCTGAATCTTGTCATATTTAGGGATGAAATGTGCACAATTGAACAATTTGGTTTGTTTCTTGTTACCTTCTGATTCAGATCTCTAATCCAAATTGTATTTATACGTCCACTGGGGGAATTGATTCTCTGTACACAGAAGTCTCGAAATCTCGGAAAGTGCGCCGTGCCTCAGTAATAAGAAGGATGTGCTGCGTTTCTAAAATGGACGTTTATTCCAACTGCTCCAAATTATCCCGTCTTCGCACATCGATGGCGTATTAATATATTTATACAATAATAAATTTAGCCTACATATTGGCCTGGAAATATGTAAATACAGTCAAACTTAGATAATTTGAACATCTTCACTTCGAAAATGTCTCAAATTCAAATATTCATCTTGGTTCCTAGAATTTAGTCCCTTTTATTCAAAATGTTTTTAATTCAAATTTTTAGATAATTCGAATTTTTTTTTTTGTCCCTTGGGCTTCCGATTACCCAAGTTCGACTATATCCGAACCAAAATAGCGACCTTGTTTGAATTCTCCATTCAGTTTTTTATTCTTTGATTTATCGTTTAACATATATTTATACTCAGTCTTCCCTCTTTAAATAAACGTGTGCAAAATACTTGTGTGGTGTGATAGAAAGATATTTGAAACATATTTCTTTTTGTGTGATGTAAATATTCAATATTCGATAATTCAAAGAATAAAAAACTGAATGGAGAATTCAAACAAGGTCGCTATTTTGGTTCGGATATACAGTCGAACTTGGGTAATCGGAAGCCCAAGGGACAAAAAAAAAAAAAAAAAAATCGAATTATCTAAATTCATCGACAAAACTTAAAGAAGTTCAAAGTCTTTGATATCCGGCGGTCTGTTCTTTTTTTTTTTTTTTTGAAAGATAGAGAGGCAATTTTGTTCACACTTGGTTATCATCTCGTGCGTCTTCAATAAAGGTTACTGTAACATCTTTCAGAGTTATTGTCTGAATCCCCATATACACGCTAAAAGGTATAACTTCCTTAAGTTTTGTCTACGAGTGTAAATTTGCATTTTTATTACTTTTAATGGCTGACATCGACTGGGGCATTAACGAGTTCTATTCGAAAATACCCTTCTTTTTGAAATACATGTTTTTGTTGTACGTTAAAAATGTTTCAATTTTTCGTAATTTTATTTATACCTGAACAATTATTTCCAAGTTCATGTAATACACGTTCAAAATTTTAATGACTCTGAATGTTTATTAAAGAAGTCGATTGGAACCCGTCTTAATCTCAAAATTATAATCCACCAAACATAACATAACCTTTTGCTTGAAACTACACTGGCCTCACAAAGTGCATAACCTACAAACACTTAGAAAATATACATACTTAATAAGAACATTAAGGTATGTAAATGATAAATTTTCTGAAACCGTAACTAGAATATAAGGGGATAAAATAACAGCCTTGTTTATTCATGGAAGTTTATTTTAAAAAGCTTCCTAATGTATTATTTATTAAATTTATCTTATTTAAAAAAAAAAAAATGAAGATAATCTTTAATATGAAGAATCCAAGGAAGAATTAAAAGTCGTCGTCATATTCGCAAATTTCTGATTTTACAAGAGGCAGAAACATAGGCCTCATAGGGTGGAATTTTGACTAGAGAAATTGCTATGAAAGTAGGCGCTGCAATAAAAGTACTGTTGTAAAGATTTGGTCTCAGTGATGAAGAGGAAGAGAAAAGTTTAAAAAAAACCTGTCTCAGGTAGACCTAGAGCAGGGGTCGGCAAACTTTTGGGTCGAAAGAGTCAAAAAATACAATTTACAAAATTTTAAAGTTTTTAAAGAGCCACAAAATGTTTTTTTTTTTTTTGTGGAAACAATAAATAGTACTCGCATAAATAATATTTGCGTATGGAACTATATAAAGAGCCGCAGCTTCACATCGAAAGAACCGCAGTTTGCCGACCTAGAGTAATAATAGAGAGAGAAGATAGGAGGATTCGAAGGATGGTTGTAACAGACAGGACAACAACTGTACATGTGTAGAATGAATCTGGACCATCTCTGAACACCATTAAATACCGTCTTATCAAAGCAGAACTCCGTAGTCGCCGGCCTTTATTAAGAATTCCACTCTCTGCCAGACACTAAAATGACAGACTAAGCTGGTGTATAAAGAGACGTCTTTGGGCTCAAAAATGGCATCCTGTCATTTTTTCTGATGAATCATATTTAGTTTGGGGGATCATGACGTCAGGATACATGTTAGACGTAGGTCCAAGAAAGATCCCATCAGGACTGTATTGTGGAAAGGCATACGACACGAACCCTAGCTTCATGATGTGATGGTGGCATCAGCTATGTAAGTAGGACCCCTTTAGTTTTTATTCAACTCTCAATGACTGCTCAGCTTCACATTGCAGATGTGTTGCAACCTGTTGTGTTACCATTTCTTGAGGTGGCTAACAATGCCATTTTCCAACAAGATAATGCCCGACCACGTACAACCAACATCTCACGAGCCTTCCTTCAAAATGTTGGCATCCTTCCCTGGCCCGCATGTTCCCCAGAACTTTCCCCAATTGAGCATGTATGGGGCATGATGGTGAGGAAAATTTGACAATCTCCACAGCCAAGTAATCTTCAACAGCTTCGAATAAAAAATGATATAGTTTGGTCTAGCATCCCACAAGAAGCCATTAAAAAAACTGTATGACAGTATACATCACCGTGTAACTGCTTGTATATGTGCCAAAGGAGGACACACCAAATATTGATAAAAGATGTATATTTCAATAAATTTACACCATTTTTTTCGAAATTTCAATTATTTTTCATATTACCATTATACAGCTCAACAATTTTCAGATATTTAACATAAGTATTTATAGGTGATGCGATTTTTTTTCTTTGTGGCCAGTGTAATACATATTTTGTACATATTGTAATTTTCTCAAAGTGTTATGAAAAATCGGCCTCCCTGCCTGATATCTCGCTTACACAATGGATGCTCTAGTTACCAGTGCGTTTTTCTGGATCTCTTTAGCTCAAAATACCGCAACGTGATATGTTTATAAACAAGATTGTGAGAGCCAAATTTGAGAAAAATAAATTTTCAATTTTCTATATATAATGTAATCTCTTCAAGAGTCTATAAACAGATAACGAAGTCTGCAAACTAAATAGATGCATCATCCCCTTCCTTCCTTTCTCGGACGAATTAAAAAAAATCAATTTTGTCTATTTTAAAATTCAATTAAGTTCTAAAAACTTGGTAAAAATTTGTTCCATTAAATGTAATTCCAGATCAAAATGATCTTATGCCCGCAGTGGCTTGGAGAAACCATTTTAAAGATTTTCTGTAAATTATTTGAAACTCCGGCTTTTTCTCGACTATTTATATTGTCTAAACAAAGTATTTTATTAAGAAAATAGCATCTTATCGTGCAACTGAAAGTTGCTGATAGCTTGCGTCATCTATCGGAATAAATATTAACTAATCTGTTGATTTTTAATTATTCCAGAATTTGCCCATTCTTGATTAATCAAGAAAAGCTAACCACGTACGCATTTCGGGCTGTTGACCCTCGTCAGCGTGGTGCAAGCTGTACCTCAACGACCAAAAAAACTAGTCATTCAGGTATCCTGAAAAATCATGAAACGGGCAGTTAAGGCCAGAAGTGTGTTGATATTTATCCCGACAGATGGCGCAAGCCATCAGCAACTTTCAGTTTCACAATAAAGAGATGCCCTTTTCTTAATTTATTCACCTTATCCCAGTACAATTTCACATTGGTATTATTTTTATTTTACAAAATCTTTTGTACTTAAAAAGTTGTATAAATATATTTCACTCGCCTACAAACCTAAAAATGTTGAATTAAAATGCCTATACATTATATGCACATATTACCTTTAAGATATAAAAAAAAAAAAAAAAAAAAATGCTTTTTTTCATGTGTAGTAAAATTAAGCCCTCTTACTATCAATTTTAGATGATATATCGAATTTTTAAAAAACAAATCTTTACGCAGATCTTTTGTGGTGTTTGAAACCAAAGACGTTATCATCCTTAGGTCTTGGGAGATGTCTGTTTGCGAGACTCCTCTTTCTAAATGTGGTAAATTAATTGTCAGTAATTCTATGTAAGCAAATATATTCATTCCTATTTGGATTATTATAAAGGCATACTAGGTGGATTTTGACTTGCTCTCCTTGCAAATTCACCATTTTTACTGAACCTTCTGCAGATGAGCCTGGAAAAGTCTTAGATGGACGTGAGCGGGTGATGTAAGTTCTAACCCGTCCAAATTGGGCCGATGTTGTTGTTATTAGGTAGAGTTATGTTATAATAGATTTCAGAGATAATAATAAATACTTGAAGAATGCCTTCAGCTTCTTATAACCGAAAAAACTTCCATTTCAATCTTTTCAATAACATTGTATTTTTTTAGCTCACTTTTTTTTTAAATCCACATTTCAAATTTTTTTTTTCAAAATGTTCTTTAAATGATCTTTATGTACTAAAACTTGCTCTCCTTGCAAATTCACCATTTTCACTGAACCTTCTGCAGATGAGCCTGGAAAAGTCCCCAGATGGTTTTGAGATATAAGTGTAACCCGTCCAAATTTGGGCGGATGATGTTGTTACTAGGTGGAGCTGTGTTTTAATAGATTTCAGAGCTAATAATAAATCCTTGAAGAATGCCTTCAGCTTATTCTTACCGAAAACATTCATTTCAATAACATTGTATTTTTATCAAAATTCGAAACTATTATAGACGCGTAGGATTCTTTTTAAAAATAAGCAATTTCTACTGTCCTTACTGCAATGGGAAAGGCCTGGCTCATCAGTGGATAACAGATGGCGCGCTAATGCATCATAATATAATTGTATTTTTACCTCTTTTTTTTTTTTTAAATCCACATTTCAAACCTTTTTTTTTTTTCTTTTTCAAAATGTTTTTTAAGTGATCTTTATGTACTAAAAGAGGCATCTCTTAAAAAAAAATTCCCATAAAATTGTACTGTTTCAATGATTCTTAATGGAAGAGGCGCCTCTTTTGTTAAAACATTTATATTTTCTTACATTTTCACATATATATTTGCATATTATATCTATTATTAGGTGAGTATGTTCCGCCTTTTACTGATTACTTTTCCCCGGGAAGTTGAGTTACACACAATCCTGTGTTGCAATGTCCGCCTACGGTTTTCTATTATTTGAATTTGTTTTATCCATGAAAAATGCTATATATATATAAATTTGATGGATTTAGGTTCTTCTTTGAATTTAATCTTAGAAGAGAATTCTGACTTAGAGTTTGGAGAATAAAAATGAAATTACGTTCAATAGATTCAATATAATTGAATCTAAAACGACATTTGACAATTATCCCGCATATGTTTCTTTTGAGCGAAAAAAGAAATTTATTTAAAGGAGAAATAACGATTATTTCTAACCTTAGGGATGAAGTATGAAAGGATGAATTGTGAAGAGTAATGATAAACGGAAAAATAAAGTGTCATTGTTTTAATAAATAAATATTTACGACAATACACAATAAAATCCTAAATAATTGCAATTAGATATTCAATGAATGAAAGGAAGAAAAAATTTGCAACGAGTTTCTTTATTTAGAATAAGTATAAGTATAAAGAAACTCGTTGCAATTTTTTTCTTCCTTTCATTCATTTACGACAATCATAAGCCGCATTATATTGTATTATAAATGGCTTTATATAATATTTACGAGGATAATTGTCAAATGTTGTTTTACAATCATAAGCCATCAATGTATTATAATTGAATCTATTGAAAAAAATTAAGTTCAACAGAATTGGACGTAAAGAAAGCCATTACACTCTGATTTCCCGTATTTAAAAACTTGATAACAATACTTGGGTCAACACATCGGTCTGACAGATCGCTCAAGCTTTTAAACTAAACATTACAGAAAACACATCGAAACAAAACTTGAGGACCAAGGGATAGAAACAGGTACATAGAACAACAACTGTATGCCTCTCTCCATTTAGTATCTACAATTAAATACACTTTAATGCTTCAATAAAATAATCGACTCAGAACGGAACACTATGACACATCCAGATGGCACAAAAACTTATAGGACATGCAACAAAGATAGAGGACAACTGCTGTGATAGAAATGCATGGGGACATCTGAGGCTCTTCATTGGACACGAAAACAACAATAAAATAATCCCTTGTAATCATTATTGAGTAAAAATATCAGGCCTCCAGGGAAAAGTATCTTTTCAAAAACCTTTAAAAATCTCAAGCTTTCGGGCACAAACGCCCTTCTACAGGAGATTATACCATTTGTATTCTATTGTAGAAGGGCGTTTGTACCCGAAAGCTTGAGATTTTTAAAAGGTTTTTGAAAATATACTTTTCCCTGGAGGCCTGATATTTTTACTCAAGACTTTATTGTATATACATAGTATTTATATTTCTACTCTACTACTTAAAAAACAACCTCAGTCATTATCTACATATAGGAATCTGTAATATTGGACACAAAGAGACACAGCAAGCTATTTTATTTACACGAGTCACTTTCTCCTTCCTTCCTTCCTCCCGGATTCGACCCGAGGTTATTAATATCTCAGCGCCGTGTCATTAACTGGATGTTGTCATCTTGCTGTTCTCCCAGCCTTCGTTCACCTTACTGGATGCCGTTGTTTTTTACTGGCTTGATGATGTCTTCCCAGATCTCAATACAATACGGCTCTAGGTCGGCAACCTGCGGCTCGCGAGACACACGCGAATCTTTGGATATGAATCTACGTATTCTTTTCCCTGGCCACCCATCCCCAGCCCCCTCCAACAGTGCAAGGTATATAGTGCTTTGTATATATTCCGCTTTATGCGTCCAAAGGGGCTTAAAATCATCCATTCTGGTTAGCAGCCCCGTAAATAAATATATTTCCGTATTCTTTGCATGTATTGACAAGATGTCAATAAAATTATTTTAATTGTCTTTGGATGTGAAGCTGTGGCTTTTTAAATAGTTCCATACGTAAATATTATTTATACGAGTACTATTTATTGTTGGAAAGAAAAAAATTGTGTAGCTCTTTAAAAAACTTTGTAAATTGTAATTTTTGACTCTTCCAACTCAAAAGGTTGCCGATCCCTGCTCTAGGGCATTAGAGGCCTGATCCTTTCTTCGGAAAAGCGAAATCCTCTGTATACATATACAATAATAAACAAAATATCTTCCGAGGATGGGTTTTGTTGTGTCGAAATTAGACGTACAGCAACTCACACTTGAACATGTCTTTTTATTTAGCTCTTATTCTTCCGACTCCCCAACAACAAAAATGTCCAATTTATATACACATATATTTTTACATAATGAGGCTTTAAAGAATGCAAATCATCTATTTACATACACAACAGGTTTCTTCCTTTATTTTATATTCTTCTCAAGCTCTTTAGGGTATATTACAAATCCTTCTATAGGAGTATTTGATCTAAATCCTGTAGAAGGGTTTGTAAAACCCGAAAGCTTGAGAAGAATATACAATAAAGCAAGAAACTCACCCTCGGAAGCAGTTTTGTTCATTATTTTTGCACATATCCTTACTTCTTCGTTCGTCGAAGATATATTCATATGTTTGTTTTCTTGAAAATCACATTTTAACTACAAGTCTACTATTGTTCAGCAACCTATCCTAATAGACTCTATATTTAAGTTTCCATTGTCTCGAAGAGGTAGTGTGTGAAAGGCTGTTATTGATTTCCCCCCTTTTTTTAATGAGCTGCAGATATCATGCATTATGCATATTGTGTATGACGTAACGGAAATAGGATATTTCAGCTAGCGTTTTGGCCTCCACTTTTGTTGGGCTCGAATAATTGACATAGAACCATAGCCTGTCCCACACGTGACGGGGGAATTTGAGGATATGTAGACCGATATAGGCTAAGCTTTTGTTTTTAAAGTTTCTCTATAGAATAGAAATAACTAACGAGAATCACATAAAAAATGCTTGGAAGCAGCTAGGAGCGATATTTTACTTTACAAATAAACCGCCGCGATGTACGCCATATCTACTACAGTAGAACTTCCCTGTAAAAGGACAACACCTAATTGTAGAGCCAAAGTGTCCTTTAGGGAGAGATGTCCTCTTACCGGATATTTACTAAATAGTAAAAATGGTAATTTTGCAAATTAATCCTTTGTAAAGCGGTGTCTTCTAGCGCGAGTGTCCTCTCATGGAGGTTCCACTGTATTACTAATAGACAATCCTTCTGGATTAAAGCCGTACAAAAGTTGAGTCTAAAATCTTGGCGAATATATATAAAGAAATTAAAATATATTTATTTATAATTGAACATTTTTTAAAGCGACGGGGTGATAAATTCGAAACTACACTCATGGACAAAACATAAGCAAGTTGTAACTTTTAGCATGTATATCGAGATTCAGACAGTAAGTCTTAAAGATATTTGATACACAACAGTGACCTTTATTAAAGACGCGAGATAACCAAATGTAAACGAAAAAATGCCTCTGTCTCCTAAAAAAAAAAAAAAAAAGACGACATCAAAGACTATCCACTTCCTTAATTTTGTCCATGATTGTACATACGGTTGATTACAAAAATGAATCAATATGAATATATAAGAGAGAGAGAGAGAGAGAGAGAGGTGATCCAGGGGAAGTATTCCAGTAATTATTTCACACATAACGTTTTAATCAAAGTGAACATTTGCCTCAGCCCCACCTAAGTAATTGAAAATTAAAGTTGACCTCTAAACGAAAACCACAAAAATATATACACGACGACCTCAAATTTGCATTGCGTCTACTAATTCACAGAGTCTCAGGGGACAGCATTCCTTTCATCCATCTGCAAATTAATAAAATGACGTCGGCGCCATTAGTAGATTGGACCTGGGGACAGGCAGATCTCACAAGCGGCCAAGAAGCTTTTTTTTTTATAACGATCCGCATTTTTTTCCATATTCTATGTTAACTACTCTTTGAAATAACATCAGAAATTTCTATATAGATCAGCAAATATATGTATTTAGTTATAAAATTAAAAAAATATGAACAGTCAACACACAGAAGAAATACAAGTAAAAGAAAATTATTATTATTTTTTAAATTCCTAAAATGTGAACCCCCCCCCCCCCCCCTTCCAAATATTTAAATACATATAAATAAATATACAGTTAAACCTGTCTATAGCGCCCCCGCTAAATAGCGCCTTCCTCTCTATAGCGCCCGATTTTAAACATTAAAATGTAAACATTTTACATTAAAAATGACCTGTCTATAGCACCCTATTTTGGTGAGTCCCAAGAGGGGGCGCTATAGACAGGTTTAACTGTATATAAATATTCAAAATGTTTAACATAGCAAGAGTTAAAAACGGAATTATATATATATAAAGCTTATACACCGGTGTTTATTAGAGCTCCCCCTCAAATACTTGTCAATAATAAAAAACAAACAAACAAACAAACAAACAACAACAACAACAACAAAAAACTAAGGTAACGAGCCTATGTGATTGTTCAAATAATAATAAAAATATATGTAAAAAGAATAAGTTAAGTTTATTCCTAATATTTTTAGTTTATATGTTGATATTTTGAGATATATTTTCTAAGGAAAACAGTCTGAAGTCGACCGCCAGATAGCGCGGCTTCACCCTAATTCATTGTTGTTGTTTTACTTTGGGCGGAACAAAGATTTTGTAAATATGTAAATAGGTAATGCTATTATCTTCTTTACGCCTCAAGTCAGGCATTTCTTTCTCAAATTATTCTATCAGCATAACATTAAAACAAACAGTGATCTAAAATTGATTTTATTGTACTTTTTTTTTCAAAAAGGCTCACGTGTCTGCATTGTCATAATACTCTTGTATTCAAAATCAGCTAATAATTTCAATGTTAAAATGTACATTCCTTAGATGCTCTCTCGTGAGTTATCTGGTCATCCCCACAGAAGCCTGAAACGCTCTGTCTGGTCATTCCGCCGGCTTGGATGTCTGGTCATCCCCAGCAAGCTTCTCGAGAAAGCCCACGACGTGGCAGCTGAGCTTTACCTTAGCTGTGAGTGAACAGGGTCGACCATTGGCCCCCGCGGTCCCTGCTGGACACAGTAGATAGTTTGCTCTATTCTGCTGTGACTGTAGGCCACCGGGATAGAAATCCTTTCAGACGCTTTGTCTGGGAGGTGTTTTTTCCAAGTACCATATCCGAACACCAGTTTGGATACCGTTTCTTGGCTAATGAGCAGGATAGCAGCGAAGGGCATGCCGGCTTATGGAGCGAAAGGTCTGGGAGACCATTTGCTTCTAGGATGTCTGGTCATCCCCACAGAAGCCTGAGACGAGGGAGCTATCAGAGGTGGCAAACTTGCATTAATTCTAACAGCCCGCAGGGTGTTACAGGGTGTAGCTACGGCTACAGGCGTACAACCTTCGGCTTAGGTGGACATGTTGCTAAATGTAGTACTTAGAGACTACTATGTGATTGTAGGTTGGATTTGTTTAATTCTACTTGAAGACTTCGTCAACCTATTTTTTAAATAAACGTTTATTGTCTTTTGAAATTTCGTCAAATCACTTTCGCTCTTTTTAAAAAAGGTGGAAAACTTATTAGTGAAGTATTGTCTGTGACATGTGATGAGACAAGGGCGGAGATGTAAGGCTCAGTAGGTTTATTTGGTGCAATGCTGGGCTCGTGGTCCGGCCCAGGAAGGTCGTTAAGTTCGAGGTCTCGTCGGGCCGGTTGTAGGAGGGGTTGGAACTGTAGCTAGACATTTATCAATCGCCGGGCCAAGATCCAAACAGGACGAAGATTAATGTGACAGCGGGTGGCATAAATGTCAAAGGACATTAAGCGTTTAAAAAAAAGGTTGACGAAGTCTTCAACTTAATTTAAAAGAAGTAGAGTATTTAAGAATGCGTTAATCAAGAAAAGCTAACCACGTACACGTTTCGGGCTGTTGGCCCTCATCAGTGTGGTGCAAGCTGTACCTCAACGACCGAAAAAGCTGGTCTTTGGGTCATCCTGAAAAACCATGGTAGAAAAAAAGAATGAGAAACAAAATGTTAAATGGGTCGTGAGAATATGTAGAAATGAAGGAATTGAGGTCTTTAAATCGAGCTGTGGGAATAAGATTGCGTATAGGAACGGATGTCTTTCCTGACTGGAGCCCATTCGCCGTCTCATTACTTCAAATACCGCGAGAAAGACCGAATTGTAATATCAAGTGCCTCACTTTTATAGAATCGTTAGGTACTTGAGAGAAAACTAGGAATTATATTTATTAAATGGAGATACAATTTTACTAAGAATGTAAGAGAATCGAGCTGAGAATGATCCCAGATAATGATAGAAATGGTGGTGTCTTGTCCATGAAGCAGATCAGATCGGTCCATGCATCCTGATCACAATACCGGTCAACTGAGGTGCCTTGTCCGTATGGATGTCCTCTTCTCCATGAAAAAAAAAAAAAAAGGGGGGGGGGGGGGTGCCATTGCCCCGTTAGTCAACCACATTTCAGAGTTCCCTGTAGGCCTTCACGGTTACCGTAGCGGCTCAGGGCTCACGACACCGTACTTCGCCCTACAGGGCAGTCCCTTACGTGTGCTGCTTCTCCTGCCTGCCAGAGGAGGGGTTGGACTTCTGAACGGTATGATAGAAATAACGTGCCCGATAAATCAGCCATTTGACAGCGCGATGAAGCATTTCCAGTACTAACACATATTTAATTGATCTACCCTGTCTATTATTATTATTATTATTTTTTTGAGAATATAAGGGAAAAAATGGTGGTAACATGGTGGTACATTAAAAAAAATCACAAATATAATTTCTCTACATGTAATTAAATAGAAAGGTTTTATACAAGTATACTTTAAATACAAATAACTTGTTGAAATTAAAAAAAAAACGTAAATCTATTCAGCCAATATGATTTATTAACAGGAAACAAATAGAAGAATATGAACATAACAGGATAATTGGTTCCTGCATAACCCCGAAATAAAACATCAATCGAGCCAATAGATAAGAAAAATGATTTGAACCAAACCCCAGGTCTTCAGACAGCCTTATTTGTAGCCTAGTACTTAAAGAGTTATTTATGAAGGAAAACCAGGAAATATCTACTTATATATTTGCCTTATTCTGTCTGTTTGTTTGTCTGAAGCTCACGGATAGAATGCGCGCTCATTGGCTGCCAGGGAACACGTGTCCTCCCTGCCCCCCTCTAGACAACCCTGTTATTCAAAAACCATACATCCAATCGCCATGAAATTCTGGGATATTATTAGGTATATCCCCGGAAAGGTTTTCGAAAAGTAATTTCTTGAATATCTTGAATATCCTTAGAGTTATTTGCAGAATTGTAGATATAGCTCGCAGGCAGCGCCACCATTGCGACGACGGAGATAGGCTTAAGTTTGCTGCTCCACCCCTGTTGACCTTGGGTCATCGTGTGAGTCACAGCATGATGCAACAAAAACACTCTCTCTGGGGATTGCGGCGTCAACAACCTGTAAGTTTGCCTCTCTCATAAACCTGTCTATACAGACCACCCTGACTATAGCGACCACTCTAGACAACCCTGTTATCAGCTGCCTGTCTATACAGACCACCCTGTCTATAGCGGTCACCTTAGGCAACCCTGTTATCAGCAGTGTGATACATCCACCTGTCTATACAGACCACCCTGTCTATAGCGACCACTCTAGACAACCCTGTTATCAGCTGTGTGATACATCCACCTGTCTATACAGACCACCCTGTTAATAGCGACCACCCAAGTCAACGTTTTTAAAATATATTCGCACTCGGGTAAACCCCGGGCGTTGCCCGGGCCATTCGTCTAGTAATTATAATATCTGAGATTGATTGCGAAAGTCAGTGAGGAGAAAAAGGCCAAAGAACTAGGAAAACAAGGGTTGCTTCACAATGAGGTCTGTTCACACACTGCAATTTTCCTTTTGGATTTTCTAGTAAAATACAATGAATCCTCATCATCCCCATTCCCGGACTTTACCCTCATCATCCCCATTCCCCGGACTTTACCCTCATCATCCCCATTCCCCGGACTTTACCCTCATCATCCCCATTTCCCGGACTTTACCCTCATCATCCCCATTCCCCGGACTTTATCCTCATCATCCCCATTCCCCGGACTTTATCCTCATCATCCCCATTCCCCGGACTTTACCCTCATCATCCCCATTCCCCGGACTTTACCCTCATCATCCCCATTCCCCGGACTTTACCCTCATCATTCCCATTCCCCGGACTTTACCCTCATCATCCCCATTCCTCGGACTTTGCCCTCATCATCCCCATTCCCCGGACTTTACCCTCATAATCCCCATTCCCCGGACTTTACCCTCATAATCCCCATTCCCCGGACTTTACCCTCATTATCCCCATTCCCCGGACTTTACCCTCATCATTCCCATTCCCCGGACTTCGCCCTCATCATCCTCATTCCCCGGACTTTACCCTCAAGATTTTTATTCAACGGTGACCAGAGGAATGCTATAAGTTATTTGAAAATAAGGGTAAACATTTTCTTTAGTATTCTCTCTCTCTCTCGCCCATCATAAACCTCGGGGGATTGAGATATTAGCCTACCTTAAATTATTATAATATCTTTATTGGATGACTTTTCAATATGATGGCTATGCTTTCAAAGTTTCTTGTGTTCTATGGAGTATAGCGCGCAGATAAAACGGTGTGCAACTTTATTTGGCTTTTGTCTGTTTAATTAGTAAGTGTTCTGCTGGGTTTGGACGACTTATAACCTATTGTAAATCATGAGCATAAGCTTAGGCATGGTTTTATTTACTTGGGAATTTGTACAGAAGATTTCTACCCACATTCTTAGCGGTAGACTGGCATAGCTCGGCTGGCTTCTAGGAAAGTTAAATGAATATAATAGTTAAAATAATTTCCCATGCTTTTAAATATCTTATACCTAATTTGGTGCTGAAATAAATAGTGTAAGGCGGCTAACCATTTGTTAAACGAGACACAAACTAACCATGTATCGTCTGGACAATTAGTAAAGGCTGTATTTACTGTTGTTCTCGAATGGCGTAAAACCCATTATATTTTAAAAAGGAATAGAAATGAAATGATAATGACATAATCGCGCGAACAGTGTACTGAGCTTTGGAAGCGTCGTACATTTTAAAGTCCTGCCTTGAGACAAAGTAAAGGGTTTTAGTGAATTTCCCCCTCTTCGGCTGACGACGGGAGTGAGCGGTGTCCAAGAGTCTAAAAGTGGCGTCTCGCTCCACTAAAATTAGGAGCAGGAACAATAGGTTGGCTAACCAGAATGGCCGGTGTGTGGCATACGGTTGAACGTCGAGTCGTCCAGACTTATCGAGGCTAACTGGACCGATTGTTTCAATATAGGTGATTCTGGAGAGTTTTCTCTTCAGCAGATGAACTACCTTTCGAAACGTATAGCCATATGTAAGAAATAACACACACACAGATCTTTATTAAGACCATAGGTCTTTTACAGATTCTCACCACAGGAAAGAAGCATAGATGGAGCTCCTATATTCCAGCCAGCGCAGAACCAAACAGCCTCCAGGTCCGACGCATGTCCGTGCATAAGTTAGCGTATCACTGAAAAGGCGAGTTATTCAACGTAACAGGTATTCAACGAATTTTTTGACGTTTTGTAATCGTATATGTTATCATTGATAGGGTAAGAACAGAAGTGTTGTTAGCAGAATGTCACTTGACACCATTGCGCTTGTGTTGCAATGTTCGAAGAGAGACAAAGGTGTTCAGGGTCGTCTGCTGTATGACTTTAAACTGGGATTGTCCCAGCAGCTGAATCAAATCCTCTGGATATCTTGCTGAGAGTATTTAAATTGTTCCTTTATAATGCCACCTACAACGACCGGTGTCCGGTACTGGATGATGAAGTCGTTAAAATAGAATCGAGAATAAAAGTAGCTTAACATGTGAGCATGCGCCCCCCACCCGATATTTCAGGTTTCTGACTAAAAAATCAAACTTCAAGAAAAGTTAACATTTCGGTCTAAAGGCTTAGGAAACAACAAGTTAAAGTACGTTTTTCGTTGTTTTTCCGACTACCGCAACACTCACATCCCAACAAGTGCTTGTCTCTGAAGAAAGGTGGGTCTTTTTTGGTACTTAAAACGTGCTTGTTGTCGCGCGGAACCTTGTGCTTCATCCTACATTCATGCAAGAGCCTACTCTGTAGCTAGTGGCCACTGGTAGTGCAGTAGGTACCAATAGGCCAAAACATTACTGCTAACCGGAACCCGCAACATCTTGAAAGTGTTCTTCAGACATTGAAGCAGAAGGAACTGGTTAATCGCGTTCCTTCGTGCCTATACAAAACAGCACTTATGGCCGGTTAGAAATATCGTACTAGGATGGGTACTGCACATCTCAGCAACTACATCTCTCCTTCTACAAGGTGTGTCCAATAAATAATGAGACCGGTCAAAAGCAAAGAAAAAATGAAATGATATTTTTTTTTAAAGTCTATTAAAAAAATAGAAAGCTTCAGCTACACTGCGGTATATCACATCACGTGATTGTGCGCGCAGTCGATAAATTGTAAGTTTGTAAAAAGAACGCCTTGCATAACAACTTCTAATTTGTAATGGATAGAAAATTCGAACAACGAATTTGTATTAAACTTTGCTACAAAATTGGCAAATCGGCTTCAGAAACTTTAGATTTGTTGAAATTGGCATTTGGAAATGAAAATGTAAATAAGCCCACCACATTTAGATGGTTTTCACGATTTAAAAATGGAATGGAATCGGTGAAAGATGAGAAGCGTGTTGGACGTCCAATTCTGCACAGGAACCCTGAAAAGGTGAGCCAAATTTCAAATTTGATAAAAGAAAATCCACGAATAAGGTTATGGGACATTGAGGAAGAAACAGGGATATCAAAATCATTAGTTGGATCGATAATTAAAGAAGACTTGCAGTTAAAGAAGACACCTTCAAAATTTGTCCCTAAAATGCTCACAATCCAATAAAAGGAGAATCGCGTTGAAGTTGCCAAAAAATGCTTGAAATGGTGGAAGAAAACCCTAATTGGAAGGAAAAAGTAATAACTGGAGACGAGACATGGGTTTACGGGTATGACCCGGAAACAAAACGCCAATCCATGAAGTGGAAAGGAAAAAATGAACCAAGAACGAAGAAATCCCGACTTTGCAAGTCAAAAAACAAAGTCTTATTGGTCACGTTATTTGACATAAAGGGAATTGTGCATTATGAATATCTAGAGGAAGGTCAAACAATCAATAAGGAGTCTTATATAAACATTATGAGACGTGTACGTGAATCAATTCGTCTGAAAAGAAGTGAAATGTGGAGTTCCAAAAATTGGGTTATCCATCATGATAATGCACCACCACACACCGCTACATCTGTACTGACTTATTTGGCTAAACACAGCATCCAAATACTTCAACACACACAACCTCCCTATTCCCCAGACCTAGCTCCAAATTATTTTTTTCTCTTTCCAGAACTTAAAATAGCTCTAAAAGGAAGGAGGTTTGACACTAAGAGAGTCCATCATAGCGGATTCGGAAAAGGTCTTGAAGAACATCCCGAAAGATGCCTTTTCTAAATGTTTTAAATCATGGGAGAAGAGATGGAAATTATGTATAGATGCGGGAGGGGACTATTTTGAAAAATACTAATATTTTTTTTAATCATTCTATTTTTTCTTTATTTTTGACCAGTCTCATTATTTATTGGACACACCTTGTACATCCAATCCCCCCGTTAGTTCACAAACCAATTCCAATAAGTATTAACGGATTTCTTCCCGCCCACAACGCCGTCAGCATTTACCACAATGACACATGTTGACTTGTGTTCGCATAGACCTCACCAAATTCATTAGACCAAAGATATTTTGTTGGGAAACTCTAGCTAAAATTACTTGGAACTAACCAGGTTCGGAGTTCATTTGTGTTTTTCCTAAGGTAGCGGTCAATCCACCCGCCGTACACAGATCTGGGGGAAAATAATACTTTGTTGATAATTTGTGATGGCATTGATCAATGTATTGCGGTGAAAAAGAGTTCGTTTCAGTGCAAATAATGAGGATTACTATATCTGTTCAGCCCTCCTAGCAATTATTACACGGCGCTGGAAGAAAGTGTGTTAGGTAACAACGTTCATTTCAAGTTTGAGCGTGGGTGCGTTGACGAGGCAGTCCACCGAGGTCGGAAGAATTTATGGCGTGGCTGATGGAATTAGGGTCAATTTGGCACCCAAGGTGACCTCGAGAGCGGCTTTTTACAATTGCACGGAATCCTTCTTTCTGGCCGCCAAGTAAAAATCTTTTGAGAAATAAGTGTAATCCCCCGCATCTACCGGAGGCCGTCAGTAGGTGATGTAAAGTTGGCATATTTAAGAAACACCTCTCCAAGGGGTTATCCAAGTTTCCCCCTTTTTGAGACCGAAATATTTTGGCAGAAGATGTAAAATATCAAGCTATAAAATGTACGGCTGCTTTCATTAGGTGAGAGATTTATATAGTTGAGTAAAATCAATCATTCCTCCAGGGAAAAGTGTCTTTTTGACCACAGGCCACAGAGAGAACAATAAAAACGTTATCAAAAATACACTTTTCCCTGGAGGAATGATTGATTTTACTCAATATTTATGCAAGGGATTATTTTATAGAAGATTTATATATATTACATACAATATATTCAAAGTATATAAATACTATTCATTGTAAAATAAAAAAAAATTGGGTTTCAAATAGTTCCAATAGTTGCATCTCTCCTGCCTCTAGCCGCTGTGGTTAACTGCCTCTTAGTCTCGGGGTCATATCGTTCCATCTCCTGGGATGACATTTCTGAGATAATGAAGATCGGATTCGGACATTTCGACTATGTTTTTGCACATTACCTCGCGCTTCCCTTTATGCCCATTTGTTAAGAGATTTTAGATAAATTTACCCGAGAGGATCGTTTAAGATGTGCATCTTTTCGATCGTTCGATATATTCCAAAAGAGATATCAAAGTCTTCAGATAGTTATTCTTGGATTTTCTTTGATCAATGACTTGATTTTTTGAATGCATTTTGGGATTGCTTACCGATAAAGGTCAGCCAGTATTCAGATCATCCTTGACACTTTTTTCGGCTAGTTTTAAATCATGAAAACAATGCAAAGGTCTTTAATTGTAATAGAGCATCTTCTTGTGAAGTTAGAAAATGTTTTGATATGCACAACGAACTTATAAATTCGAAAAAAAAAAAAAAAAACGCGTGTGCCTTTCTGTGAACCATTTTGTTTATACCTGTTTATAGTTGTATTTATACGATCTTATAAAATATTTCAGGATTGTGAATATTTTACGTGATCCCCGTTTCATTCCTGGAAATTATTGGTGACACGCGTTGCACTTTCTAAATTTCAAAAATCTTGAATAAAAAGGTTTGAAAAAATACAGCTACATCAACCACCAATTATTTATTTAATTTCCAACGTTTCAATGATTCACTGTCTCTCTCCTCTGGGGAATGATCCCTCTATTTTATCCGAACAATCTTCCATCCAATAAATGATCTTCAAACTTAAAAACGATACGTTTATCCAACGCGCCCACTGAGTGAGTGGGATACTAGTCAGGTATTGACGAATATACTTCCCGTTTTATCGTGCACTCTCTTTTAGGAACCACCCACGACGAGGTGTGTCAGAAGTTGAAATACACGCAGCGGACCACGGGCTACCACAACAGACCAAAATACCACCGAAGCGGGCGGCCTGCCAACCGCAGACATTGTTTCTCCGTGCGGCCCTTTGTCAGACATCCTGACAGACATGTCCTGGAACAAAACCCCACAATGACCATATAAACCGTATTAAAAAAAACAAAAAAAAAACGGTTATAGACACACACACAATCTTATTAAGAACACCGGTCTTATACAGATTCACCGCAGGAAGGAAGCATAGATAGAGCCCCTATACTCCAGGTAATGCAGAACTCAATAACAGCCTCCAGGTTCGACCTATGTCCAGTGGCCACACCGTGCATACTCGTATGTCAAGATTAGCATATCGCTGAAAAGACGTGTGGAATCAGCCGCGTTCTATAGTCTTAACTTTCCTCACCCAAATAAACCAATACATTAATGGTTCCAGCAATCTTACTTTTTTACATCTTCTGTTTGATCTTTCGCCTTAGTGATTTACATCGGCGCAAGTACACTCTGTTGGTTATAATTCTATCATTAGCTGGTGTATTCATTGTTGAGCAGCTCAACTTTGCTCTTTCCTTACGAGCCATGTGTAAAGTCAGAAGTTTTGAAAGGATATACTTTGACGCTTTTCTCTCCTCATATTTAGTACCTCTGCATCATTATATTGAGTCACGTGAGTAAATTTGTAAATAACATTCATTTTCTTATTTCTACAACGCATATTTTGTTTATGCAATAATTATTAACATAATATATATTCAGCGAATTAGGTTAAACATTGAAGCGATTGAAAACAAAACCTAAAGAGCTTGATCATATTAATTCGAATCAAGTTCAAAATTCATGATAAATGCCTTCTCCGCCTCCATTTTCTGTCATATACATTTACTTATTTAATGGTGGTAGCTGAAAGAATTGATATCTTTTTTTTTTTAAATGCATTTTTAATAAAAGCGTTTTCTTAGAGGTCTTTAAAAAATACTTACCTCTTTTCAGGTTTCGATAGGTATATTTCTACTTGTTCACTCACGATGACTATGCATTATTTCGAACTCTCAAATAAATTTTTGCATCTTTTTATTTCTACTTTATAGGTTTGTTTTATAAACTGTTTATTTTTCACTCTTTTAAATTAAATTAAATTTTATTTGCTTAAAAATTTTCCTATTGCCCTTTTTTTCTTCTCTTTATTACGTTTCATTTAATTTTATTTTGCTAAATAATTGTGTTTTTTTGATTGGTTTGCATTTTATTAAGAAGTCTTTAATTATTTTATCCTCTTTCTTTTCATATGATCACTTGTCAAAACATTTATTTCCCTTCTTTTGTTTATTTGACTCTCCATTTTTCTACTTAACATACCTCCTGACCACCTAGAAATCTAAAATGTTGTGCACTTGCATTGCCATCGAGAATGAGTAAGTGTGGATATTTTTAAGCCTCTAGGTGGTCTGTAAATATTCGCTTTTAATGATATTTCTATATATATTTAATATAATTATATATTTAATATATATTTTATTCAGCTACATATATAATCACCTATGTAATTTTGATTAAAGAGTAGTTTCAATCTCTCAGCTATTGGGTGGAGCACGTGGCGTTCTTCTATTCTCAATATTTTTTCTTCGTATAGTCTTTAATCAGTTCTGCCGAACTGAATGTTTTTATAAGAAAAATTGCATTGTTTTCTGATATAATTGAGGATGAATCGAGTCCAGCTTCTGGGAGGTGAAAAGTCTAACGCTGATGAATGTTCGAAGCATTACTAAATTAGACCCATTCCCCAAGGCCCTTTGAACGTATTGCAGCTCATAGAGTCTTAGTGAACCATTAACACAGAATAAGGATGGTGAAGGAGGAAAGCTGGAGAAGGGAAGGCGACACGAGGTGTTGACGAGCAATGCCTTGGAGCCATTGATCCACCGAGGCGTTGACTCTCTCAACCCGGCCATATCGAACCGCGCGGCATCTGCGGGACGCGAGGCCTCCTTCCTTCAATTGCACAGGGACCCTTTTAATCTATTTATAAATATAATCTGCATTCTTACTTGAGAGAAAATTCTATCCAGAGGGAAGAGTTTTTTGCAGAAAATATAATTTAATTGACTCGAACTTTCGGGTCTTGGACCCCTTCTACAGAAGTAAGGTTAAATCTGCATTATTCTCTTGCACAAACACACAGTTTAGAATAAATATTAAGGGCTGTTGATACACTCATTGTGTTTATTTTAGACAACCGGAATAGAATCTGGAAGTATAAGCACCCTCTTATTGTAAAAAAATAATAAATTGCTTCAATGGAAGGGATCTCCGACTTGCACTAATCCAAGCCCATCAGTAAGAAGAAAGCAACCAAACGGGATTCTTGTAAATGCAAAGTCGAACTGCTTTCTACACGGGGTGTATGCATTTATAGTCAAATCGGCCGATTACTGTTACCATCGATCATGACCTGTACAGAAAATAATCGGGATCAGTAAAAACAGAATTAGCATTCCAAAAGGACAAATAACACTTACTCACCGTGTATAGTACATTTTATTTTATCTACCTATTTAAATGTCTATCTAAATGAATTGCTTAATTTTTTTTTTCAATTGCAACTCATTTAAAATCCATTTGATGCAACATGTATAAGGGTATGTTAAAAAGTGTTTAGAAACGGATAGCATTGCTAAATCAAGTTTTTGTTATCTCAATTCGCAAGCATTCTTTAAACGTGAAAACTCCAAATTTCGCACTTATTCCTGGGATTGTCTCGCTATAGCAGCCATTTCAGTAAGTCAGCCCACGTTGTTTAGAGCAAGATGGGGAAAGTGCAGCATCCTTCAGTGATTTGCTCTTTACTTAAGGATGGAAACATGTGAAGAAATCAAAATAAAGCTGGATGCCGTTTATGGGGGAACGGCTCTCCATCTATAACTAGTTTTTTAAAGATAATTTTTAAATATTTTTAAAAGCGATTATTAAAATGCACTAAAAAAGAGAAAATAAATAGTTCTGCTCTACCGCCATTGAAAAATTAGATTTATATGAGTAAAAATAAAAGCGCCGAATGACAATCGAGTGAAGAGGTTTACTATTTAGCGAAAGCTACAAATTTTCTTAACAATTGTTTCATATTAAATCCCATTAATTTCAAATTTTATAATTGTACCCTATAGCTATTGTTTATAATATTCTATATTTAAATCGTTAAACTGGCAAAAACATTCTAGTTATTTATTTTTTAAATGCTTATATGGCAATATATTCACAATTATTTACTACTCTAGTTTCATACTTTCTGTTCCACTAGATGGCGCTCTGCCATGTGCTTCTGGTCAGGATATGCCTTTATTATTTTTAATATTACTCTAGTTTTATACGGTAGACTTATTTTTATGGAATGTCAGCTGCTAATCACGTCAGAGAAACGGCTGCCCCTATTTTTCTTCGTTTGGATCGAAATATTCAAATTCTATTCTCTAGTCAATTCTCGACCACCAGGCACTAGTCTATAAAATATCAGACTTCTACGTGATCTGGATATGTTTTAAATATTGATCAAAAGATTTGAAAGGAAATGTAGTAATTGGGTCATTCCCGACGACACAGAAATCTAAATTTGGAAACTTGCATTGCCTGTTTGAGTGAGTGTGAAAAATTCCTAGGTTCTAAGTAGTCTTGAAGATATATTAAAAGTTGATCGCAAAAATTTGTGAAATAAAATATAGAAATTCGTTTTTTTCTCGACCACAAAGAAGTCTTGAAATTTTGTCAATATGCATTGTTAACTTGTTTGAGTGAGTGTTGAAATTTTCAATTTGTGTATGATATAGAAGTATATTAGAAATTGATCACAAAGTTTGATATGAACTGGGCTGCGAACCATCTATTGTGTTCCTCCTCTTCCCTCTTCATGAAAATAGTATGTTGTTGTCGTGTCCAATGAAGACCCTCAGATGTCTCCATACATCTCTATCACAGCAGTCGCAATGTCCACTATCTTGGGTGTGTAAAGCTGCTGCTCTGGGTAGACATATGTTGTTGTCGTGTCCAATGAAGACCCTCAGATGTCTCCATACATCTCTATCACAGCAGTCGCAATGTCCACTATCTTGGGTGTGTAAAGCTGCTGCTCTGGGTAGACATATGTTGTTGTCGTGTCCAATGAAGACCCTCAGATGTCTTCATACATCTCTATCACAGCAGTCGCAATGTCCTCTATCTTGGGTGTGTAAAGCTGCTGCTCTGGGTAGACATATGTTGTTGTCGTGTCCAATGAAGACCCTCAGATGTCTCCATACATCTCTATCACAGCAGTCGCAATGTCCACTATCTTGGGTGTGTAAAGCTGCTGCTCTGGGTAGACATATGTTGTTGTCGTGTCCAATGAAGACCCTCAGATATCTCCATACATCTCTATCACAGCAGTCGCAATGTCCACTATCTTGGGTGTGTAAAGCTGCTGCTCGGGATCCATGTCAATTTTCTGCAAGGCTGCGGCCATATGAAAATAGTATCCTAACTATATATATAGCATTGTTTATAAACATTGATAAGTAAAAGGGGGAAATTTAGCGATTTCTATATACTTTTAAAACGATTATTTGGGTCTTTGACCTGTCGAAAATTGTAGCGTAAATTAATATTTTCTTCAACCATCACAAAATCTGTCAAATTGAAATTACACAATTTTAATTGATTTAATTTAAAAGTAAATTTGGAAATTAAAATATTAAAAAAAAGTGAAAACATCAAGCTTCTAGGGATACGTTTCTTTTTGAAAAATTCAATTAAGATCTCTAGCTTTTATATTTGACTTTCAGATCTCTAGCTATTGTGTCTCTTATTTTCTTCTGTAGAAGGGCTTTCATTCCGGAAAGCTAGGGATATGAATTACATTTATCGAATAGAAACTTATCCCTGGAGCCCCCCTAATGTTTCAACTTGAATATTGATAAAAAGGATTGTATTTTTTATTAAAATAGAAATTAATATTCATAACTCCCTTTTCAGCATTCATCCCTCAGCACGCCACACAAATGGTATACCAATCTATCTCTTACTTTATACATTACTAACTAAATTTGAATTTTTGAGAGCTAGAGAAATCATCCTTCTCGATTGACGATCAGGGAGATGTTAAGTAAAAATATCAGACCTCCAGGGAAAAATATCTTTTCAAAAACCTTTTAATCTCTAGCTTTCGGGCATGGACGCCCTTCTACAGGAGAAAACATGGTATAATGATTCGTGTTCTATAGGCGAACCATTATACCATATTTTCTCCTTTAGAAAGACATCGTGCCCGAAAGCTAGAGATTAAAAAGGTTTTGAAAAGATACATTTCCCTGGAGGTCTGATATTTTTACTTAACATTGATACAAGGGATTATTTTATTGAAGGGAGATGTTAGACATTGAGCTCAGTAACCTTATTTTGTTGTCGTTTCTTGACTTTTGTTTCTCGGATTTTTAGATTCTATGAAGCCTTTCCTTTCTTCCTTTGTCTGATAATAAAATCGAGGTGTATCCTTTTTTACATATTTCCAAGAAATATATTTAGTACCTACACGATGGATGCGATTGCTAGTATACTCTTGGCAACATATTCTATATACAGTTACGAGCGTCATTCTTCATCAGTCATCTCTGTCACCGTTTGCTTTTTTTTTTGGAATGGCGCCCTCCTATTGGTCGGCTACGATCACGCCACCTTTGCCCCCCCCCCCCCCCCCCCCCCATCATGCCCCCCCACTCGCTTTTTCGTTTTTGTAACCATTGTGTTGGAGCGGGTCGCTCCTTAAATAAATGCATATATTAGTTAATAACCAAATGGAATCCTCTCTTTCTTTTTCCCAGTAAGAGACGCCTACGGAAGCCAACAGTACATAGATAGATAAAGCACATAGGCTATATAGTTATTAACTAACATATGCATTTATATAAGGCGCCAATTTATAATTGTAACAAATAGTATTTGAATCAAAACATTCAATCGAGTAAAACACGGGCGTTGCCCGGGTCATTCGGCTAGTTTATTCATAAAAGGACTCAACTCTTTTAAAATTACGATCTCAATCAGGCGAACCCCAACTTTTTGTACAACAAAATATATAAAATTTATTTAGAGAGATGATATTTTATAACAATGGTCAGAATTCCATCATTATAGCGCCCTTATACGTGAAAATGATAACAAATTTGAAAACGCTATTTTTTTTTAATAATCAAAATTTGTTTAAATATAGAGAGAGACTTTATAATGCAGTCATCATCAATAGGGAACCATGCCCTTCCATTCTAATTTATATCATGACAGCAGCATAAATTCTCTCCATATTTGAAAATTGTTTTGAAATCTCCATATCTTTTTATTTAGAATTGAAATCTCCATATCTTTTTATTTAGAATTGAATCCGTTGTATCTTGATTGTCGTGCTACTTATTTAGCTCTTTACCGCTAATCAAGTTGTAAGGAGAGAATATACACTTATGGTCAATACTTAAGAAAGTGGAAGGTTTTTTTTAAGGATACAGAGGCTATTTTGTCCACACATGATTATCTCATGTTTTTTTTTCAATAAAGGTCACTGTATATCAAATATCTCTCATAGTTATTGTCTGAATTCCGACATACATGCTAAAAGAGATAACTTCCTTAAGTTTTGTCCATGACTGGATATTTACACATTCTTTTTGTGCATTTAGACTTTTTTTTGTCTTAATCAAATATAAAAATGTATTTAGAAACTAAAATGTTGAAGCATCGCAAGACTTCCAGCTACCTCAGGAACTGGTAATTTTTTTACTCTTACGATGGTTGGTTTCTTTTAGACCTTTGCCGTAATTGATCCAAAAGACATTCACTTATTTTTCTTCAGGTGTCCTAGCAACCACGGCTGTCATCAAGGCGTTTTCTCTGACAGGAAGGTTTTCAAGGGGCGTTACCTCGGCCAATCAGGTGAACACGCACACCGCTTCATTGTCACACAAGCTGTTCTTTCTGAATGACGAAAGTCACCCAGTTCTTCTTTCAATCCCTTCCTGAAGACAAAAGTTAGCCACAAAACTTAGTAAGGGTCTTTTTTTTTTTAAACATACATTTGGATTAGTATTTTATTTTTCTATCACGGTAGAAGTTTTTTTTTTTTTAATTGCATATTTTTACTGCAAAACTAGTGTGAGAAGCGATTAGTAAAAAATACGTATGATGAGAAAAATAAAAGGGATGCATGTCGCAAACATCCGACAGCCTTCTTCACCCGGTTTCTCCATTTTCCTTCTAACAAACACCTCCTAACGGAATAATCACGTCTAGTTATCGCTCGTTTTATTAGAAGGCCATTAAAAAAAAATCTCTTATGCAAATTTCATACACTTTAATTGTGCATTGTGAACGATTTTGGAACATCTTTCTAATAGAAATATTGTAAATATATTTCGTCTGGGCCCTCTATATCAAGTTGTATAAAGAAAAAAAATCCATATTTTTTTTCAGTATCTCAATAATTTATATCGAATTTTTCTTGACCCAGTTCATTTTGGTATATTGTCTTCTAGTGCCGATAGTCGTAGTGTTAATAAATATAGTCTGGGGTTGTATTATCCTCTGTGACTTGATCAAATAAAAGCGATTGAGGCCAATCAGCTTCAATCAATTCTAAATGAACTAGAACACTAGCGTTTATCTACTCTGTGTCGAACGCAGACACACAATATAACCCTCTTTTTTCCGTATATTGAGGCTATTTAGTAGAATAATTTTTTTAAAGCTTAAAAGTGAGAAATCCTCAAAGGATGCTGCTGTTATTGAGGTCATAGAATATATTTCAATGATCCAATTATTATTTGTTGTTGGTTAGATGTTCAAACTCCCGGACCGCGTCCGTCCTACTTTGCCATCGCAGAAAAAGATCTATAGGAACCCCAGAAAAGTTGCAGCCCCTCTAATTACTCCATTTAGCCCAGACGGGAGTTTTATAATAGACTTCGATTTCGAGAAACTGCGCTTCTGATTGCCAATTTTTGTAACCGCTCCCCTTCCTCCGTCGCCATGGTTGGTTGTCGTCGGATTTACAAGGTTGTCCCAAAAGTTCGTTAATAACTTGCCAAAAATTTAAATACCAATATTATTCGCCGTTATGTATAATGTCTTTGTATTATGTATTATTATGTATTCGCCTTAATAATATTATTCCCCAAGTAATAAGAAAAATAACGTTTTAAGAAAAACACGAACTTTTGGGACAACCTTATACGTATGCTTGACTTAGTTTTAATCCTATCACAATCTCATTCAGATTCTAAATGTCCATGCACTGACTTCATTGATAATTTTCTAAAAGCTTTCTTTTTAAACGATAAATGGATGTTTGTTCTTCCATCGAACGACTGGCTCTCTCTGGACGGATTCTAATGTGGATTTCGCAATAAAAAGATATTTTGTGTCGTGAGGAAGAAGATATACACTCATAGACAAAACTAAAGGAAGTAGACAGATGCAATTTTGTTCACACTTGGTTATCTCGTGTGTCTTCAATAAAGGTCATTGTGTATCAAATATCTTTCAGAGTTATTGTCTGAAAAATCCCGATGCACATGCTAAAAGGTACAATTTTCCTAAGTTTTGTCTATGAGTGTATATATTACTTTTTTAAAACGCTGCGACGATGGTTTCTATCGATATTTAGGGATAGGGATCTATTTATACGGTGGAAAGTATGGAGGTGGGAGTGTACTCTCTCGTGTAGCAGCACCGTGTTGTTCCGCTGCTGGGGGACCGAGATTCACGCAGTGTCGTAGTTCCTGTGACAGTCTTCGGTGTGTGCACGAAACTCTACCTGATTCTTACTGAGTGCGGCTATGGAGTTTTGTTGTTTTACTCGGCAAAAAGCCAGCACAAACTCTTGTTGTTATGCAAACAACTAGCAAAAACGCGCTCTCTTACTCAAATAATGTAAGTGTGTGGATGTTTTTTTTTTAAGCTTGAAACTTGGCACACTTGTTCAAACCCGATGACAATGCAAGTTGACTACATTTTACATTTCTGGGTAGTTGTGAGAATTGTCTAATTTCTATGTCTACTTTCAACTTTTGTGATCAATTTTAATGTACATCCAGATCACACAGAAGTTTGAATATTTGTAGACTCGCTCAATACAGCCAACGATGTAAGTTAACAACGACAAAATATCGGACTTCGGGGTGTTCGATAATAGGCTACGTTTTCTATATTTCCTTTGATATTTTGTGATCAATATACATACTGGCCACGTAGAACTCTGGTATTCTATAGACTCATTCAATCTTACTAACATTGTCAGAGTGCAAAATTTTAGACTTCTAGATGGGGAATCGACTAGGGAAAATTTGTATTTTCCCTTTCAAACGAAGGAAAATAAGCGCAGCCGTTTCGCTGGTGTAATGAGCGGCTGTAGTTCCATTAAAAAGGGGTCGAAACTGGAGTAATTTCTATTATTTATTTTAATTTTTTGTGACCAAGTACTTCCAGACCACATAGAAGTCTGAAATTTTGTACTCCCACTGAATTTCGATAGCAATGCAAGTCTAGAAAATTTAAAACCTCAGGGTTTTCGGAGAAAAGGACTAACTTCTATATTTCTTTTAATATTTTGTGACAAATTTTCATCAGTTCAGGCGCTCACCTGGATTTACCTCTTTATGACCCCAGCAGTTCAATGAGCTTGCTAACATTTTTGAAAATTCTGATGTTCACTTTTCCATTCAATACTATCTTGTACGTTCTTCAATGCCCTATATCCTAAGAAGTGAACATTCGTTGTTCACCAAAGACAGGCTGGTATGAGTTAATTTATGACGCAAAGAGAATATGTACCTTCTCGTGTGCTTCAAGTACATTTGAATTAAAGCGAGGACGAATCAATAGTTTCTCATTCCCTAATGTGCCGACCTTGGACGTTCCCGCGGGACCTGCGGTGGAATTATACCTTCATGTCACCCGGGAGTCCTTATCAGCTGCTTCGGGGATTTTGGAGGACACTCCCTATTTGCCCGGGAAATTTGACATTAATCTCTTTATGAAAAAGTTAATGCAAAATTACTCTTGTAGTTCCTCAACACACTGGTATGTTTTAACTGGTACAAAATATAAACAGGGTGTTCCATTTCGTGAAAGAAACGTGCGATTCGAGTGATGTTTTATTCATTCGAAAGAACAAGGATTGATTTATATTTCATGAAAAAACGATTTTCAAATATCAGAAAGGCTCAAAATTATAAGTGATTTTGTAAAAGATTACGTTTTAGGACTTTCCAAAGATAAAGACTCGTTTACTCGAAATGCTCTATTATCGAAAGTACCTGGCAGGTAAAAAATGGAAGAATGTTGTTACACTGGACAAGGCATGGGTTTACCTCAATGATTGCAACTAACCCCGCTGCCATTTACTACACTAACTCTCAAATAAACACCTTTCAGAACTGGGTCAAGTAATGCAAGGAAAGTTTCTCAAGGTGGATCGTTGCAGGTTTCTGCTACACTGGGAAGCTTCCAATAAAGAAGGTGGACCCAAATGTCAAGATAAATAGCAAATCTACCAAAAAACTCATCTTTTGTATCCAAGTGACTCAAGATCCGTGTGACTAAACCAGGATAAAGTCACGAGTCACACCTTACGTTTAACACGTCAATATCTGGATGAAAAGATGGATGAAAGCGGCATTTCGTACATCCCTTTTAAGCACATCCCTGCAAAATCCGCACACTTGACCCCTATGTATTTTTGTTGTTTTTGGCTTGCTGAAAACTGTTATTAGATATATAAAACCGAAGACGCTAGATAGTCTCTGGCAAGTCGTTTAGGACTGTTGGAATGGTATTGATCAAAATATTCTAAGTTTTATTTCCTGGAAACATCGATGCAAGGCTGTTTCTAAACGTCAAGGCTTAAACATAGAAAGTTTTACAAACATAGATATTTTAATAAAACACTTAAATCGTTCTTTTAAAATGAAACACCCTGTAGCTATAAAATATGATAAATAGTAATTTACTCGGCGGTGTCAATAGTGCTAACACCTGCTGCTCCGAATGCTGTCACCCTATTATTTTGGTCGCGTTTGTAAATCGTCCAACTAAGGTAAAATAAAGTATTTGCGTGATTCATGGGTCTGAATCACAGGCTGAGCTTTAAAATAATATATTTTATTTTTATTCGACACTCTTTAGTACCTTTTGAAACTGATAATGGATCCAAGAAGAAAAATCTTTATATATTTATTTATTAAATATATATATACCAAATACATTATATAATAAAAAAAACGACCTACCAGGAAGGAGTTGTCCGATTTATATCAAATACGTATACAAAGACGTTTCGTCCAAACAATGCAAATGATCGAAATTTGGTGGTCGATATATGTATAGAAAAAGCTCCAGCACATCTCAACTGCGCACCCAGCGCGAGTATTCTAGACTCAATATTCGGCGCGGCACGATCTGATTTTCAGAATTTCCGTTTACATTTTTTTTTTTTGCAGTAAGCCTATTCCTACTGTATCAATACCTCGCCGAAAAATTCGTGCTCATTACGAACATATGTCAGAGTTTGAAAAAGGTCGTGTCATTGGATTGAAAGAGGCTGGTTGGTCAAATCGACTAATCACGCGACATCTGTATCGAAGTGACGCAGCTATTAGACAATGTTGGCAAGAGAGGGTCAACAACGGAAGAATGCAACGTCAGGACGGCAGCGGTCGACCAAGGGACACAACAGAACAGGAGGACAGAGCGGTTGTCAGAATGGCTGTCGCAGCCCGGATTCGACGTTATCTACCATCCAACGTGTGACCGGCACACTATAGTGTCCAAAACGACCATCAACAGACGACTGAGAGAGCAGAATCTAAGAGCTCGCCGATCGTTACGATGACTACTCCTCAAACCTATACACCGACAAGTCTGACTACAGTGGTGTCGGGAGCGATCAACTTGGAACTACGCTGACTGAGGACGTATAGACTTTAGTGACGAGTCCTCTTTCTTACTGTCCTGATGACCGTCGCAAACGTGTCTGGTGACATCCTGGGCATGGTTTGAGATGCCATTTCATTTGATAGCAGGATCCCATTGGTAGTCATTCCTGGCACCCTGACAGTACAACGAAAAGAAACTCATCTCCAAAAACCTGTGGTATTAATAGACCATATAGCAAAATGTTCTCCCACAATGACGAAAAAAAATCAAAAACGATTAGAGTCAATTTCTGAACATAATGGGATTTAGAATTAACCCAACTACATCCGTCCAGCTGTGTTCCGTAAACTTCGCTGGTTTCAGTAATTCGCTCTTTCAACTATAAACTTGAGGTATAGTTGACGCGCGAGTCTTCCCTTTGAATGTAGCGGACCCCCCCAGGATCTAATCAACCCCTCTTTAAGCACTGGTCTTACACAACACAACTAACACACTTTATTTCCAACGAAAATATATACACAATAAATGTAAACACGTGACCATTTATTCTTGGTCAAATATCATACAAAAATACACACAGAATTATTAAAGTAATAAAAACTCGAACAAACTGCATATAAGTCAAGGACACTGGAACATTATATAGATACCAGAACGTATATCTTGGACAACCCATCACTTAGACGTATATAGTAAAAGGTAATTTAAAGAACAGCCTATTAAAAAATGGAGGTTTACAAACGTTGCGGTGTCTCCAAACTATAGGTTCAGTATATAAGGTTCCTTTATTATATTGTCAAGAAGCCCAGCGGCTCCAATCACGAGAGGCCCCATGGGACGTTTGTCAATCATCGCTGGACACCGGGTGTGAGGGGTTCTGGGGAATCTGGCCGGCGGGGGGGAGCTGACGTCCCTCATTAGGATTAACCTTAACTTGGGGTAAGTTCTACTTTATCCATCTCCCTATAAAAACCCCTTATAATAAATTAATTATCCCCAAACTTGCCCTTGCTTTATTTATCTCCGCGACATATTTTGGCGGAGACGCTGGGTAGCGTGACGGAACTTCGAAGAAGTCGACGTCTACAGGGACGTGAACCAATTCTTCAACCTTTGCCACAACTAATAGAAATGGAAGACGACCACAGACCTACTGTTAGCGGATCCTACCTCCCTTGTCAGCGCCAACGAGATCCTTCTACCTTTTCTGGAGATGGAAATATAAACCCTGGACAGTGGTTGAAAGAGTACGAGAGAGTGTCGACGTACAACAGATGGGACGAGACCATGAAGCTTGCCAACGTCGTATTTTACTTGAACGGAACTGCTGGAAGGTGGTTTGATAATAACGAAGAATCACTCAACTCGTGGAGAAGCTTTGAAGACGCATTCCGCGGTGTGTTCGGACTGCAAGAGGATTCTGCTCGACGCGCCGAGGAAGTTCTGAAGTCAAGAGCACAGAAGGCCGAGGAATCCAGCGAGTCATACATCCAGGAGATTCTTAGTCTCTGCCACCAGGTAAACCCTCGCATGGAAGAAGGTGAGAGAGTTGCTCACATTATAAAGGGAATTTCGGAGGACACATACCAGGTATTGGTGGCGAAAGACATACAGACAGTAGATGAGATCCTGAAGTTTTGCCGTCATCTGACAACCGTCAAGCAGCGCAGGATCGGCCGTACGAAATTCGCCAGGTTGTCAAACGTAATGCCCATTTCGTGTGTTGACGACTCAGACGACTTGGCCGCGTTAATTCGCCGCATCGTTAGAGAAGAGATACAAAAGGTTCTCTCAGCACCTGAAGTGATCAATCCTCTCCGAGAGGTGAACGCCCTGGAACAGACTGTGAGGGAAGAGGTCAGCCGTGCTCTACAACCTACCAGACCACAAGTCAACGTGGTACAACAACAACCACGAACGCCCTATTATAATATCGACCGACCAACCCAACCCAGGAAAACGGAACATTGGAGAACCTACGACGACAAACCTATCTGCTTCCACTGCGGACGACCCGGACATGTCGTCCGTTATTGTAGGGAACGACGGCAGGTCTTCGCTGAAGCCAGGTCAAGGAATGGCGGAGAAGGAAGAAATGTTGGATTTTCGAGTCGACCCCCGAGATATGACGCCGACGACGACTATGTAACGCCCCAAACCTCGACGTACTTCTACCGGAGCTCTTCCCCACATCCAAGCCGCGCAAGGTCGCCAGCCCGAAGACAATCCCAGTCGCCAGCCCGTCGTTTCAGCCGTTCTCCCATGCCTCAGAATGTGAAAAACTAAGTGGAGCGGCTTCTAACGGGGGTGAGGTCGCCATTGAGGAAAATCCTCCAGGGTATATCGCCGCTAAATTAAAAGAAAATTTTGTTATGGTCGAAATAAATGGACGCAAAATTAAAGCATTGGTGGATTCAGGAGCCGACTTTTCTGTTATTTCAGACAAATTTCGACGCGAACTAAAGACACCTCTCTTCAAAGAACCAGGTCCCATTCTTAAAGCTGCAAACAAAAATTTAATAGAGACCCTAGGAAAATGTGTCCTGAACATAGAAGTTAATGGTCTGAATATCTCATTTGAATTCGTTGTTATGGTGGAATGCAGCCATGACATCATATTTGGATGGGACTTCTTCAAGGCCACCGAAGCGGTCATTGATTGTGGCAGAAATGAACTCCATCTCGGGGAAACCTCCGTCCTGGAATCTCGAGAGGAGGAAAACCAGAGATTGTTTGCTTCCGACGACTTTGTCATCCCGCCTAAATCAATAAAGAAGATCAGTGTGATAAACGAAGAAATATGTGGTGTTAGAGATGTTTTAGTCTCAACTTCTAAGGACTTATTATTAAGAAAGAAAGTTCTTATACCAAACTCATTGGTTACATTTCGACACGGCCGAGGTAGCATTTGGGTGGCGAATGGAGCGTCTTGGCCGCAACTGATTCCATCAGGAATGAATATGTGCACCATGGAAAGTTATGAGAATGGGAATATCTGCAGTCTTATTGAATCCAGCGATAAGTTACAAGAAACGCAGCTAAAGTCACGTGAATGGTCACAGAAGATAAACCTTACTCTAGATCCAGGGCTGTCTGAAATTCAAAGGTTACAGCTTGTTTCATGCCTTGACGAGTTTATTGGCATATTTGACTTTGGGAGTACTCCTATTAAGCCCACCAGTACTGTGAAGCACAAGATAAACACAGGCGACCAGTCTCCTATCAAACAGCGGCCCTATAGAGTAGCACCAAGTGAACGACGACTAATTCAAGAGGAAGTGAACAAGATGATTGAAAATCACATCGTGAAGCCCTCTGAAAGTCCTTGGTCATCTCCAGTTATTCTAGTTCGAAAGAAAGACGGGACCTGGAGATTCTGCGTAGATTACCGTCGATTAAATAAGATAACAAAAAAAGATGTTTACCCGCTGCCACGCATTGACGATGCCTTGGACAGTTTAGCCGGCTCTAGTTACTTCTCCACGATGGATCTTCGGTCCGGGTATTGGCAGATTGAAGTGGACGAAAAAGACAGGGAGAAAACTGCTTTCATCACTCCAGATGGGCTGTATGAATTCCAAGTAATGCCCTTCGGTCTTTGCAACGCTCCAGCAACGTTTGAAAGGATGATAGTGTTCTGGGCAGTCTTAAATGGAACATGTGCCTTTGCTACCTGGACGACATCGTAGTTTACGCACCTACCTTTGAGGAACATCTACGTCGTCTACAACTTGTATTGAGCTACATCCAGAAAGCTGGACTAAGCTTGAACCACAAAAAGTGTCTTTTTGGATCAAGGAGGATAAAGATTTTGGGACACCTTGTTGACGCCAATGGAATTCATCCAGATCCAGATAAAGTTGAAGCCGTCTCTAAATTTCCGAGGCCAAGGAATATCTATGAACTGAAGAGCTTTCTTGGATTATGTTCCTATTACCGAAGATTTATTGAGAACTTTGCCGGCAAAGCTAGATCTTTGCATGACCTACTGAAGACTGAAAAACAATTTTATTGGGATGCAGCTCAAGAGAAAGCGTTTGAAGTCCTTAAAACAGCTCTAATTTCAGAGCCTGTCTTAGGACACTTTGATGAATCCGCTGATACCCATCTACACACGGATGCAAGCGGATATGGTATTGGAGCTGTTCTTCTACAAATACAAGGTGGAAAGGAGCGGCCTATAGCTTATGCATCTAGAAGCTTGACAAAGGCTGAAAATAACTATTCTACAACGGAAAAAGAATGCCTTGCTGTAGTCTGGTCTATTAGCAAATTCCGCCCATATTTGTTTGGTCGACCATTCACGGTTGTCACTGACCATCATTCTCTATGTTGGTTGGTAGGGCAGAAAGATCCTTCTGGCCGTTTGGCAAGATGGGCGCTGAAGTTGCAAGAATTTGACGTGACCGTTATCTACAAGAGCGGACGCAAACATAAGGATGCCGATTGTCTGTCAAGGAGCCCGCTTGAGAACGATCAACCAAGTGCTGTGATGTCACTAACCAACGTCGATATAGAACAGACTAAAGACCCGGATTTAGCTAAAATAATCGATAATTTAAACTCGGGCTACACCAGAAAGGAATTCAGCATTATCGACGGCATCTTATACAAGAAAAACTATAGCACAACTGGAAGACCCTGGCTTATGATGATCCCTAAACACTTAAGATCGGAAGTTATGGCAGATTTACATGATGCTCCTACAGCTGGGCATTTGGGTTTCGCCCGGACGTATGACAAAGTCAAAAAACGATTCTATTGGCCTGGCCTTTATAGAACTGTTCGCCAATATGTAAGCCATTGTCGGGAGTGTCAACGAAGGAAGAAATTACCTCGACGTCCGGCTGGACAACTTGTATCCATACCGCCCGTAGAAAAACCATTCTATAAAGTCGGGGTTGATCTCCTTGGAAGATTTCCAGTTTCTAAAGATGGAAACCGTTGGATCATTGTGTGCACCGATTATATGACAAGGTATGCCATAACGAAAGCAATCCCAGACGGAGGAGCAATCGAAACAGCTAAGTTCCTGGTTGAAGACGTCATCTTGAAGCATGGAGCTCCTAGAGAAATGATAACAGATCGCGGCAGAAATTTCATTTCTCAAGTAATAAAAGAGATCAATGCTCTGTGCGGAATTGTGCACAGATTTACAACGGCCTACCATCCCCAGACCAACGGCCTGACTGAAAGGTTCAACAAAACTCTGGGAGACATGCTGTCCATGTACACAGGTGTTGAGCAGAAGGACTGGGACCAAGTTTTGCCCTATGTAACTTTTGCTTACAACACTGCTAAACAGGAGGCGACCGGCTACACCCCGTTCTTTCTTGTCCACGCCCGCGAGGCCGAGACCTACATCGATGCCGTACTACCCTACCTACCAGATGAGATCTCTAACGACTACGTTGGAGAACTTGTGACCAGAGCTGAGGAAGCGCGTCAACTCTCCCGATCACGCCTTCTACAATCACAGGCGAAAGACCGTAGACTATACGACCAGAAACATACTCCAGTCTATTACCAGAAGGATGATCTTGTGTGGGTTTTTACTCCCATCCGAAAAGTAGGACTATCAGAAAAGCTACTGAAGAGATACTTCGGTCCCTATAAGGTGACCAAGAAGCTTTCAGAAGTTACGTATGAAGTAGAGCCCGTGGACCCCTCTCCCCGATCACGGAAAGCCAAGGATATCGTCCATGTCATTCGGATGAAGCCCTACCTGGACCCTGAAGAACAACATTCTATTCTGCTAGGGAACACCAGCCGTGATAAATTTCCTTCCAGAACAAGGGCTGAGACAAGCTAATCAGCGGGTCGCTGTTTTTTTTCTAAGGAGGGAATAATGTCAAGAAGCCCAGCGGCTCCAATCACGAGAGGCCCCATGGGACGTTTGTCAATCATCGCTGGACACCGGGTGTGAGGGGTTCTGGGGAATCTGGCCGGCGGGGGGGAGCTGACGTCCCTCATTAGGATTAACCTTAACTTGGGGTAAGTTCTACTTTATCCATCTCCCTATAAAAACCCCTTATAATAAATTAATTATCCCCAAACTTGCCCTTGCTTTATTTATCTCCGCGACAATATTTATAGAACATATGGCACCAGAGAGGAAGGGATTCTCCAGAACTTAAAAACTTCAGTTAAAAAATAAAAGAGGCGTCTTACTGGCTTACGACGTAGAAGGCGGCGAGTGCCGCCGCCAGTTTGAAATCAATGAAGTAATTGCTTCCTCCTTAGAGGCGGCTGACATCCGGACTTGGCCTTGAGGACGTCCAATTAGCACAATCAGCAGCAGCCGTGGGAAGTATGTGCGCCGAATGGCACCGACTCAAACCTTCCTCTAGACTGCATCCTAAAGTCAAAATAGCCAAGTGTGTGGGGTTTATTTAGTGGTGCTCTGTTTGATGATGTTTACTATTTGGTTAGAAAATGGATTTACAAGCTAGTGCTGCACAGAGGTTGGCTATAGTGTGGTTCCTGATACGTTTTCTCCACGCCACTTTTTCCCCTAAACAGTCTAGCTTTAAAATTTAACAAATAACGAATACGTTGGCTCGTCTAAAATTTTAGTATTGGGTAACGGTTAACTCTAACAGTGCACTGTGTCCGCGAACGGATGCAATTGTAATGTTCCATCAAAGCACAAGTATAGGCGAATTACGCCTAATCAAAACACAAAAAAACAATATGTCAAATTTATCGTCCTTGCAGCAGGCATTCAGTAGAGTTGTCTTCCTCAAGTCAACTGCAGTTTAAGCAGTTCAAGAAGGGCCATGTTTCCACAAAATGTATCGGGTTTGGATCCCCAAAGCCTGCGGCCAATATATTCTGACATAATAATGTACGAATCCTTTTATGTAACAGTGGGTATATCGACAAACATATTACAGAAATTCCTCGGTAGTGCTTCCACTATTTCAAAAACTGAGCGTAAGGCGACGGCACTGTGTCCTCAGGTTGTTCGCAAAAGACAAGAGTACTCGTTTGTCAGTAGCTTCGGGAAAAGGTATCACAACTTAACGAATCCTTCAATAAAAAATCAATAATTATTTATGAAGCCCCCCCAGAGATATATCATCCCAGCCTTGTAGTTTAGGAAACATCCTCTTCACCAGCACCGAAGAAGGATAAAGTTACACACTCCGCGTGATATATATGTAACGGTAATTTCACCCTTTGGCAGCCGTTGAAGGATTTACCAACATGTAGTTTCCCGCATTCAGCAGCAACGCCATGTTTTATTTGACAGTTTTGAATATTCTCTACTTTCTCATATATGACAAAAACGCCTACAGAACTATAGCTATCTCCCTAGCATCATAACAATACTGATTGTGTCACATTATCGTTGTTATCCTTATTTTGAACGAAAAGGACGTTGAATGCTTCTTTCTTTCCCTATTTTTTTCCCCGGTGACTTTCCCCTTTCCAGATAATATACTCAGTGTTAATGATTTGTTTATTGCTTCTAAATGAGATGTAAAGTTAAGGAGAAATGTAACATATTTTTTCTCCATAGAGGAATAATATTGTTACACGGCCACCGCCATGTCAAGGATGACCAAATAAGCACGCGGGATCGGTAAAGATCTCTGTTCGACTTCTCTTTATTTACCTTCGTGACTTATGGAGAACAAAGCTAGTTACATACAGGGAAGATGACTTCACTCCTGACCACCAGATAAGCATCTCCTTCTTGACTGGTCAATCGACCCCCCTCAGCCATCCTTGGGGTGAATACATGAGGCCGAGCTAACCCTGCTTGCCACCACGGCGTTTGTCGAAGCTTTCTTGTCGTAACACCACATATATATTAGATGCATATATTGGATTTATAATTATTCTATTGTTACAATATTTCGAGGGGCAACCCGCCTCTCTTTATCGAGGATGTTTGTGTTTTTTTACTAACACATGCGAGCACGCGTACACCATCTCGTTCTACAAGGCAATGAAAGAATTGTATCTTTGATTTAAATATTGCATTCAGTATATATACAGCTAATAATTATATTTAATATTATAAATTATTATTTTATCTATGAAAGATAGAGAGAGAGATTTATATACAACAGTGTAATTGTAAATTGTGTGTATGCATATTAATTCTAAATTAATGATAAATATATATATATAGGTTTTTCACTCCGGTGTACAAAACGTAACGGAAGTCATAAAGAAAGACCCAAATAAGACACCATTACGTTTTTTACTAGAGTAATAGACTTAAATTCATTGTTTTAATGCATTTCAAAATAGGATAGGTGTCACATTTGGAACATAATTATTTATGAAAACCAGAGATATATATCACTTACCTTGTAGTTTAGGAATCACCCTCTTTACAACCACTAATGAAGGCTAAGGCAGGGGTGGGCAAATTGCGGCTCGCGAGCCACATGCGGCTCTTTGGATGTAAAGCTGCGGCTCTTTATATAGTTCTATACGCAAATATTATTTATGCGATTAATATTTATTGTTGGCAAGAAACAGATTTGTGGCTCTTAAAAACTTTGAAAATTTGTAAATAGTAATTTTTGACTCTTCGGACGCAAAAGTTTGCCGACCCCTGGACTAAGGTTACACACTCCGCGTGATATAAATATATTTAGGGTAGTGGGAGGATATTATTTGTGTATCAAAAGTGACACCCATCCCTTTTAAAATGCATTAAAATAATGCATTTAAGTCTATCACCCCAGTACAAAGTAAAATGTTGGCTCATTTGGGTCATTATTAATCACTTCCATTACGCTTTATACGCTGAGGTGATAAACCGAAATTAATTGTTTTGATACATTTTCACAAAGGGAGATGCGCCACTTTTGGTATATACAAGGTATGTCCCATAAGTTCCCGGACTGGGTCCATAAAAAAATAAATAAATGGAAAATGTAAATAAATTTGACTGTTTATTATAGAAAAAAAATATCTGGCAACACGGTGGTACCAATATCGAGTCGGTAGGTGCGCGCGCGCCAAGGTAATTCTAATTTATTTAAAGGTCACACCTAGCGCTGCGGCGATTTTACGATGGGAAAAAATTGAAGCAGAGGATTTGCATAGAATTTTGTGTGAAACTTCAAATATTAGCAACCGAAACTTTTGAAATGCTTAATAAAGCATTCCCCAATGACGCCCCAAAGAAAACAACTGTTTTTGAATGGCATTCTAGATTTAAAGCTGGCCGAATTTCTATTGAGGATGCTCCTCGTCAAGGACGCCCAAAATTTCAAAGTACTGATAAAATGTGCAAAAAATCACCGATTTGATAAAAGAAAATCCTCAAACCACTTTGCTGGAGCTAGAGCAAGACACAGGCATCTCTAAAACAACGATTGGAAAGATCGTAACCGAAGATTTGAAGCTCAAAAAGACTCCTGCAAAATGCATCCCAAGATTCCTCACTAATGAGCAAAATCTGTGTCGGCTTGCAACCTGTGAAGACATGTTTAAAATGACAAGAACGGATCCGGAATGGAAAGACAAGATAATCACAGGCGATGAGACATGGGTCTATGGCTATGACCCTGAAACCAAGCGTCAATCTGCCGAGTGGAGAGGTCAGGGTGAGCCTAGACCCAAAAAATCCAGGATATTGATATCCAGAAACAAGGTGTTGCTGGTCGCTTTTTTGGATAACAAGGGCATTGTTCATCACGAGTATCTTCCTGCAGGCCAAACAGTTATTAAGGAAATGTATTTGAGCATTTTTCGCCGTCTAAGGGAAGCAACTCGAAAAAAAGGCCAGAAAAATGGACTAATGGTGACTGGATCCTACACCATGACATTGCCCGCCCTCACACAGCGCACTTGGTGACGAGTTTTTTGGCGAAAAACGGGACAGAAATCCTACCTCAACCACCCTATTCCCCAGACATCGCACCAAATGACTTTTTCCTGTTCCCCAAACTCAAAGCAGTTCTAAAAGGAAGACATTTTGACACCAGGGAAGACAAAATAGAAAAATCGCTGCTGGCATTGAAGAGCATTCCAAATAAGGCCTATAAAAACTGTTTCGACAATTGAGAGAAACGATGGCGCTGGTGCTTTGAAGCAAGGGGGGATTACTTTGAAAAGTTTTAATAAAAAAATTAAAAAAAAATCTTATCTTTTTTTTTTATGGACCCAGTCCGGGAACTTATGGGACATACCTTGTATGTATTCATACAAATAAACAGTACCTCTGTAAATTTTCTTGACATGCTAAATAGTTTTCTAAAAAGTAAGTGGCAATTATTTTTCTTCTATCCTTATATCTTGGTACATCTGTGTGACCGACATTCTTTTGTCTATATCATTTATAACTTTTCAAACGCCATTATTTGTTGGCTTTTAAAATTACGTTTTTATTTCAGGAAATCCAAACTATAGAATCTAAAGGACTGGAGAGAGAGATTTGGAAGGAATCTTTTTAATCGTGCCACTAGTTTGTCTTTCTTGTACCTTGGAAAAATTCGATGGCGTAATCTTGTATGTTTGCGGGGTGTAAGGACACTGCATTCATGGACAAAACTTTAGTGGAGTATCTTTGATGTCACCGGTTGTCTATTTTTTTTAAAGAGACAGAGACAATTTTGTTAACACTTGTTTATCTCGTATGTCTTCAATAAGGTCACTGTGTATCAAATATTTTTCAGAGAGTTATTGTCTGAATCCTGATATACATGCTAAAAGGCACAATTTCCTTAAGTTTTGTCAATGAATGTATATTGAAGTCATCTTCGTATAGATATCTCGTGGAAATATATATATATATTGTTGCACCAGGTTGCGGCTTGGCAGACTCTTCAGCCATGATTCTCTCCTGTGCTGGGTCTTGCATCTTACCAGAGCGTGTTTCAACCATCCTACAAATTTATATAAGGGAATAATGAGATAAGTCTACTTTGAGTAGCCTCCAGAATAATTTATTTATTTTCTCACATCAAAGAGAGCAGTGAAGTCACACGTGTACCTAAATACAAATGATGATAATCTAAATAATCTGTTTTAAATAAATATCATAGAATATAAAAATAAATAAATATATAATTTAAATTTCAAATATATTAAAAATAATATAAGAAATACGCCATTAATCATGATGTAACACTTCCCCCTCTCCAGAGGTCGTCACGTCCTCGTGAGTTACCTCATCAATTCTCTCAAAATAGGGTTTGAGTCTTGAGACATGGACAATCAATGGGTCTTGGCCAGGATTATCTTTCGGCTCAATTAAGTAATTTACGTTAGACAGCTTCTTTAATATTCGATATGGGCCAAAATATTTTCTCAATAATTTTTCACATTTTCCGATTTTCCTGACTGGTGTCCAAACTGCCACTAAATGTCCTGGTTCATAGATTTTCTCATTGTGTTTTTTATCATAGTTTCTTTTCATTCTTTCCTGAGTCTTCTCTGTGTTGTTAATGACTACCTGTCTCGTCCTTGCTATTTTATCTAAGTAGTTTTCTATATATTCGTCGTAATCGTCCATGTTACTGTCCGTTGGGATATTCTCGTCGTTTAAGAGGGACTTGGGTTCCCTCCCAAACAACAGGAAAAATGGAGAGTAGCCTGTGGTTTCTTGAATCGTGGTATTATACGCGTGGGTGATAAAAGGGAGGATTTCATCCCAGTTCTTTTGGTCTGTGTTCACATACATGCTGATCATATTGATTAAAGTTCTATTTAGCCGTTCCGTTAGTCCGTTAGTCTGGGGGTGGTAGCTCGTTGTGAAGCAGTGTTTCACTTTGCACATTTTCATTACCTCCTTCATCAAATTGCTAGTGAATTGTGAACCTCTATCGCTAATAAGAAATCTTGGGGCCCCGTGACGCAAAATAATATGTTCAATTAAAAATGTAGAGACTTCTTTCACGGTTGCTTCTGATACTGCCTTTGTTTCAGCATACTTGGTATAATAATCAGTCAACACAATTATCCACTTCCTTCTTCTTTTCGTTGATGGCAAGGGGCCAACAAAGTCAATTCCGATTCTTTCAAAAGGGTAGTTAGCTGGGGGAATAGGTTGTAAAAGTCCAGAAGGCAAGTGATTTGAACCTTTCCGACTTTGGCAAAGGTGGCACGTCTTTACAAATTCTGAAACATCTTTCAACATGGAAGGCCAATAGTATTTATTCTTCAATCGGTAAGTGGTTCTGGCGACGCCCAGATGGCCATTCTGCATATGGTTGTGGTATTCACTCATGATTTCCTTCCTTCTCTTCTTTGGCACTACCAGCAACCATGCCCTACCTTCAGGATTTGGATTTTTCTTGTAGAGACACCCATTTTCTTCTTTGAAGTTCTGTGTAATTGAACGCTTGTTTGCACTAAGGTTCTCCTTAATATTCTCGATAAAATCATCCTTTTCGTCTATTATTTGATTCAGAAATAGTCTTTCATAATCTTCGTCCCATTCGTTTTCCGGTAAGGGTCCTCTAGATAGACCATCAGCGTCCAGATGTTTTTTTACCCGATTTGTGTATAATTTCGAAATTATATTCCTGAATCTTCAGTGCCCATCGTGCTAATCGGCCGGTCGGATCTTTCAGATTCTTAAGCCAGCATAGTGCGTGATGATCAGTTACGATTTTGAAGTGCCTTCCATATAGGTAGGGTCGTAACTTGGACATTGACCACACAACAGCTAGACATTCTTTTTCGGTAGTCGAATAATTTTGCTCAGGTTTGCTCAGTGTTCGACTTAAATATGAGATCACCTTTTCTTTATCGCCGAACTTTTGGACTAATGTTGCACCCAGGCCGATGTTAGATGCGTCAGTATGAATGTAAGTAATTGCATTAGGATCAAAGTGCCCTAAGATTGGAGGATTTATCAGTGCTACTTTAAGGGTTTGAAATGCTTTTTCTTGATTTTCTGTCCAGGTAAAAGGTACATTCTTTTTTATAAGACTGGTTAATGGATCGGCAATTTTTGAAAAAACCTTTGATAAATTTTCTATAATATGAGCACATTCCTAAAAATGATTGAACTTCTTTTATCTTTTTGGGCCGAGGAAAATCTCTAATAGCCTTGATATTATGCTCCGCTGGTTTTATACCATGTTGATTAGTTATATGGCCAAGAATCTCCAGTTCTTCGAAAGCAAATTGGCATTTTTTGTTGTTCAATTTTAAATTAGCCTCGCGAAAACATTTTAAAACAGCTTCTATTCTTTTGAGATGTGTTGAAAAATCCGAGCTATAAATGATTACGTCATCTAGATAACATAAGCAAATTTGCCATCTAAGATTACCAAGCATATTTTCCATGTTCCTCTCAAATGTAGCAGGGGCATTGCATAGACCAAAGGGCATTACGTTGAACTCATATAGGCCATGTGCTGTAGTGAAGGCTGTCTTTTCTTTATCTTTCTCCTCAACCTCTACTTGCCAATATCCTGATTTAAGGTCAATTGCTGAAAAGTATTTGGATCCTTGAAGTGTATCCAATACTTCATCAATTCTGGGAATTGGGTAAACATCCTTCACTGTTACATCATTCAATTTTCTGTAGTCAACGCAAAATCTGTACTTACCATCTCGCTTCTTGACCAAGATTACAGGGAAGGACCATGGACTCGAGGATGGTCTAATTATGCCGTCTCTGAGCATTTCATCAATTTGTTCTTTTATGATTTCTCGCTCTTTCGCGCTCACCCTATACGGCTTGTGTTTGATCGGTTTCGCGCCTTCTGTATCAATCCGATGTTTCGCTAAGTTGGATCTTCCTAATCCCGACGAAAACAAATCCTCGTACTTTTCCAAAACTTGTTTCAATTGCTCCTTTTCCGTATATGCTAAATTTTCGTTTATCTGAAATTGGGGTTCTTCATGCTCTTTTTGTTCACTTTCTTCCATAAGATTCACTTCGGCTGGCTGGCTTCCAAAGCACAATGTTTGGTTTTTTAATATTTTTAATGGTCGAGGGTGAGGGTTTGTTATCCAGATATATGTTTCCTTATTCACAACATTTATTAAGCTTCTCGCTAGTCGAAGTCCATTTGTTTGAAACATTTTATGGTTCTCCTCGATGATGTATTCGCCATCCTCTGTTTCTATTGAGGCCCTAATCAATTTAATAGATAGTTTAGGTATAACGGTATCTGTAGTGCTCTTTATTTTTTTCAGATCATAATTGCTTACGTCATGATTACTCATCAAATTATATTTATTGTTTCTCGTTTACAATCAATTTTAGCATTCATTTTTTTAAGGAAATCTCGTCCAAGAATAAGAGTTCGTAGATGCGCGTCCATTACTACAAATTCGTGGGATAATTCAGTGTCATCAATTTTCAAATCTAAAATAATGCTACCTACCATATCTAATTTTTTGCCATCGGGTCCTGAACACGTTTTAGTGAGACTATTTATTTCACGGCCAACAAAAAGTGCTGTTCTTAGGTCGACCACTGAAAGATCGGCGCCTGTATCAATCAAAGCTTCGCATAACCCTATCTTGTCCACATTAATATTAATTTTGTACCTAGGGTCCAACTTTCTAATTCCATTTATGGTCGACTTGCTTTGATTGAAGGAATCAGGCGCGACACTTAGTTTAAATCTTCCAACACGGAATATTCGTTTGTGTGTCATTACAAACATCCGCATAGAGGCGAGGCCGTGTATAATCTTTCCTTTCGTCCATTTGAAGATTTTCTTGGCTCTTGTCTTGGGAAACTGAGGGGTCCTCTTCTACGATCCTCACAAACTTGACTCTGCAATACCGCGCTACGTGTCCTGGCCTGTTACACTTGAAACATATTGGTCTCCCGTCTTCTGCCCTATTCCTATTTGAATTTGGATTCTTATTGTATGTTTTACTTGGGTAGACCGGTTTTGGCTCAGGATTGGGAGTGTAAGATCGTCTAGGGGCAGATACCTGGGGCAGAGGCTTGTTCTGGTAGTACCTCGGAGTGGGGGCCTGGGGTTTGGAGGTGTTCTGGTAGTACCTCGGAGCGGGTGCCTGGGGCTTGGAGGTGTTCTGATATGGTCTTCTGAACGACGTAGCATTCTTCCATTGCTCTTGATGATGGGGACGAGGAGAGCGTGGTCCATTATATAGAGATTTTGATTTTTCTGCACGTTCTTGGTAATTCTTTTCGAACAAATCCAGCTTTTTACAAATTTCTAGAAGTTCATTGGTATTTTTAGGAGGGTTTAGGTGAAGGGCAAAAGAGTATTCTTTCTTCAACCCTCCAATAACCCAGTTTATTTTAGTCTCTTCTTCCATTTGGGGGTCGACCTTGTTGCACAGTACAAGGATATCCTCTGCGAACCTGATTGCAGGTTCATTCCACTGTTGCATCCTGTTTAGTCTCATCTTAATTTCTTCTTTGTTGGCGTCTGAGGCAAAATCCTCAATTAGGCGGCTCTTGAAATTTTCCCAGCTGGTGAAACTTATCTTGTGTAGGTTCAGCCAGGTTTTGGCGCTACCAATCATATTCATGGCAGCATAACGAGAGATAATGTAGTCTGCCCAATGGTACAGGAAGCCAATTTCTTCAAGAGATTCAATCCATGGGCGAGGGTCTTCCGTTCCATCATACTTGGGGATGTCGATGTTGGGATTCAGGACAACTGGGTTGGAACTAGCATCTCTACCAATTGTTGCACCAGGTTGCGGCTTGGCAGACTCTTCAGCCATGATTCTCTCCTGTGCTGGGTCTTGCATCTTACCAGAGCGTGTTTCAACCATCCTACAAATTTATATAAGGGAATAATGAGATAAGTCTACTTTGAGTAGCCTCCAGAATAATTTATTTATTTTCTCACATCAAAGAGAGCAGTGAAGTCACACGTGTACTAAATACAAATGATGATAATCTAAATAATCTGTTTTAAATAAATATCATAGAATATAAAAATAAATAAATATATAATTTAAATTTCAAATATATTAAAAATAATATAAGAAATACGCCATTAATCATGATGTAACAATATATATATATTTCCGATTTAGTTTTAATACACACGGCCAACATACTTTCCTTCAAATAACTTCTTAATATTTTTCTGTCACTTTTCAATCAGTAAAACATCCCACAGTCGGGCAGGAAGTTCTCCTTTCAATATTTCAACTATAGATAACGCTCATACACGTCACCCCTTCCTCAATTGTAGAAAACACATTTTTCTTTGTTCATTACAACTCCGAGGGCTAATCGATATGTAAGGTAAAAAATAAAGAAAGAAAATTTGTTTTTGGAAAATGATGATTTGATTTTTCAACATAGTTCCCATTCAGCTCCATACACCTGGTTCATCGATGTTCTGATTTTTTTATCCCCTCGGAAAAGTATTATGTTTTCAGGTTGCGCCGTAGAGAGAGAGAGCGATTGATTCCAAAATGAATTTCGAGCTGTTATCAAGCATTTATTTTTTAAACGTTGGTTGGCGTCTCAAATTAAAGCCGAGCTAAAAGAAGTTCATATAGACTCAGTCCCATCACATTTAAGGCAATTCATTACTGGATGGATGAATTTAAACGGCCGAAAATAAACACGAGATGAACCACGTTCTGAACGGCTTATGGATATAACCACGCCAGAAATGGTATAAAAAATCCTTTGCATCGTTATGGAGGATCGACGAGTGACGATACGTGAGATAGCTGAGACCACGGGCATCTCATTAGACAGTCTACATCATATCCTTCATGTAAAGTTACAGATGAAGTTGTGTGTTAGATGGGTGCCGCTACTGTTTACGATCGACCAAAAGTGCATGACATTTCCCCGCAGTGTTTATTGCTGATAGCTCTTGATATGATAGCTCTAATTTTTGAAACTTTTGCGTCGGTTTGTGACGGTAGACGTGACCTGAATACACCGCTACCCACCAGAATCCAACAGCAGTCAAAGCAGTGGACAGGACTGGGTGAACGGGCTCCAAAGAAGGCAAAGACTGTTGTGTCATCCGGAAAGGTGATGGCCACTGTCTTTTGGGATTCCCAAGGAATATTTCTAATTGACTACTTTAAAAACGGACAAACAATAACAGGAGAATATTATTCAGCACTTATGGATCGATTAAAGGAAGAATTGCGTGCCAAACCTCCGAGATTGGTTCGGAAAAAGGTGCTTTTTCACCACGATAATGCTCCGCCCCATAGGTCGAATGTAGCAGCTGCCAAATTGTTTGAATTAGGTTTCCAATTGATCCCTCATCTATCATATCCCCATATTTGACCCCGTGTGACTTGTTCCGCTTCCCAAATCTAAATAAATGGCTGGGAGGGGGGATTTTATAAATTGAGGAGGATATCGACGATGTAAATGGATACTTTGAGAACCTCGAAACATCCTATTTTTCCGAGAGGATTAAAAAAGACAGAACATAGCTGAACCAGGTGTGTGGAGCTGAATGGGGACTATGTTGAAAAATCAAAATATTATTTTCCAAAAACAAATTTCCTTTATTTTTTACCTTACTTATCGAACAGCCCTCGTATTTACTTTGAAATAACCCATGTAGCTTTCTTGCGTTTATCCTCACAATTCGCCCAAATATTGGTGTTATAACAAGAAACCTTTGTGAATTGTAAGTCTTGCATAAAACACTTTCAGCTTTCGGATAAATGACATATCTTGACCGCTCTCAAATGAGCAGTTTAGACATCAGAACGCCATCCTGAGATACATCCTACATTACGCTGAGCGCCAACGGCCCGAAACGCTTACGTGATTGTATTTTCTTGATTTTATCAAAAGAAATTAATTGGCTAATATATTTTGGAATAAAGCAACGTTTAGTTGATATTTATACCGGTAGATGGCGCTGTGCCCTTTTAAAAAGTTCCTATGAGTGGTCAGGATATAAATTCATTTTACAGTTTGATCGCTTCTCCTTTTTTAAAGGGATTTCAAAGCCTTTTTTAAAAACGTAATTGAGCGTTTTTTTCTCTTATGCAATTAGTAATATTTATTATTTCGCCAAATGAAACATTTTAATATTCAAGTATTATTATAGTTTTTGCACAAACACACAAAAAATAATATATTTAGGAAAGTGATAAAATGGTGAGCACAATTTTTTTTTCTAATTTTATTGAGGAAGAGTTTTAACAATGTCACAGTTACATGTCACGCGCCTACTTTAAGTTACAAAAAAAAAAAAAAAAAGCATAAGACGCTGCACTCTTTTTATTTGATTGGTTAAAAAAGCTTTCTGGCAAACTCTTCTTCAGAAAGCTTCTTTTAATCGAGCAAATAAAAGAATATCGGCGTCTTATACTTTTGTTTGTAATTTGACGAAATCTCCGCAATCCTGTGATGATACTTGTACATTAGGAAACTCCGCCCAAGCCCGGATGAAAAAGGAGGAGGGGGAGCAGTAACAAGCTCACTAAAAAACCTGGGCTCAGCTGGCCCGGCTGATAGTACCCTGTAAGGACTCCAGGGATACAGGATGAGCAGCATTTGTACTCCATGTTAGGAGAAGCTGCACATGGCGTCTGTTCTTCATGTCAGAGACGGCCATTTCTTTTAAAGCTAAGTCGACCTGCCACTGAGTAGTGCTCCCAGTCTTAATGACAAAGGCAGACGCATTCTACTTCACCCAGTCATGATGGTTGTTAAACAGACACCACCAAGGGTCACAACTTGATACCCTAATATGATTGAGTGGGGATAAGAAAGAATAATAATAAGAAGAGGACTCTCTATGGCCGAATGGAACAAGCAAGGTAAATTCAAATGTCATATGATGGGTCCAGAAATACTGGAAGTTATTTAGGTCCTGAAATACGCCTTGCTACTTTAATTATAACTAATTAAAAAAAAAAATTATTGGTATATCTCAATTACTAAATCTCTTGGCGTAAAAATATCTATTCTATAAAATAAGTTTCTGTGAAGAAAAGATGTTTCTGTTAGGATGTGGACATCAACTTTGGATTGCCATAACTACATAGTAAGATTATAAACTCAAAAGGAGCTTCTTCTGTAGAACATGTGTATTTCGCTAGCATCGTTCGCTCGAATTATGCTTTATAATTCGCCCGTTGTCGCTCAAAAGTTAGCGAAATAAACATGTTCTACGGAAGAAGCTCCTTTTGGGTTTATAATCTTACAAAAATATCTTTCTCTCACCAGAATTTCAGCCAATATAATGAACATAACAGGGAGTTGAGGAATGGTACTTGTATGCTTTAAATGTTTCCGTTTAAATATTCTAAGTGATCAAAATTACTGGTTTCACCCCACTCTGTAAATGTAGGAGAGAATATTCCATACACCCTCTTACTTCACCGATGACAACCGTTAGTGAACTTAAGCTTTTTTGTTATGATTCAGTTCTGATAGAGTTATAAATTGTAGTTTCAATATTAAATAAAACTATTTGTTATTTATATATTACAACAACACACACAACAACAAAAAGCTTTATTAAGACCTTTTTTTTTTCGCTATTATACATATATACAGATTCTCCAAGCACAGAAATTTAGGGTACACAAAGGAATAAGAGTAATAGTACCAGTAATACGCATTGTTATTATTATTATTATTATTATTTTTAAAGTTGATAAAATCTAATGATGTGTGCTATACATTTTACAACACATCAAAAAGCTTTATTAAGACATTTCAGTCTTATACAGATTCTCCGAGCGCACAGAAATGTAGGGTACATGGAGGAATAACAATAATAGTACCAGTAATAAGCGCAATGTTATTATTATTATTTTTTTTAAGTTAAAAACAATCAATGGTAATATGAAATTTATATACAGGAAAACTTAATTAAGACAATCAAGCTAATAAACGATTAATCTGGGTAAATTTGCAGAAAATAAATTTGTGCTATATATTATCGAATACACACTTTTAGAGACAAGCTATACTCATACAAAAGAATACCTGTTTCATATGCTAGCTTAACAAACCTTTTATACAGAAGGCATAAAATAAGCAACAAAAAGCTTTATTAAGACCTTTTGGTCTTATACAGATTCTCCGAGTAGAAGAGGGAATATACAGAAATAACACAGTAATAGTAACAATAATCAGCAATGTTATTTATAATGTATCAAATAGAGGGAAAGAAGAAAGAAAGACCTTGGCATATACTTATATACAATCAATCGAGAACAAACAGTTCTTTGTCTTAAAGAATAATAATTAGTAGAATTAACAGAAATTTAGATTAGTACAAGTAAAAAATGGAATATACAACAATGTTTTATATATCATTACATCTATACAGTTTTATACTTTTTTTCAAAATTATTATTTCTATTACACGTGGTATCATGGTGGGTAGAAGTTTGCGGCTGCTTTTACCGTAAAGTGCACCACATGTCTACACATGTGAAAAGCAGTTCGACTTTTGCACTTAAAAATATGCCAGAGCCCCGTTTGGTTATTGCACTCGCTGGTGAGTTTGGACTTTTGCAAGAATCGGGGGCCATTGGAGCATTTTTTTTTTTTAATCAGAAAAAAGTGCCCAATGCGGGATTCGATCCCGGGTCGTAGCGGTTGAAACCAACAGTTTAGACCACCCTTCCACCGACCTTCCAGTTTTATACATGGATCAAGGGTAGAGGATTATCTATAGTCAGGATATAAAAATCAGGAAGGTAAAATCCACCTGAATATAAAATATAGAGAGAACTTTAGGCTGTTCCTTTAATCAAACGACGTTCTCAAGAGCCCCCTGCAGCAGGATCGTCTGCTAACAATAAACAACCGCCTGCTCATCTAGCTTGACTCCCCCCTCCCTCCCTACAAATTGATTCGACGGCGGCAATTTCCCCTCCGTTTCCTTTCTGTGTTGTTTCGTACTGATGACGGTTGTTCCATCATTACCCGAGCTACCGCTAAATTTAGCTCGGCACTGTCAGAACTAAGCTGTCATCACGTTTTCTGGTTAAACGGGCTCGTAAGGTAAACTATACGTATTTAATCTATCTCTTCGTTTTTTTTTTTTAATTAGAATGATCCTTACATGGCCTGATGTAGTAAATAGTAAAATATATTAGATAATACAAAGGCATATATTGGATTTAATAAAATATTTATTTGCCAATATTTCGGTTGGCTGAACGCCAAACCTTTATCAAGGCATTACATTTTTGTATAAACTGTTATAATATCACAGTTGAAATAATAATTTTAAAAAAATCAAAAACTGTGATATTATAACACTATGCGGCGCTGAGTTTGTTTTTACAAAAATGTAATGCCTTGATAAAGGTTTGGCGTTCAGCCAACCGAAATATTGCCAAATAAATATTTTATTAAATCCAATATATGCCTTTTTATTATCTAATGATTTAAATATGGATTGCTCTATTTTCAAAAAGTAAAATATATGTATCATGTCTTCTTTTTTATTCTAACCATTGTATGTATGTATATATAAAAGCACAGATAGGATATTTTAAGAAATAAATTATATTTTGATCCAAAATATGTCTTTTTATTTAAAGATTATAAGAAAAATAAACTATTTCAACGCGCGTGTATGATTATTTTTGTATTAAAACAATTTTCTACTGTGTCCTAACTGCAATGATGGGAGGGTCAATGATGAACCCTCCAGCCATTTCTTAGCTGTTTTCCTTTTATACCGATATTGAAGCTAGACTCTTGGAAAAGAGATTTTAAATGAACTATGGTCATAAGCTTTGAGGATAGAAGAAATATTGTTTTAATTCAAAAATAATCCTCTACACGTCGAAAAGAGTTTATATTTCTTATAACAGATAGGCTATTAAGAAAAAGGCATCTCCTTATCATGAAACTGGAAGTTTCTGATGGCTTGCGCCATCTATCGGAATAAATATAAAATATTTGTTGATTTTTAATTATTCCAGAATTGGCAATCAAGAATGGGTATTGGGCCACAATTCTGGAATAATTAAAAATCAATAAATAGTTGATATCAATCAATATATAGTTCATAACAAATGGTTGATTAATCAAGAATGAGTATTTACAAATTTTGGAATAATAATTTTAAAAAAATCAACAAATAATTGATATTTATTCTGACAAATGAATCAAGCCATCAGCAAATTCTAGTTGCATGATATGGAGATGCCTTTTTTCTTAATTTATTCATCTTATCCCAGTAGAATTTCACATTTGTACTATTTTTTTTTTCAGATAGGCTATTGTTGTTGTAATTTTGGGATGTTTCCCGGAATTAAATAGGCAGTTTATTGGCACGTGTGTGTCACACAAAGTGTGTTCGACGACTTGTGTCGCCGATCAATGCCAAACGCCCTTGATCCGGCCTACATAATCGGGTGATCAATTATGAGCCTGTCACGCTTGGAAGGCCGGCCGACCGTTCTTGCCAGTTTAAGTATTGCAGTGTTACATTTTCTTGGTGCTGGAAAATAACAGGAGAATGTTTTAAATCACCATATTTGTGAGAGATTAAAAACCAACTTTTATATTTTAAGAAGGCTTTGTGTATGTACACTCATGGACAAAACTTAAGGAAGTGAAAAGTCTTTAATTTCTCCTGTTTTTTCTTTTTGAAGGAGACAGAGGCTAATTTTTGTTCACACTTGGTTATCTCGTGTGTCTTCAATGAAGGTCACTGTGTATCAAATATCTTTCAGAGTTAATGTTTGAATCCCGATATACATGCTAAAAGGTACAACTTCCTTAAGATTTCTTCATGTGTGTATATGTATAAAAAGATCACCTCTCCTGCCAAAACAATTGTCAATTTATGGCCCAGCAATTGGTACAGTACAACATTTTAAACAGATAGCTAGCATCAGTCGCCTCGCATTCAGAACTTATTGGGTTACTCTAAAAATGTCTGGGGCAGAAGATTCCCACTTTGCTAATAGAAGAACGTCGGAAAATTCAAATAAATCAATGGTATTAAGGAGATGATGTGAAAATGGAGAAAGCTACTCGCAAGAGTGCCATGGACAGATAAATGGCCAAATTTCTAAAAGAGGTAAAATCTTCCCATTACATTCGTGGCAAAGACAAAACATTCAGGAGATAAGTTTCTTCATCAATTTATTATGACATCAAGCTTTCGGGCATAGCGAGGCCCTTCTACAGGATCAAATGTATAAGAAAAAATTCTTATACATTTGATCCTGTAGAAGGGCCTCGCTATGCCCGAAAGCTTGATGTCATAATAAATTGATGAAGAAACTTATCTCCTGAATGTTTTGTCTTTGCCACGAAATGGCCAAATGTTTCAATCATAAAATTAATCCTGTTAGATTCTCCTAGAATCCCAAATATGTAAATATAGACTAACCTACATGGACATATAATGAGAGTAAATGGTTAGCAAATATGGTGATGTTGGGGGAATTGAAGGAAGAGAGGAAAATCTGCAATGAGATGGCTAGTAGGGGTCAAGGAAGATCACTAGATGAGCTGGGAATGATGTTCACTAATAGATCAAATTGGAGAATATTCGACCCTATAGTAACCAAAAGTCGGCTTGATGGACATTAACAACATAAAGGAGGAGAATAAACGCTAACAACATAGAGGCGGCACGCTAAATTTGAAATGCCCCCTTCTCAGATAGAAACTCTGTCCGGGCACAAACACAAAAGGAAGAAGGAAACTGCCGTTGCCAAAAATGTAGCCCCGTCCCCATCTCTTTTTCTATATATTTAGCCGCCGTCGCTCCATTGTTTCATTGCGTGGTGCTATGGGGCTACCTTCCCGCAGCCTCGATGCTTGCCTAGTATGTCATGTTGATATGGAAATGTCCGTTGTCCATTGACCCAATGTTTTACAGTCGTGTGTTCTCTACAGTACTCCCCCACCTACATCCTTCGCACCAAATACTTTTTCCAAAATTATTATCCTTAGTGCACGTGGTACACAGGCCATTATAATCATGGTGGGTAGAAGTTGGCGACTGCTTTTACTGTAAGTGCACCACATGTCTACAGGTAAAAAGTCATCAATTCACTTGGAATTAAATCTCGTTAAACTTCTGGTGAACATCTTCCACCTTTTTAAAAATTATTTTGCCTTACATTTATTCTGAATTAAAATAGAAAGAAATATATAGTTTGCCTTTGTACACCTAAAGTTTCAAAATTTTACAAAACAGAACAAAACCTATAAACTAAAAATATTTAAAACAAGCCCTAAATTATTTAAAATTCAACACTTGTGTCAAAATTAAGAAAAATATCCTCTTCCCTGATCGTGAAACTAAAAGTGGATGATGTCTTGAGCCATCTATCGGAAATAAATATACGTACGTGGTTAGCTTTTCTTTATTAATCAAGAAAGGGTATTTTTGGCCAATTCTGGAATAATTTAAAAAAAAATCAACAATTAGTTGATATTTATTCCTACAGATGGCGCAAGTCATCAGCAAATTTTAGTTCCACGATCAGAAGATGTCGTTAATTTATCCACCTGATACCCCAGTACAATTTCACTTCCGTACTATTTGTCACGTTGTAAAAAGTTTTAAAAGAATCCAAATCATATCGTCTTATCATCATCATCATCATATATGATTGAGCGGTTGAGTACAAACCGGCTTGTGACACACTTGACCGTGTTTGACAATCCGCCATCTTGTTTTTTTTTTTTTTTTTTTTTTTTTACGTGTCGAATTAAGAGCAGTCGAAGTCTTTCACGGTGATACTGTCGTGGTTTATCCGCTTCGGGTTACCTCTTTATATTCTAAGACAGGGGTCGGCAAACTGCGGCTCGCGAGCCACATGCGGCTTTTTATATAGTTCCATACGTAAATATTATTTATGTAAGTACTATTTATTTTTGGCAAGAAAAAAAAATGTGGCTCTTTAAAAACCTTGAAATTTTGTAAATTGTAATTTTTCGCTCTTCCGACTCAAAAGATTGCCGACCATTGTTCTAGAGTTATCTTAAAAAAAAAAAAAGAGAGAGTCAGTGGACGAGTGGGTAAAACCCTCGATTCCCGACAGCCATGAACCGGGATCTAATCCCGCGTTGGACACTTTGTTTTAATATGTAAATAACCTCCATATTCATTGTTGTAAATATGATAAGCTAGGTTGCTCTTTTTGAGCGGTACCTAATAAAGTGATTTTGGAAATAGGTTTATCTCATTCTTCCTGAAGATACAAAGATTTTCTTCAACTTGGATCTGAAGAGATCATTCTATTACTCTAATTGTGAGGAAGTTGTTTAATGCTGGTCATTTTTTCCCATTTTAAATTGTACAGATAATTTTTATAAGAAAAAAAAAAGCGGTATAAATTATTATAAAATTATTAATAATTAAATCAAAGAGCACAACACACAGTCTCTCTCGACATTCTTGCTTTTAAAATTTCTAAATAGATATTCAGATTTTTTTAAATTGTAAACGTAAATACTCGAATCTTCTCCGAATCTCATTTCCTTCCTAAAAGTATGTCGCCCACTGGATGAAATGGCCAATATTTCATGCCCTTTTTTAAAATTAAACGGTCAAGCGCCTTTTCTTCATTCCTGGGCCCTTCTTTATTTGAATCTTTATTGTTCAACCAAATTTGACGTGTTTTCAGGCATGCGAAGTTACTGTAAACAATCTTGTCTGCCCGTAGACAATCATTTTTCTAATTGGAAGCCACATTTGAAGAGAAGTGTGTGTTAACAATAATCCTTGGCGATAAAAACGAGCGAACTCGAATTTTTGTCCAACTTAACTCCGGTAGAAAAATGTATATATTTACGAATTTAAACTTTAATATTGAGACCTTTTAGAAAATTTTCATGTTTATTATTATAATCAAATCATTATGGAATAATTTACCTTTTTGGTTCCACTTCATTCTTACTAGATACCTTGCTAATCTTCATGAATATAATTTTGACTGTAATTGGAAATTTATTTGTTTGTTCTCATGTGTAAGGCTATTATATTATACAGTCTATACGAAGTGTGTAGGGGGATTTTGAGGGATTTTGAGTGATTCCATTTTTTTAAATTTGTTCGGAAATTCAAACTTGCATGCTTAGTTTCGTTATTTGTACTTTTGAAATACGGGTTTTAAATGATTAACTATTTCCTTAATAAAATTAAGTAATATATTAGACTGTGTGTTACTCACACCGAGTTGGAAATTTAGAAGATAAAACATCATACAGTGTTTTAGACTTTGAGTCTAGCGAAATTTTCTCCCATCCCATTTGCTTTGCTTCCATAATTTTATACTCTGATAACATTGTTCGCCATATTTTGTCACAAAATCCTACAAATCCCGTTATTACGTACATATTGAATCTTTCAAACGTTAGTTGGGGGACCAGGGAGGGGGGTATTGTGGCGGGACCTCCCGTACTATTCTTCTCCCCATCGATCCTCCCGGGTGGGTGACTCAGTCACTTGGGCACTTGCCAGCGCTTCGATTTATCAGCTGTCTCAGTCACATGGCCGTGCCACCGCTGAGGTAAGGACCGGGGCCTAGATGTATCCCCCGATGTTTAGTATTCCAGTCATATTAATAGATTACGTCCAATGTTTGATCAGAACAATCATTTGCTGAGATCAAGTTCCGTGTTTGGTCTGTCTGTCATTTGCCGAGGTGTATTCTGCCGTCATTTACAAAATAGAGGCTTGTAGTCTGAAATGAAGTTCACTGTTTTTCTTTTGGTCATTTGCAGCGGCGAGTTAGGTTTTTGTTGACAGTCATTTGCCGAAAACATGTTTTCGGCGCTATCCTTTTGTTGAAGTCCGGTATTTAATCTGCCAGTCATTTCATAGGTAAGTCCGAAGTTTTTTTTTTCTTCTTGTCATTTGTCAAGATGAGGCCCGGGGTTTGGTGTTCTAATCATTTGCAGAGACGAGTTCCGGGGTTTGGCCTTTTAGTCACTTGCAGAGATGAGGTCCGGGGTTTTTGTGTGTCAGTCATTTGCAGAGATTAGGTCCGGGGTTTGGTGTTCTAATCATTTGCAGAGATGAGTTCCGGGGTTTGGTGTTCTAATCATTTGCAGAGATGAGTTCCGGGGTTTGGCCTTTCAGTCACTTGCAGAGATGAGGTCCGGGGTTTTTGTGTGTCAGTCATTTGCAGAGATGAGGTCCGGGGTTTGGTCTTCTAGTCATTAGCAGAGATGAGGCCCGGGGTTTGGTCTTCTAGTCATTAGAAGAGATGAGTTCCGGGGTTTGGTCTTTTAGTCACTTGCAGAGATGAGGTCCGGGGTTTGGTCTTCTAGTCATTAGCAAAGATGAGATTCGGGGTTTGGTCTTCTAGTCATTTGCAGAGATGGTGTCCGGGGTTTTTGTCTGCCAGTCATTAGCAGAGATGAGGTCCGGGATTTGGTCTTCTAGTCATTTGCAAAGATGAGGTCCGGGGTTTGGTATTTTAGTCATTTGCAGAAATCAGGTTGGTTCTACACCTAGTCTATCATTTACCGAAGTGAGTTCAGGTTCTTGGTCGGGTAATCATTTGAATCGAAGTCAGAGCCTTGATTGTTATGGCAAGTCATTCGTTTAGGCCCAATAGTCGGGTCCGCCTACTGACTGCTGCTGATCTTGGTTCAAAATGTTTATTCAGTCGTCTCGACCAGATCAACAAATGCAGTCGGAAGCAATCCAGACTACACAGCCTGGTTAGTATCTCCTCACACCCGATAGAAATAGAATGGTTTGCCTTCTCCGGGTCTTAGTGCTTCAACTTTCTACCCAACTTTATTTTTTGCCCTCGTGCACATACATATTCATTTTTATTTCATTATCTTATTGAATTTTATTTATTGTCATAGTTCTTTTTATTAACTTGTGTATACATTATTACTTGTTAAAATGCTTATTTTTCTAATTTATGAGGTATGTGTATGTTCTCCCTAAAAAAAGCAGTGTATAGAGTATAAACTCTTGAAGCTTTGTATCATAAAAATAAACCACTTCAAAAAACCTATCTACGTTGGCCTAGAATGGACTATATCAGCGTTTTCCAAGGAATGACGTTCCTCACACGTGTCACCAAATGGCTTCTTTTTTTTTTTTTAATATCAAAATTTTTCTTTGGCAAAATAAAATACAATTTTGGATATGAGGAATTTATTATATTTATTTATTATATTCAAAATAAACCTTTTTATAGAATATTTATAGATAAAGATAATTTATAGATAAAGAGATTGTGTAAAGGTTTGTTATTTTTCTTTAGACTTTTCTTGTCTCGGCGAAAAATGGTATGTCAATGGTGACAAAAATTTGGGAACCAATGCTATAGATCATTGCTGTAAGAGCGATGTTATACACTAATAGGTACTCCATTAAAATGATCTCAAAACTATCTATATAATAGGAATATAATCTATTCCTTATTGTGATCTTATTGCTCTTCAAAACAACCTCTCTTCCTTCCCGATGACAGACAGAACTCGTGTTGTCAGCCAGCAATTTGTTTCCGATGCTTGTAGATCCCAAAACACGCAACTCTCCTTCGAAGAGAAGTTTTGCCATAGGAAATCTTTTTGTTGTTTCTTATTCCTTTGTGTAAAGATTACACGAATTCCATGAGTTCCATGCTCCTCGAACTGTTTTATGATAAGCAGCGGCCTCTCTCAAAGGTCCTGTTTAGTGCATCTAATGTAGGCCAAAATGTATTCTGGAGCTGCAGGTGCCAAGCTACATTTTGCGCAAGTGGGGTAGATTTTGTTATTATTTTCTATCTTCAATGGCTTGAGATGGCCTGTTCTAAATCTTGTTAGTGTTGTTTGATGCTGTCTGAGGTTCAGAGCCCCTTAAATACACTCTTTGCCCTTTTCACACAATATGTTTTACCAAACTTTCTTATAACGAGATACAATCATAAGATGGCCTACACATTTAATCGAAATATGCCTCAATTACTAACAAAAAATTGAAAAAAAAAGAGATACCAAAAAAAGCACTTTTATATTGATTAGCGAGGGGAAGAAATTATTACTTTCTACCGAGGGTGTATATAATCAACCGTCTATGGATAAAGCCAATATTTGTAGTGGACTGGACCAAATATATTTCTTAATTCAGTCTCAATCAATTTCATTTTATAGTTCTGTTATACCGGAATCCTTTTAATAACGGCACTATGTTCCCTTGAAGCTACCCTCTAATACCAGACAATTCACACCGCTAATATTATTTAGTATCCTTTTAATAACGGCACTATGTTCCCTTGAAGCTACCCTCTAATACCAGACAATTCACACCGCTAATATTATTTAGTATCCTTTTAATAACGGCACTATGTTCCCTTGAAGCTACTCTCTAATACCAGACAATTCACACCGCTAATATTATTTAGTATCCTTTTAATAACGGCACTATGTTCCCTTGAAGCTACTATCTAATACCAGACACTTCGCACCGACAATATTATTCAATATCCTTTTAATAACGGCACTATGCCCCACTGAAACCACCCTCTAATTCCAGACATCTTGCACCGCCAATATTCTTTAGTATCCTTTTAATACCGGCACTATGTCTCCTTGAAGCTACTCTCTAATACCAGACATATTGCACCGACAATATTATTTAGTATCCTTAATGCCGGTACTATGTCCCCTTGAAGCTACTGTCTAATTCCAGACATCTTGCACCGACAATATTATTTAGTATCCTTTTAATACCGGTACTATGTCTCCTTGAAGCTACTTTCTAATACCAGACACTTCGCATCGCTAATATTATTTAGTATCCTTTTAATACCGGTACTAAGTCTCCTTGAAGCTACTCTCTAATACCAGACACTTCGCATAGCTAATATTATTTAGTATCCTTTTAATACCGGTACTCTAAGTCTCCTTGAAGCTACTCTCTAATACCAGACACTTCGCATCGCTAATATTATTTAGTATCCTTTTAATACCGGTACTAAGACTCCTTGAAGCTACTCTCTAATACCAGACACTTCGCATCGCTAATATTATTTAGTATTCTTTTAATACCGGTACTAAGTCCCCTTGAAGCTACTCTCTAATTCCAGACATCTTGCACCGCCAATATTCTTTAGCATCCTTTTAATACCGGCACTATGTCCCCTTGAAGCTACTCTCTAATTCCAGACACTTCGCATCGCTAATATTATTTAGTATCCTTTTAATAACGGCACTATGTCCCCTTGAAGCTACTCTCTAATACCAGACACTTCGCATAGCTAATATTATTTAGTATCCTTTTAATACCGGTACTAAGTCTCCTTGAAGCTTCTCTCTAATACCAGACACTTCGCATCGCTAATATTATTTAGTATCCTTTTAATACCGGTACTAAGTCTCCTTGAAGCTACTCTCTAATACCAGACACTTCGCATCGCTAATATTATTTAGTATCCTTTTAAAAACGGCACTATGTCCCCTTGAAGCTACTCTCTAATACCAGACACTTCGCATAGCTAATATTATTTAGTATCCTTTTAATACCGGTACTAAGTCTCCTTGAAGCTACTCTCTAATACCAGACACTTCGCATCGCTAATATTATTTAGTATCCTTTTAATACCGGTACTAAGTCCCCTTGAAGCTACTCTCTAATTCCAGACATCTTGCACCGCCAATATTATTCAATATCCTTTTAATACCGGTACTAAGTCTCCTTGAAGCTACTCTCTAATACCAGACACTTCGCATCGCTAATATTATTTAGTATCCTTTTAATACCGGTACTAAGTCCCCTTGAAGCTACTCTCTAATTCCAGACATCTTGCACCGCCAATATTCTTTAGTATCCTTTTAATACCGGTACTAAGTCTCCTTGAAGCTACTCTCTAATACCAGACACTTCGCATCGCTAATATTATTTAGTATCCTTTTAATACCGGTACTAAGTCCCCTTGAAGCTACTCTCTAATTCCAGACATCTTGCACCGCCAATATTATTCAATATCCTTTTAATACCGGTACTATGCCTCCTTGAAACCACCCTAATACCAGACACTTTGTACTGCCGATATTATTCAATATTCCTTAAATACCGACAGTAAGGACTATCTCCATAATACCGGCACTTTCCACACTATCGTTTTAATTCCATTCACTCTCCATTGCGAACATCCTTCTTATTCAAGATCTCGCACTACCTACACTTCCCTGTTAGAATTCCTGATATATTGAGATACGTGGAGAGAAAGAACTTGCTTAATTTTCTTTCCTAACTTCCACCTACTTGGTCGATGCGCCAACAGTTCCCCTTTCGATCCCCAAATTACAGGTTACCGGAGGGAGTGTATTGGCACACGTCAACTTTCTTTCTTCACAGAAATTGCCTTCTTCTTTTCCCATAACCATAGGTGATGTATATATCCTGCTTTTGATATTGGATCGGGTCCTCTTATAATAATAATTGTCTTCCGCCTTCATTCTGACATATTATTTTGAAATGATCTCTTCTTTGAGAGATGTCAGGAGATTCATTAAAACTTCGCTGTGCTATTTATAAAATTTGGAAACACTATGCGAGGCAGTACTATTATATATATTCGAATTCATTCGACGTAATTATAAATCAGTTGCAGATTGTTGCAAAGAGTCTGTCTTCAAGAGTTGTAGTTCAACAGATTCTACCTATTACCATATAGCCCAAGCATTCGCTCACTATCAATAATTCTACCGAAACTTGGTTAAAATAGCTGGATGTTATTAACAATAACAAAAGCCTTCAACCTAGTGAAAAAATAGTACCAATGTGATATTGTACTGGGATAAGGTACATAAATTATGAAAGAAAAAAAGGCATCTCCATACCGTTAGCAACTCTCAGTTGCACGATAAGGAGATGCCTTTTTTCTTCTTCTTTAATCTAGTGTCATTGATGCATTGAATCATTTATTTGTTTGGCGTATATTTTGGTTTCCCCAGGATTGTGTGTGTATACGAAAGCTAAGACGGAAGGAATTATGGATGAAAGAAGAAGAAATAATCGATCTCCAGCGAGAGCTTGTCTGCCTCCAAGCTATTCCGGCATGCCGATGGACATAATTAGAATTCCTCAGCGCCTTTCTCCGCTATTGGACAATGCAGATTATCTCTCAATGGGGAATTCTCCCCCATCGGGGTTGTAAAACTTTGCCAGGAATAGGTTGATCAATACTGCCCGCCGTCTGATTGGCTCCCGACCTAGATTCCTAAACACCGAAAGCTCTCTAATTTTCTTCTAAACTTCCCAAAACTGACCTGAGCCCGCTAAACCTAGGAGAACATCTGTGCCTGCTTTAGACGCAGAGCTAGACAGATGCTGAGACATCTTTGAGGCTTCGAGTGGTTTTTTTACCTCCTCGACACACTGCAGAAGTAATTTGTTATTGTCAAAAGTTTTTTTGAAGGATTTTGATATTTTTTTCAATAGATGAGATGGAGAGAATTAAGACGATTCAATACAACTTTTGGCTGTCAGTGGTAGGATGGTCTAAACCGTTGGTTTTCGACCGCTACGACCCGGGATCGAATCCCGCATTGGGCACTTTTTTCTAAAAAAAATACTCCAATGGCCCCCGATTCTTGCAAAAGTCCAACCCCACCAACGAGTGCAAGTAATCAAACGGGGCTCTGGCACATTTGAAAGTGCAAAAGTGGAACTGATTTTCACATGTGTAGACATGTGCAATTACAGTAAAAGCAGTCGCCAACTTCTACCCACCATGGGTATCATTGCCTATACCACGTGTATTAGGGATAATAATAAAAAAAAAACTTTCATTTTGAGGAAGTAAGAGTGAGAGGAACACGCAGTGGTTTTTTTTATATATATATACTTTTTTTAGAAACTTTCTGGTTAATTTGCTTTTCTGTGTCATGAGTTATTCTAATTATTTTATATAATGGAACATATATATACTTATCGGAGTTTCCATTTGCTCCAGAAATGTGTAAAATTCTCTAAAGCTAGTGCGGTACCACTAATTGGGCGACATTTTGAGCCCATAAAAATATTATGGTTGATCGATAGGGTTTGTATGGGAACTTTCTATACAATCCTGGAGAACTCCTTCTTGTTGCAGAGACAATCCTGCAGATGTTAACAACAGCTGTCGATTTGACCAACCAACCTCTTTCAATCCAATGACCCGGCCTCTCAAATTCTGACATATGTTCGTAATGAGCATGAATCTTTCGGCGAAGCATTGATACAGTAGAAATAGGCTTGCTGCAAAATAGTAATCAGAAAATTTGAAAACCAGCTTGTGCCGCGTCAAATATTGAGTTTAGAATACTCGTGCTAGATGCACAGTTCAGATGCGCTTTAGCTCTTGCTTTGCATAAATCGGCCACCAAATTTCAATCACTTGCATGTTTGGTCGAAACATCTTTGTATACGTATTTTAATATAAATCGGACAACTCTTTTTTAAAAACTTTTTATTAATTAAATTATTTTACATCAAACTGGGTGTGTTCATATATCATCTATTTCCCCCAAAATATATATTTACATCTTTACTAAAACAATTTATGTCTGCTTTTAGCAAAATAGATTATTTTCAAGTGTAAATATCTTTGATTAATATTTACATTAGATGTGAATATCCTGGATATTAATTAAATAATGCAACAGGTTTCTGGAGATGAGTTTATTTTCATTTTATTATGGCATTCTGCAAGCTTTCTGGCATTTCCGCATTTCTACAGGAGTACAACAATGAACAATAATGAAACACCTTTAGATATTAATTAGATAGCTAGATAACTAGATATTAACTAGACTCGTATAGTTATTATATAACGGCGTTCATTATTGTCATTGTTGTACTCCTGTAGAAGGGCGGAATTGCCCGAAAGCTTGCAATTGCAATAATAGAATCAAAAGAAACTCATCTTCAGAAACCTATTGCATTATTTAATGAATAACATTTATAAGGGAATATAACGTGCTATCTATATATAAGAAATGGAAGCATTAAAGCACGAATGTTTTCTTTATAAAAATATATAACCAACTTCTACTGTCCTTACTGCGATGAAAAAAATATATATTGGGAGGGTTTGGCTTATCAGTGGTGAACCCTCCCAGCAGTTTCGCCAATTTAATCTACCGCTTCTTAGAGCTCTAATACTGTATTGGACGATTCTGCTTATATATGCTACACTGAATGTTGGAATCTTAGAAATGGTTTTCAACTATGGACATAAGCTTTTAGAACAGTAGAATTACATTTAAACATATGTTTTATATTCAAAAGAAACATTTGTGTTTAATGCTTCCAATTCTTATAAGTAGCAGTTGTTTATAAAATCACACACCATATGGCAGTTCAACTTTAAGGTATTTGAATGTGACTATTGAGTCTCCATTTTGAAACTATAGCATCCTTGTGTTGTCATCTTCCGCAGCAAGAACTAATCTTAGGTTTGTGTCACAGGAGACCGGCTCTTGGACGAGTCCAGCTCCTTGAGGTAAGTTCCATGCATGAGACGACAGCCATTGTATTCGAAAAAAGATGTAAAAAAAAAAAAAAGATTTTTAAATGTTTTGAAAATAGAAAATATAATGATATTACAAAAGTCACGAAAATATATAAAAGTAGGATGTATATAAAAATAGAACAGTTGAGGTTCAAACCTTTAAATTGTACAAATTGACATCGAGGTTGTCTGAGCAGATAATTGATATGTAAGAATTTTATTTTTTAAGTTACATTTTATTTAGACTTAAAGCGCTATGTCCCACTAGGGGCACTTGCACTTTAAAGGTGAAAGGAACATAGAAAGAAAATAAAGATATTTGAAATATGCACAAGAATTAGTATGCAATTTAGTTAGATGAAAAGAGAAAAAATACCAACACAATTGAAATATGTACAAAGAGTTGGTATGAAAATTTAGTTATATGAAATCAATTGTATATATATATATATAAAGTAGTGTATTCGAGGAAAACAATTTACAGATTGAAGAAAGTTTTAAGGAATATTTTAGAATGAAAATATGCTAGATATTAGAGATTTATTCACAATACAAAACACAATGCTTAACAGAGTTAATGTCTAAATAAGAGCGTTCAAATGGAATTTAGTGTTGTTTTTTTTTTTATTTAATAAAAAATTCAAAATAAATCTGCAAAAATGAGTAAAATTTTAAATATTTGTCTTTTGTTGAAATTAGATCAAACGGGTTTTATACATTTTGTCCATTGTTTATTCTATACTCTTGGAAGTGATAATGTAGCTGCGGTTTTTGCTCGTCGATATGAAGCATATTGTTACACCAGGTTGCGGTTTGGCAGACTCTTCAGCCTAGATTCGCTCCTGCGCCGTGTCTTGCATCTTACCAGAGCGTGTTTCAACCATCCTACAAGGTTATATAAGGTAATAATGAGATAACTCTAAGTAGCCTTCAGAATAATTTATTTATTTCTCACATCAATGAGAGCTGTGAAGTAACACAGTGTACCAAAATGCAAATGGTGATTTTTATAGTACATAATCTATTTATAATATATATTTTGTTTAATAAAGTAAATAAATATGAAATATCAATTTGAATTTAAATTATATGAAAATTAATATTACAAATTAAAATAAAATAGGTGCATTAACCATGATGCAACAATATATGGCTCCCGTGATGATTGTGGGGCAAGTAAAGATGGTTGCGCCCCTGTGGTGGGCCGTGATATTATAGGAGTCCATGTTACACTAGGTGCATTCTCAACCCTCTTACCATTTGATATACCAACTTTTGATGAGGCGCTCTAGATCTTTTCTCTTTCTTCTTTTCTAACGTCATTTATCGCTCTAATTAACCATACTATTGTAGCGTAGGAATGACTGTCTAGATAGATTAATGATAAAACAAAATATCATTTATTTGTTACGTCAGCACGACTAGGCGACTATATAATCCTTTAAAAAAACTATATACAGCTAGAGAATATTGTGAACAACCAAGCTATGGAGCATACATGATGATTTCAACAAATACAGAGTTTTATTCTGCTGTGTATTTATTTATTTATTTATTAATTCATTAAATTATAATTAAATAGTAAAATAAGTTATTAAATTATTTCTTTACCCCTAAAAAATATTATTTCTGTGCTCTGGGTTATACTATGTGCAGTCCTGTAGGCAGGCCATTTATAAGTCCTTGGAGAGTGCGTGATGGCCAAAATTGACCTAAATTATGATAGATTTATAAGATGAAATTGAGGTAGAACAAGCCGAGTATATACACCTCTACTTTTTTTATAAGGAAGGATACTAGAAGATTATTCCGTCTTAAAAGCGATGGAAAAATGTGGATTTATCTGAACCCAAATACAAAACTTGTTTGCTATCTACACCCACCTTTTTTTGTCTCCCAAAATGAGCGTGTAATACTTGGGAGAAAACATAACTATTTGTTTTAAATCGTCAAACAAAATAGAAAAAGATGGAACTTTGCTAATGTTTAGTGAGAGCTTTTTGAGTCAAAGTAAAAATGTCATTTATTCACAGGATGTCCGTCCCACAACTATAAATGTTTTCAGAATATATAATAGAATATTATCAATAAAATAAAGAATATTTGAAAGAATTAACACGAAATGTTTTAACTATAAGTTCCCAAAATATCTATTAAATTGGCTATATCGGGGTGAGCCAAAACGTAACCAACCCACTTTAGCCGTCACCTACCTCCATCAGTTAAACTGACACCCCGCCCTGGCACGTAACACCTCATTCTGAGGTACGCGTTCTTTCATATTTGATATCTTTATATATATATCTTATAATATAAAAAAGATAGATTTTCTGCTGTATTTTTGATCATGTTGAGGATTATGGTAACGCAGTTATTTGCTGGTTCTTTTTAGTACTATATGGTATGGGTGATGCAGTCATGGCCAGAATCTTGAAAGTATAATATCAAAAATAGTTTTGATAAGAGATTGTTTTTTTAATTGAGCTTTAGGATTTTTTTTTATATAATAAACATAATTTGGTAAAAGTACTGCCTGGCTTAAGGCGTAAGAATAATTAAAACAAAATATTATTTACATAATTACAAACATGTTTGAGCCGGCCAACGGGGAACAACAACAATGAGTATTTATAGGGAAAGCACGACCTCTGGCGGCCGATTTAGCAGTATTTGTAACTATGAAATATATATAATTTCAAATATTAAAATATATATATAGAGATAACAACATAAAGTAGCGGGAGGAAGATATTCATGTACCAAACCAGGCACCTCTCTAATTGTGCATCACCCTAGTGAAAATAAACTAGTGATGAGATAAAGAATGAGTCACAACACCAGTTTTGGCTCATTCTTTATCATCACTAGTTTTTTACTAGGGTTACTACTTACTATCAAACCTCCCTTTGAAAATCAAACGATTTATAGCCCGTCAAAGGATTCTATGGCCTATGGGAGGATATCACGGGATTTTGGAACAGCGACCCTTTATATATTTATACTTCTGCAATGCTGTCATCCTTGACAATTTGGTCCATTATCTATTCCATTGCCCATTTCTAAAGGAAAAGAGACTGGAAATTCACGAAATTTCGGGGCTAACTCACTATAATGAACAAGATGTATATAAATTTTTACTACTCTCCTGCTGGATAAAACATTTGTTTATAAATATTTAAAATTTTTCAAGGCGATTGATAAAATGAGGGAAGAAGTGCTCATCTCCACAGACAACGGCTGATTGCTCCCCCTCCCCTCTAAATTGCTTTTCCTCCTCACTCATGTACATATACAGTGGTACCTCGACATACGAGCGCCCCAACATACGAGTTTTTCGAGATACGAGCCGACGAGCAAGTGATTTTTTGCTTTTAGTTACGAGCGAAATTCGAGATACGAGCTCGGTTCGGTAGTAACACGCAGTCGCGCCATCACGCGCACACCCAGGAACTGACGACTGAGGAGATACAAGAGTTACAGTCACAGCAGCATACTGAGGTTATGCAAGTAATTGGTTTGAGGAGTCAGAGGAGGAGGTTATTTCTACAAGTGAGATAAAAGAGATCTTAGGAATGTGGGAGAGAGTTTCACAGTTCGTGGAAAAAAAACAACCAGAAAAAGTTGCAACAGGTCGTGCATCTGACCTTTTTAATGACACTTGCCTAACTCATTTCCGGAACATTCTGAGAGGGAGGAAGAAACAAACCTCCTTGGACATGTTTTTTTCTAAATGGCCTACAGGTGAAAGCGAGAAAAATGTAGCGAAAAAGGCAAAGACCAGTGAGGATATCTAATTTATTTCTTTACGTTCTCTTTTTTGTTTTTGTGCAATAAATATTTGATATTTATAAATACGTTTTTATTATTTAAAACCACGTAACAAAAATAACTGGGGTGACATTTTGGAGGTTGGAACGGATTAATGGTAGTTCAATTGTTTTGTATGGGGAAATTTGCTTCGAGATACGAGTAATTCAAGATACGAGCAAGGTTGCGGAACGAATTAAACTCGTATGTCGAGGTACCACTGTATAACCTTTTAGGGGAATCCCCTTGTAAGACAATAGTGTCTTAATAAAGGTTTTTTGTTGTTGTTTTTTTACTAGGGTGATGCACAATTAGAGAGGTGATATTTTGAGGCTGTTACACTATTTATAATTATGATACATATGAAAATGTCATGTTTATTGACATATATTACTACATATAGTTTTTAAAGCGACATCATTGCTATGCGGCTTCTGTTAAAGAAGGGGAGTCATTTAATTTTTCGCAGATATCACTGATCTGATAGCAGCTAAATATAATATATAAAATATTTTTAAAAGAATTTATATTTGTTCCTTTTATGGAAGAATCTTTTAGATAAGTAGGCCAGTTATTGAAAGCGCGCTATGCTCTCTTTATTTTTTGTATGACTATTACTAAACGGCTAACTATAGGGTGCGAAAATTTCAAAGAAAAGGTGCAGGAAATTCTATTTAAAAAATGTAAAAATTTAAGATATTTTCAAAATTATTTGAAAAAGGATATTGCTCTCTCTCTATATAAAATTAAAACAGCTAATGGAATATTTATAAATTCTATTACCATATAGTTTAAAATATGATAATAAGAGGATATTACATATATTAATTGAATAAGATCGAATTTAAAAATGGTTTATTAAATTTTAAAAGCATTATACTAAATTATATTCTTACTCTCACTTTGTTTTGGGATAAAAGTTTGCCTTCAAGCCTATATGAGATTGTCATACATGGAAAAACTTCTCTCTACATTCACACTAATCAATTTTGCATATTGTCTCTTTATTCTCTTAGTTCAATATAAGCTTTGTCCAATTAATCTTTGGAGATCTGGATTTTTTTTTTTTTGGAGACTGAAATTAATTTTATTTTTAGAATTTTCATGTCGTTATTTATCGACAAAATCTTCCACAGTTCTTCTTTCAAACACAACAGCGATTATAATTTTCTCGTGCAAAAAGGAATAAAAGAAAATGGAGACTTAGCTAAACAATTCTTCCCTTTTTAACTTGTTAATCGCTTTAATCAACTATTTTTTCCCTTTACAACATAATTATTTGAATCCCCTGAGATTTAAAAAAAAATAATAAAGTAATTAAAATATTTTTTTTGAGACAAAATGTTTTTTTCAACCATGTTTCTCTCACCTTGTAATTGCAGGTTCTTATGGTAAAAGGTAATTTCGTCACCTTTATATATATAAGCTGATTCTGGAAGGAGACTTTTCTAAAAATTCGTTTAAAATTAAAATAAATATATTAGCTAATACACACACACATACAGCTTTATTAAGATCACAGGAAGGGAGCATAGATGGAGCTCCTATACTCCAGGCAGCACAGAGCCCAACAGCCTCCAGGTCCGACACATGTCCAGTGGCCACAGATTCCACCGTGCATAGGTTAGCGTATCCCTGAAAATATATTAGCTAATAGGATATATATATATATATGTGATATCTTGGGACCTCTGGGACCAGTGTTACCTGATGCTAGACGAACCTCGATGTCAACTCTACCGTGCAGTCGTGGTGGAAGGCGACACAGCTGGGCCAAAGGTGAAATAAACAAACAGAGATTCCACTAAGAAGCGTCTGACGTCAAGAAGGAATGGGATGAGGGGAGAGAGAGATCTTTAGAGCAAGTGTTACCGTTGGGATCCAAGCGCGGACTGCCTTTTCTAGGTTCTCGATTTAACACCACGACCTGTCTTCTTTCCCATTGGTCGAAAGGTGTCACATGGCCTTTTTCTATTGGCTGACCTACTTAGGTATTGTCTTCTGATTGGGCCTGGCTTATCTCTTTGACGGAAGATATCCGGCCTTGCTCCGGAAATACTGGGCGTTACTCTTAGCTTTTATGGTTTCCGCAATCGTAAAATTGGCTGAAAATTTATTAATAGTGGTTCGAACTTTAAGCCTCTTTTGCTAGGCCTTACTTCTACTCTCACCTAAGCCTGATTAGTTTTAACCTTAATTTTCTCCTGTTAGTCTCCATTCCTTCTATCTGTACAGTTGCTATACTTTATTAGATTCTTACGCGGTACAGATTGATGTTAGTTGAGGCTTTCTATTTGCAGTACATAAGAAGTTATATACAGTCATGGGGTGGAACATGTGGTAGTAGATATCTAGACTATTTACAACAATTCCATGGTCTTAAATCATCACAGATGGCCCCGGATGTGAGAGGGTTCATATGGAGGGATTTAAGAGAGCGGAATAGGAAGACTGTTATTAAGGAAGTAATTTTTAAAAATTAATTGAAACGAGTTGGTATATAACATGGGGTTAATTTCTGTATATCCATAAGAGATAATAAAGCATAAACAACTAATATTAAACATACAAGTAAAACAAAAATAGGAATAAAAAAAATAATAGAGCATATAATGATTATAGGTAAAAATATAAATGATTTGATGGGAAAATCATGATCTCTTCGTGATGGGCGTTAGAAAGGGTTGAGGGGTTAGTTATTACTAGGTTGAGGCAATGTCACTTCGACTCAAGTCCCAAACCATTTAATGTTCACGGCGCGGAAAACCTAGGCCATGTTTCACATGTAAATTTAAGGACCTAATAAAGTTACAGTACCACAATCGAATAGTAAGATAAGGGTGATTGTTATGGGTTTGAGTAATTAGTCGTTAAGAGACGTACGCATGCAGGATAAATGAGGGCGAAGATCAGTGACCAGAAATCAAAGTTTTAATTGGAGTCGTCAGGGGCTTAGCGAGAAAAAGAGTAAAATAAAAAAAAAGATGTGCCAGCGTGTGGCATGAGAGTGCCCTGGAATATATAAAAAAAAATACAATTTGCACGTATCCAAGCCAGAAGTTGGGATAGGTAAATCTGGGGGACGGTGTGTCAAGATTGTTAATTACGAAATCAAAGTAGGTCAAGTCTAGCCTGCGAAGGAGTTAAAAGTTCCTGCGGAAAAGGGTTAGTATTTATTAAGAAGTAACCTTTAAAGTGGTTGTTTAAGAGGTTATTGACGATTGCCCTGTTTTTAGATCATGTTTTTTAGTTTGATTATAAAAGAATATATCATTGAAATATGAAATTGCGAAATTAAGGCTTTGCATATAGCGTTAAAGGATTTGAAAAATCGAAAATAGAATTGCGAAGTTGAATGCAAAGTAATCTTTAAAAAAAGTAAAAATAGTGATGATATGATACAAAGATTAACACACTACAGCAGTATATAAGGGGTAATAGAAAGTGAAAATATTAAATGAAAATTAATAATGAGCAATAATATACTCGATAGCATTGACATGGTAGCGGAAGATGAAACAATGTAAATAACATCGAATTTACAAAGTGAGAGAAAATATAAAATGACAAATGCAAATTAGTCATATAAGCATGAAATATAAACTTGAGATTATTAGATATGAAAGATTAAATATAAAGTTGATTATAAAATAGAGTCATAAAGCAAAAGTAAATAAGTTTTGGTAAAGAAAATAAAATAAAATGACAATAATCTAAACTGATTGGTTGACGTAAAAAAAAACAATTATAAGAGCTATATAATGATTATATACAAGATATTAAAATGAAAATTTAAAAAAATGTCCATCGAGAAAGAAGAGCAAGTAAGATTATACATAGAAATTATATATCGTGAAAGAATGGAAAGTTGTAGGCCAAACGTGTGTTCCTGTTTTTTAGGATGGGTGGAGAGAGCTTTAAATTGTCCTCGATTGATATCTTTGGTCTTGTTGGCCTAAGTTTTTCTAACTTATCGAATTTGTTTTATGTTTGACGTGACTCGTGGATCACATTGTTTCCAACTGTGAAACTTACTGAGTCCTAATGTTGTCGATTTTTTTGTTCCCTGCGCCACGTTTAGGTGAAAACGTGATTCTTCCTAAAGCGGCATTTATTCTGTGTGTGCAGGAGAAACACGGCGATCTATTCTAACCGATAGGGTTGTTGTTGATGTTTTTTTTTTAAACATTTGTGGGTGTGTGTGATTTTTAGGTAAAATGTTGTCCTTGGTTCTAAGTGTCGATGTTAAGTGGACAAGTTAATCGAGGGCGAGAGAATGTTAGTGAACAGATTTGTTAGTAAATGTAAAATAACGTGTTAAGCAAGTTATTAGTAGCTAAACGGGATATCGGCGTAGAAATTGGTTAGGGATTAGAATGATATATAGTAAAAGGCACGCACTAATATTTAATTTAATAGGTAGCGAAAATCCATTAGAGTGACATCGGGGTGGCGACGGGTCGTAACAAGATGTCGGGTGTTTGTTTGTCCATCTCCAGCGGAAGAGGAGGGAGCGAAGCTATTTTTAATGCGATTCCGGATTTAGGTCAGGGGCCCTTTGCGAGGTTGCTTGCTTCTTCCAACTTATTGGATTTGTTAATTCGAACTACGCTCGGAGATTTTATTTATATACTTGTAAACACAAAAGCGTTTTGATTTGTCACGTTTGGTGACAGGCGTTATGGGATTGACATAGGGAGATACAGAGGTTGAATTATTCCGTGTGTTCAAGCATTTGTTAGATTTGTGTTTGTATTTCGAAAATTCGGATATTGTATCTGTTGATATTAAATCGAATGGTTTTTGGCGGACTTAGTAAAAATGTTATTCAATGATATCGGGTTAGAATTGAATGAAATTGCGACTATCTACGTGGACAATGTGTGGTTAAATGTGTCACAGGCGTGATGAAGGCGTCTTTGGCCTGAAAATTGAAAGAGTTTTGTGGTGTGGCGCTGTGACACGAAGCGAGAAAATTGTAAATGAAAAGGTGTCACGTGAAGTCTTTGTTTTGTACAAAATCTAACCTGTTTTACTAAGAATAACAAATTTACTAAAGTCATGGGTGCTGGTTGTGCGAACATTTCGAGAATTTTTTTATTTTTAGTGGATATGGCACGTTTAATGTGAGAAAAAAAAATATTTTTGTGTGTGTGTGTTTAGTAGGGCGACGTAATGGAGCTTGTGTGGTTCGAAATTGGATTTGGGAGTTAAGTCGCGCACTAAAAATTTGTTGCCAATTAGAAAAAGTGATGTGAGAGGGTGTTGTTTATTTTGTTGAGAGTGATTTGTCGATATTTAACTATGCGTGTAAAAGGAAGGTACGAGGGAGTGTAGCTATGTTGGACTTTAACGATTGGAATAGTTTTGGAAGGCTGTGATTTAAGTTACTTCTGTCCTAAGATATGAAAGAAAAGGACATAGGGGCGTTGAAAATGGGATTAGGAACATTACAATAAGATTAAATAAGAATGTTGGAGTTCACCACGTGTGAGCAACCCGTTACAGAAAAAGAAAATTTAGTAACTGGGACAGTTGTATTAACCTGTCCATCGGACACGTGTTGCTTGCACGAGGTGAATTTGTATAAGGTAGTTGGTAGAGGTACATTATCTTGATACAGGAGTAGCTGAGAACAGTTTATAATTAGTAGAAATCGTTTTATGGAATTAAGGAATAAAATGCCAAAAGGCAAAGGTGTATCGATGATATGGAATTTTAGATTCCGCGTTATGTTACTTATTTTTAAGATCAAAAAGATATAATCTATGGTAAAAATATTGTTAGCTATGGCATTAATAGTTAAGTTAAATGGATGGACAGGTATTTTTCTTTTACAAACTGATTTCTATTATTTTAAAAGTATTCTGCCTAATTATAGCGATAGATGCTCCTGTATCAAGTAGTAGAGTAGGTTTACATTATTGGACAGTTCTGCTCGAACGAGAAATTGTTCAACAAAAATTATGGAAGGAGGAACCTACTGTTGTGCTGTCTTGTATGTCGGGACAGTCCTGGTCTTGCGCCGTGGTTGGAGGATTCTTGGGACAGTCAGAGTTCATTGTTTGCGCTGGGCTCGTGGTTTAGAGATGGTCGGGGGAGCAGGTAACATACGCTCGCGTGTTGGTAACTCGGAGGGGTGCTTGCAGGAGGTTTGGTGGCTTTCTCAGTCTTGTAGAGTATTGTAGTTGGGCCCGATCTGCTTGGGCGTCGTAGTTGGTGAAGAAGCTCTGCGCCTCGTACGAACCATCGTAGCGATTCCACCTCTCGCGATGTCCGGTCACGGCAGAAAGCTGATGTAGCGTCGTCGTCAACCTCCCCAGGACATCTGACACCGGCGGCGGGGGCGTGACGTCTTCCTGGCTGGGGGCGATTTCCTCCGTTCTACCGAGAGTGTTTTCTTTCTTTGGAAAAGTGGTGTTTTCGCCACGTTCGGAGTCGGGATCGGACTCCATTGGTTCCTTTGGATCCTCCTCTCTTCCCTGTTCCATCTTTCTGTACAGACAGTGGTCTATTTGCTTACTTGTACCTTGGCGTCCACTATCCTGTCGACTCTTCGGACGGGGGAGTCTGTGATATCTTGGGACCTCTGGGACCAGTGTTACCTGATGCTAGACGAACCTCGATGTCAACTCTACCGTGCAGTCGTGGTGGAAGGCGACACAGCTGGGCCAAAGGTGAAATAAACAAACAGAGATTCCACTAAGAAGCGTCTGACGTCAAGAAGGAATGGGATGAGGGGAGAGAGAGATCTTTAGAGCAAGTGTTACCGTTGGGATCCAAGCGCGGACTGCCTATTCTAGGTTCTCGATTTAACACCACGACCTGTCTTCTTTCCCATTGGTCGAAAGGTGTCACATGGCCTTTTTCTATTGGCTGACCTACTTAGGTATTGTCTTCTGATTGGGCCTGGCTTATCTCTTTGACGGAAGATATATCCGGCCTTGCTCCGGAAATACTGGGCGTTACTCTTAGCTTTTATGGTTTCCGCAATCGTAAAATTGGCTGAAAAATTATTAATAGTGGTTTGAACTTTAAGCCTCTTTTGCTAGGCCTTACTTCTACTCTCACCTAAGCCTGATTAGTTTTAACCTTAATTTTCTCCTGTTAGTCTCCATTCCTTCTATCTGTACAGTTGCTATACTTTATTAGATTCTTACGCGGTACAGATTGATGTTAGTTGAGGCTTTCTATTTGCAGTACATAAGAAGTTATATACAGTCATGGGGTGGAACATGTGGTAGTAGATATCTAGACTATTTACAACAATTCCATGGTCTTAAATCATCACATATATATATATATATCACGCATTGCATCACAAACTTGTTGGAGTGCATTTATAATAATTACATGTCAAGGTGAATTAAATTCGATAATGCCTTGTAAGCATACATATACGAATATTATAATAAAATAAAGCTTCCAGGGTTAAGTTTCTTGTGTAAACCTTTTATTTTCAAGTTTTCGGACTTGTCACTCCTTCAACGGGAGTATCACATTAACCAATTAATGATAAATGCTATTTCTATTAAAATTATTTACATATTTTTAAAATGCTTATGATATTGAGAGAAATATATTGCCATATTTGTGTGTGTGTGAAAAACAATTCGGTAATATATATAATGGTGATATCAATTCTTACTATTTTTCCTACTTAATTCCATCGGGACAAAATGTATTTGCATACATTCTCGCGATAGTTATTCCCTAGTTATTGACTCGTGTGTAGAAATCTGTTTTCAACGCCCACTGTTAAAGGGGGGGGGGGGGGGGGGGGCAGGTCTATTTATCAATCGAAGATAGTTTAACAAAAAATATTTACTTTAGACAAAAATGCATATTAATTGATCTAAATTAAAACAACATATAGTTAAACCTGTCTATAGCGCCCCCTCTTGGGACTCGCCAAAATAGGGTGCTATAGACAGGTCACTTTTAATGTAAATCGCATCGTACTACGTATTTAAAATCGGGCGCTATTTAGAGAGGGCGCTATGTGCAGGTTTAACTGTATATGGTATTTATATAGGATATTTTTACTGAGAAGGAGTCATTTTGAGAGGCTCAATTAATTAGAAAAATGAAAATTAACAATTTTGTGCTCTCTTAAAAGTGAAAATAGCTAAAAAAAAATGTTATACTTTTTAAAATGCAATTTTTTTTTCATACTAGGTCAAAACGAAATGCATTTTATGCTATTTGCAACATGCAGTTTCATAAATTAATGTTTAGATAATAAAAAGGCATATATTAGATTGATGAAAATATTTATTTGCCAATATTTCGGTTGGTTTTGGTCAAAGGTTGGCGTTCAACCAACCGAAATATTGGCAAATAAATTTTTATTCAATCCAATCAATATATGCCTTTTTTGTTATATAAAGATTTAAATATGGTAATCTCAATATTCAGAATAAATTAATGTTTATATATAAACAATATACTGAAACCATAAAATCCTTCCTTTAGTTATCCGTCATCAATTTTCTTATTGACAGAATTGCCAAATTGGGTTCTGAGGTTTCATTGTATCTGGTTTCAATAACCATATTGTACCTTTTCTTGATTCAGATGGCATTATTCTACAATTCCTATTATCTCAATAACACGTAATAAAACTTTTGACCTGGTGCCTTTTTTCAAACTTATAGTTAATCGATATCAATCAATTACAACAGTCATGTTATTGCAATTTGAAATTGTAATTTTTGGGACACCCCGTATGTCCTCTAATTATCAATATATCGTCGGTCCTCAATTCAGGATGAATCCAACTCCTGCCAATCTCCCAGCATACAAAACTCTGTAAGCTATCGTAGCTAATAAAGAATTCTGTGAACTTCATTATTTTATTTACTTTCTACATTTACTGGCCTAGTACCTATTGTTTGCAGAAGAGCATTGCTCGATGCAAATATTTATATGTAATTCTACTGTCCTAAAAGCTTATGTCCATAGAGTTTGCTTAAATACCATTTCTGAGATTCTACCCTTCAGTGTAGCATATATAAGCAGAATCATCCAATACAGTATTAGAGCTTTAAAGAAGCGGTCTGGTAGATTAAAAAAAAAAAATTGGTGAAATCGCTGGGAGGGTTTACCACTGATGAGCCAAGCCCTCCCAATATTTTTTCATCGCGGTAAGGACAGTAGAAGTTTGATTGATGTATAAAATAAACATTTCGCGTCATAATGTTTTCCTTTGCTGTGTATAGATGGCGCGTTATTGCTTTATATTAATATTTACTTGTGTATGTGTGTGTGATGAAGATATTTTAAAAGTTCTATTAAATTTTGCAAATTTTTCTCGTTGCTCTATCCTATTTAGTTATGAAAATAGAGCAATCTATACTTAAAATCATTAGATAATAAAAAGGCGTATATTGGATTGAATATAAAGATTTATTTGCCAATATTTCAGTTGGCTGAAAGCCAACTCTTTGGTAAGGCATTACATTCTGTATATATCGTATATCTATTTAGTAAAATTAACAGTTTTTAGCGCTCAGAGACGCTAAGATCGTCTGATCTATAAGATCACGAATTCGCTAATTTAAAAAATATGTTTGTCGTTCTATATTGATTCCCCAACAACTCATTTTTGTTTGTATTGTATTTGAGTTTTATTCATTAATGGCCCGGGCAACGCCCGGGTTTTACCCGAGTGCGTATATATTTTTAAAATGTTTTAATTAAAATACTATTCGTTACAATTATAAATTGGCGCCGTGGATGTCTCTCTTGTGAAACGTCCCGCCCCAAACTGTGTGTGTCTTGAAAATATAAAAATAAAAATGTGAGCGGAAAAATATGTCCAGGGTAGCCTAGTGGTCATGGCATCTGCCCGGTAAGCGGAAGGTCGTGGGTTCGATTCCCATCCCTTGACACTTTTTTTATTTTATCCATTCTGACCAAAATCTATCCGTGAACTTCACACAGTGAACTTCACACAGAGAGAATAAGGCAATTATATAAGTAGATAATCCAAATTGTGCCTTATCACACACTATTTTTTTATTTGGCCTTATTACCTTCTAGAAGTTTCAGCTTTACGCAGAAGTCTTGCAGCACTTTGTTCTGCTGTTTCATTGTCAATACGACTTCTAGAAGTTTCAGCTTTACGCAGAAGTCTTGCAGCACGTTGTTCTGCTGTTTCATTGTCAATACGACTTCTAGAAGTTTCAGCTTTACGCAGAAGTCTTGCAGCACTTTGTTCTGCTGTTTCATTTTCAATACGACTTCTAGAAGTTTCAGCTTTACGCAGAAGTCTTGCAGCACGTTGTTCTGCTGTTTCATTGTCAATACGACTTCTAGAAGTTTCAGCTTTACGCAGAAGTCTTGCAGCACGTTGTTCTGCTGTTTCATTGTCAATACGACTTCTAGAAGTTTCAGCTTTACGCAGAAGTCTTGCAGCACGTTGTTCTGCTGTTTCATTGTCAATACGACTTCTAGAAGTTTCAGCTTTACGCAGAAGTCTTGCAGCACGTTGGTCTGCTGTTTCATTATCTAGTTTTAGACGTTTAGCTTCAGAATCTCGTTGGAGTCGTTCAGCGCGTTGATCAGCTGTTTCTTGTTGCCTTGCATTTTACCTTTTTGCGGCAGCTGCGGCCTTTCTTTCCTCTTCAGAGTTATATTTCTTAGGAGGCATGTTTTTTTGCATACAATGATTATTTTAGTAAATAGGTAATATTAAGTAAAAGCAGAAGAATATGGGTAATTAGTAATCAAAGTAAACAATTAGTAATCAAGTTATCAAAATTATTTTTTTTTGGATGAAATATATCTATGAAATTTATTGAAAATTAAAATATTCTGTTATTTTAAAATATATATTTATTTTTAAAATAAAGTTTTTAATTTTAAAATGTTTTTCTTTTTTTTTAAATATAATTTTCATTATGATAATGATCATAATGATGATGCGCGCGCATCCGTGACAGAACCGGCCGGCCCGCCCATGACGGTCGTGACTATATATGTTGATCATATGGATATTAGGCTTTTTAATGGCTGTGTATTATATATTGTATTATCTGCGACGCTTATATTCATTTATTTTCATTTATTAATCAACCACAGGCGCGATATTGAAATATTTGCGCATATTACAGAGGAAACAAACAAATTAGAACTTAGAATTAAATATTTACACATTTACATGTATTAATCGACAGAGTTCATAAAATTTATATAGACAAAGTGGCTGGTGTAAGAGAGATAAATCATTTAGATCAGAGAACAATCGATGTCTCACTTCTGTAAAATTCGGACAGTCGTAGATAAGGTGAAGAGCAGTTTGTTCAGTTTCTCCGCAGGAACAATTTGGTGTTTCTGATAGACCTCTTTTATGTAAGTATTTCTGGACCGTGTGATGTGACAAATTGAATGACTATAAAATTAGGATGGAACTGTGTAGGAATTCCGTTTGGAAAAACAGTGCGAATTGTATAATTAGCATTTTAAATTGGATTGATACAAATGATTCATAATAATAGCTTGTGTGGTATCCTTATTGTGCAAAGTCACATTTTAAGTGCGTAAGATTAGTTTTTATCACCTATTTTTTACATCGATACATTTTGAGTGTTGTTAGAATTCTACAAAACTGTTTTACATGTGAAAGTAGAATGAAATAATTAGAGATTATGAATATGTTTACATATTTTAAAAGTTGTCCTAATGCACTTGAGGGGACCACAGGGAGGGCGGACATTTTGAGATGGGAGACTTCCAAAGAAAAGTATGAGGGCGTATAGACGACTGGGAAGACGTAACTTGGGATCGGGTTCATATCCCGGACGAGCCCTTTTTTTTTTTTGGGGGGGGGGGGGGGGGGGGGGGGGGGGGGGGTTTGGTGGAAGGATGTTCTAAACCGTTAGTTTTCGACCGCTACGATCCGGGTTCGATTCCCGCATTGGGCACTTTTTTTCTCATTCTGGTTAGCAGCCCCGTAAATAAAGATATTTCCGTAACTTGGGATGTTACGACTTTCACTTCCTCTAAATGGCCAAGTTTGATCATCTTCCCGGCTCAAAGAACAGCGGGCTGCTCGATGAACCAATCCGAAGACTTCACTTGAGATGTTCCAAAGATATTGATTTACATACTGGGAAAGTTTGATGCCCACTCACTCTGAAAAATTTCAACTTGGAGGGTACTAGGGGTCTATAATTGACTAATTTTATAAATACAGTCGACTCTCGATAATTTGAAACTCAAAGGACCAAAGAAAATTTTCAAATCATCAAGAGTTCAAAATAACAGGAGTTTAAACAACCAAGAGGGAGGGGAAAAATCAAGTAAACAAGAGTTTGAAGTTTTAGCAGTTTCGGGATATACATACTATGTTGATACAGGATTAAATAAGTGACTTACCGCAAGTGTTTTTAAATTAATAAATTTATTAAGAGCTTTCAGGTCTTGACCTTTCTCGAACAAGAGTTTGATCTCAAAATTCGAGCTTTATTATTTTAAACATTTGTACAGTTATTCACAAATGTTCATTGGTGGCAAGATACTGTTCCTTAATATCAATTGAAAAACCCTGTAAGATTTATAAATGAGTTAAACAAAGCATCAAGGGCTGCGTATTCAGAAGTATTCGGTTGGCTGAACGCCATCCTTTATCGAGGTATTACATTTTTGTATACACAAACTCAGCGCCACAGTTGAAATAATTTTAAAAATACAAAGTAGGTGGGGGAAATTTTTGCATGAAAAATGCATTATAACACTATGCGGCGCTGAGTTTGTGTATACAAAAGATACGCAGCCCTTGATGCTTTGTTTAACTCATTTATACTGTTCCTTCAACTTAAAATTACGGAGGGTGCCAATTAATATTGATTTTATTCAACTTATCGAGTATATTTTTCAAGGGACCGGGAAAACATTTCAAATTATCGAGAGATTCAAATTAACGAGTTTCAAATTATCGAGAGTCGACTGTATGTAGTAATATAATATATCATAGTAAGACACACATTACGTTATTGTTCTGAAAAAAGAGCAATACATACTTAAATCATTAGATAGTAAAAAAGCATATATTGGATTGAATAAAATATTTTTTTGCCAATATTTCGGTTGGCTGAACGCCATCCTTTATCGAGGTATTACATTTTTGTATACACAAACTCAGCGCCGCATAGTGTTATAATATCACAGTTGAAATAATTTTAAAAATACAAAGTAGGTGGGGGAAATTTTTGCATGAAAAATGCATTATAACACTATGCGGCGCTGAGTTTGTGTATACAAAAATGTAATGCCTCAATAAAGGTTGGCGTTCAGCCAACCGAAATATTGGCAAATAAATATTTTATTCAATCCAATATATGCCTTTTTATTATCTAATGCTTTATTGTGTACAGTTTTGTATGATATCTTCTTTTCAGGTGTTCTCTGGTGTGTTGCTACTGTAGAACTGTATACTGGTGATAATTCTAGAACAGGATCGATCTACTTGGGGCCCATGCGGCCGCCGTCTGAGCTCGGTCAAATGAACATAAATGCTAACTTCATTGTTACTCTCGTGAACAAAACTTATGAAAGTGGAAAGTCTTTAATGTCGCTATTCGTCTTTTTTTTATTTTTTTTTAAGGAGACAGAAGCAATTTTGTTAACACTTGGTTATCTCGCGTGTCTTCAATAAAGGTCACTGTGATATCTTTCAGAGTTATTGTCTGAATCCCAGGAGAAGCCATTTTTAAAATTTGACCAACTGATCTCTTCAATTTCCCCCTTTGTTTCATTTTTCATTTAGTTTAACGTTTCCACGCACTTTTGGCCTTGAATACATCCGTTCCCTGATTTATTAAGACCATATTTTTTGGTCGTTGAGGTGGAGCCATGGTGACGAGAGCCTGGAAAACCTATTTGATCGGCTTGAGGTATCAAAAAAGGGGTTTGGACAATCATCTGGGAAAAAAACAACGATAGGTTGATATTTATTCCGATAGATGGTGTAAGTCATCAGCATCTTTCAGTTACACGATCAGGAATGTTTTTTTTTTTTCCTTAATGTGTGTTGAGAGTGTGTGTTTGAACTTATTGAGTTTTACCTCCCACTCGACGATAAGATAGGAACCGCCCGATTTAATTGAGAACCAAGATAAGCAATCTTATCTTCCTGTCTAGTCGCTACTGCCGTGTTGCTGCTGCTGCTACTGACTGAAGAAAGCGAAAATCCTCTGGACAAAGATAGAATCGTGTACCGTGAAACCTTTTCGGTCTTCCAAGCGAAGAGTAAAAATCAATCAATTAAAAGCAGAATTGAATCATTCCACTGAATTAGCCTTCTTAAATATAAGATAGTACAGACGGAGAACCCCTACTTCTCTTATTTTTATCTCCATCTCATATTATGGTATCAAGCCTGTAGAACGAAATGGAATGCGTCTGCCTTTGTCATTAAGAATGGGAGCACTACTCAGTAGCAGGCAGACGTAGCTCCAATATGAAATGACCTCCTCTGACATAAGGAACAGACGCCATGTGCAGCTGCACCTAACATGGAGTACATCCTGTATCCCTGGATCAGCATGTCACTGGGTACTATCAGCCGGGCCAGCTGAGTTCAGGTTTTTTAGCAAGCTTGTTACTGCTCCACATCCGGGCTTGGGACTGGCAAAGGCGGAGTCGGACCTACTTCTGAATCCAATTATCCGAATTGTATTTGGAAACAAATTTGTAATTTTAGACTTCACATTTTTGTTGATAGGGAGTTCATAGATTCCCATTAATACTTGATGACTGAATCTTCTACTATGTGGACACTTTAAAATTTGGAGATACATTTTTTTAAGGCGTTTTGCTCTCAGCAACACATTTCACCTTCAAATGTACCGATTATTTCAGTTTTTCTGTACATAACCCGGACTTTTGGAGCCTTTAAGGACTGGGTTAAATCTAGATTCAAAATGGTCTTTCAAGCCAGGTTTGGCCTGCATTACATCTCCCAGCGTATTCCCAGCAAGTCTTTTTCCAAAATTCATGTTCTTTATTTTTCAAAACTATGCAAGCTTTCCAGAAATTGTTTTTATACCTAAGACGCTTCTTATTTAGGTCACCAGTTAGAAAAATTAATTTCGCCCCCTCCCCCCTCCATTCCCACCCCCTCTAAATTATTCATTTTTCTTATGATTGATTGGATCCCTTGTTGGACAATACTTTTGAGTAGTTTCGATCTACTTTTTTGTTGCTGTTGTTCCAGCATCGGTAATATACCTTTTTTGGTTGATAAAATTATGGTACTAGTATAGATTTTGAAAAGAAAAAAGTAAACACAAATTCTAAGGACTTGAGGCTTGCAGTAACAGTTAGAGTAATTGGGTTTTATGGCACCTTGCCATATGAATGCTGCTTATATTTAGTTTTAAAAATATGAAAAGTTAGAATTTTAGGTTTAAATATTCTCGATATTTAGAGTCGTATAAACAAAGGGCTGATGTTCGAGTAGTGATACTTCACTCTACTTATTTCCACAACCATCGTCTATAACAGCTGTCTTGTATCAACCCGCGCGGAATTTTAATCAGATAGAGATAGTTTTATCTGCCTGCATTAAAAAATAATTAAATCAATATTTTACGATATTTATTAGGTGTCAATGTCTTAATTCTAGAAGAGAGGGAGAGAGATATTCAGATAAAAATACGAATTTTTAAAACTTTTGTACTAGTTTTTAGAGTACAGTAAAACCTCCCTGTAAAGAACACCTAATTTGCAGAGCTAAAGTGTCCTTTAGAGAGAGGTATCTTCATACTGAAGAGTTGCTAAATAGTAAAAAATGATAATTTTGCAAATGAAAAATGTCTTTTACAGAAAGGTGTCCTCTAGCGGGAGTGTCCTCTCATGGAGGTTCTACTGTACCTAGTAAAGTTTTATGTTAAAAAAGCACCCGTCTACAATTTTTTTCGCTCCAATTTTGTCGGTTCGAGAGCCGAGGAAAAACGCAGCCGGTCTATAAAACTCTCGATTTCTATTCTGGTATTTAAATTCACCTGTTCCATTATCCCACTACTTCAACTCTACTGCTCCAATTAACCACTACTCATGGCTAGTGTGTAGAAAACTATATATACAGAAATAAAACCACACGCATATATTTTATAAAACTTTCGATTCGAATAATTTAAAGATCACACGATAGAGCTCTCCAAATATCTTATCCAGAAAAACTTCTGCATTGGAAGTAAGATCCTACCGTACATTAGTAAAGTGCTTTCTAGGGTCATAGCTTCCTTTTATAGGCAGCGTGTTTAACACATTCCATCTCTTACTTTGAATCTCCTTTCTTTAGTCTATACGAAGTGAAGCACGTCACCGAAAAAAGCTAGTGCACTCTGGGTTTTACCTTATACTACTTTAGTATTTATAAATTTATGTGTGTGTTTGAGCACTTACACTCATGGATAAATTTAAGAACGTGGAAAGTCTTTTATTTCGTCTATCGTCTATGTGGATCGTATGTCGTCTATATCGTAATCGTCTTTTTTTTAGTCAATTCTGTTCACACTTGGTTATCTCGTGTATCTTCATTGAAGGTTACTATGTATCAAATATCTTTCAGAGTTATTGTCTGAATTCCGATATACACACACACACACACGCCTTTTTATTGGGGCATCCAGCCCTATACATGATTCCCCTCTACAGGATTTAGCAAAGGAAGATATTTCAAAAGTAAAAACTAGAATACAAGAGGTAATAAGGAAAAAGAAAAGAGAGAAGAAAGAAAAAAACAAACAAAAATAAATATAACCATATATACAAAAAATAAACATACAGAGCAAAAAGAACCATACATGATTAAATATTTAAATTAAAGTACCAATGTTTAGGATATGTCAAGGTTAGGATATCATTGAGAGGGCTAGTGTGGAATCAGCCGCGTTCAATCTTCGCCTTCTTCCTCCAAGCAAACCACGACATTCGGCGAATCCATTATTCTCCAACGGACATTGACTGCGGCCTTTTAGAATTTATATAAACCGAGGGAGAGACCCTGATCAACCATCAGTGTGTTCATCCAGCTACAAATTTGTTGGCAGTCAGGTTGAGACCAGGGTAAGTCACCCAAAATTTCTTTCCTCTGTTTCTCTAAGCAAGAGCATCCAAATATTATATGCATAATTTCGTCTTGGATTCTGTTTTTACACAGATCGCAAGTTAGAGTCAAATCAATCTTCCAGCGCTTTGAACGATTTTCTGGGAAGATCGTCCATAGGAGTCTCAGTTGTGCAAAAAATATTTTAATAGCTAGAGGAATAGTTGTGAATAAATATCGTTCTGCTGTTATTGAATTTTTTAGGTATTTGAAGTGACTGTAATGTGAAGTATTTAGGATTTTCGCCATGTCGCTTTGGATGCTTTGTTCGGTTGCTATTCGAATAATAGCAGGGATTTCAGTCAGTATTGCAGTGTAATCCGGACAACCCTTCAGGAACGAAAAACCGTTTGAGTCTAAAATGGTTCGACAGGTTTTCGACAAAGGTTAAACCAGCCCTTTGATTGCTGTGTAATGTCCAGAGGTGTGACAAACATGCCCGGGGCAACCTACTCTCCTCCATTTTCATAATCCTCACCCAAAATCTCAGGACCTGTTTAGTTATGATAACTTCCTGTGATACTCGTCCACACTCCATTCTTAGCATAAAGCCCGGAGTATACTTTGGTAAATTTAGGTAGCGTCTTAGGAAAATATTCTGAACCTGGTCAACTACCTTTACATGGTTGAGTGCCCAGCAGGGTGCGGCGTATAGCATGGGAGGCAAGACCGTCGAATCAAGTAATCTCATTGCCGCATTTAGAGAGTTCATCTTGGATTTTATCAGAACTTGCCACACAGCGCCAATTGCTGCCAGGGCTTTGCCCTTGTAGTGTGACGCTACCTTGTTTAGTGAATTTGCACTTGTAAGCGGATATCCCAAGTATAGATATTTCGTAGTAACAGACAGTTGCCGCTCACCCCAAAACCATTTGTCATTTTGTGCTAATCGACCGCCATTTCTGAAAACTACTATTTTTGACTTATTTTCATTCAGGGTTAATAAATTTGTTTCAAAATATTTTCTTAGCATATTGATTTTTATTTGAAGGTTATTTTTGGATTCTCCAATCAAGACAATATCGTCTGCGTATAGTAGAATATGAACATATCCATAATTTGGGAGATATATTCCCGGTAAATCTGAATTATTGTAGAGACCGATTAAATCATTTATAAAAAGTATAAATAAATAAGGTGACATCGGCTCCCCTTGTAAAACTCCCGAACGCACCTTTATTGGCGCAGTGAATGGAATTCCGATATACATGCTAAAAGGTACAACTTCCTTAATTTTTATTGTCCACACTTGGTTATCTCGGGTGTCTTCCCGATGAATCCCAATAGGCATGCTAAAAGATACAACTGTCTTAAGTTTTGTCCATGAGTCAATTTTGTTCACACTTGGTTATCTCGTGTGTCTTCAATAAAGGTCACTGTGTATCAAATATCTTTCAGTTATTGTCTGAATCCCAATATACATGCTAAAAGGTACAACTCCTAAAGTTTTTGTCCATTAGTGTAGAGTGTCCTGTAAACCAAGCGTCAAGCCGAGGCTGTGTAAATTTCATAAAAAGTCCAACTCACAAACGCCCACTGAAACATTGGTGTAAATTAATGAGGCAGCGGGATAAAAAAAACTTGCCTCTTTCAGAACCGCCGACTTTCTAACCATCAAATTTTAATAAACAAACTTTACCTCAGCACTCTCTTTCCTTCTTTGTCGCCTCGACCAATATTTGAGCTTCCTCACCGCTCTTTTTATATTTGAATTTCTATTTAAAACACCTAATTTGTGTTTGAACCTTTCACATTTTCTATTAATTGTATTTGTCAAGCAATATTTCACTGTTGTGTCAACATTTCATGTTTTCTTTGAAAAAGCATCTTGTATCGTGAAACCTTTTTTGTTGTTGCTGGAATAAATATATCGCGACTAACACGTTGATTTATTTTTACCTTCCGGAATATTGACCCAGAAATATTTTCTTAATGAAATCAAGGTAATCCAACCACGACCGTCTGTTGGTTTTCATCCGAATGGTGCATTCTGTATCTCGACGATTTACAAAGGTCTGTATGGATGCTCTCCTCATTGTTCTCATACCATTGGAGAGCTGTTCCAGCGAGATAGATGTAAACATTAGCACACACACAGCTTTATTAAAACCACCGGTCTTATACAGATTCACCATAGGAAGAAAGGAAGCGTAGATGGAGCTCCTGTACTCCAAGCAGCGCAGAACCCAGCAACAGCCTACAGGTCCGACGCATGTCCAGTGGCCACATGTTCCTTCGTACATACGTCAAGGTTAGCGTATCACTCAAAAAGCTAGTGTTGAATCAGCCGCGTTCTAGTCTTCGCTTTCCTCATGGACCACGACATTCGGGGATTCTATTAATCTCTTCCGAACGGTACTGCAGCCTTGTAGAATTTATATAAACCAAAGAGGAGACCTTGATAAAACATCATTGTATTCATTCAGTTATATATTTGTTGACTATCGGATTGAGACAAGAATAAATCACCCAAGAGTTCCCCTCTTTCTCCAAGCAAAACCAACCAAATATTGTATGCATGATTTCATCTTGTATTCTGCTATTACATAGATCACAAGTTAAATGACAGTCAGTCTTCCAGCGCTTTGATCGATTTTCTGGACATTAGCAAGGGGAAGGATTTCATCCCAATGATTATGCCTTGCCACGCGTTCATACCACTTTATCCAGTTGTGGAGATCTTCACCACCCTCCCCGGACAACATGGAGGGGTTCATAGGCTTCTTGAAAAGTAATGGAAAATATAGCTTAGGCAGAGTTTAGGAGCGTGTTAAAATATGTGAAGAAAATAGAATCAAAAAGGAACAATGTACTGGATCAGAGTGGTAAAATATGAAAAATACTCCTGAAAGGGATAGCAACTCGAAGTGCATACGTGGATGACTTTCATGTATGGCTTTCAGCCAATATTCCGAGTAAAAAATCAATTAAAGTTTAGTTGATATTTATTCCTATAGATCGCGCAGTTCACGGCCGGGTATCGCTCGCCCTGTGTGAGATCCAGTATATTCTGTAAGTCTTCTTTGTTATTTTCTAAAACCTATCAAATTCTGTGGGAAAAAATAGTTCAACAGTGAAATTGTACTTGGATCAGAGAGATAAATTCAGAAAAAGGCATCTCCTGATCGTTGAACTGAAAGTTGCGGATGGATTGCGCCATCTGTCGGAATAAATATCAAATATTAGTCTATTTTTAATTATTCCGCAGCGATCGCTTCAGCGGCTTCAAACTTTTGTGGCGTGGCCCTGGCCTGAAAAATAGACCACACGCTGTAATCCATCGGGTGAGTAGGGCGGCCATTCCGCCGACATGATAAAGTCCTGAAGAGGATGCGCTCCCATCGCTGACCAGTGGCCCGATGCTTAAGTTGTCGACATCTCTCCAACCGTTCGCGCTTGTTCCCATCCGTGAGGAGCTGGAGTTTTTATAGTTTGTAACTTCGAGATTAAGTTCCTTTTTCGGTATTCGATGTACCTTGCTTATGCCGGTCTTACGAGCACCTCAACGATACCCTCGAATTTCGTTTAAGTCGCTTTTTGATGATCTTACGGTTGGCAGAAGTGTAGGCAGTGCGCTTTCTTCCTCTTCCGGCACGTTCGCCTTCATGGCCAAACTCATTGAAGCGATGGATGGCTTTGGACACAGTTTGTTGAGGCACACTGAGTAATCTGCCAATTTTACATTAACGTTTTCTTTAACGAAACAATTCAAAAATTTCACTACGTTTGTTTGGCATCTTACAAACACGACAAAATAAGTTAAAATAAAGTCGAAACTTAACATAATTCTATATACAGTTACGAGCGTCATTCCTCATCTCCTAATCAATCAGTCATCAGTTTTCATCTCTGTCACCGTTTGCTTTTTTTTTTTTGGAATGGCGCCCTCCTATTGGTTGGCTACGGTCACGCCACCTTTGCCCCCCCCCCCCCCCCACTCGCTATTTCGTCTTTGTAACTATTGTGTTGGAGCGGGTCGCTCCCTAAATAAATGCATATATTAGATAATAACCAAATGGAATCCTCTCTTTCTTTTTCCCAGTAAGAGACGCCTACGGAAGCCAACAGTACATAGACAGATAAAGCACATAGGCTATAGTTATTAACTAACATATGCAATTATTTAAGGCGCCAATTTATAATTGTAACAAATAGTATTTGAATAAAAACATTCAATCGGGTAAAACACGGGCGTTGCCCGGGTCATTCGGCTAGTGGTACATAAAAACAAGGAGAATCCGACAAAACATAAATACATCTATTACGGTTCAATACTTTCGTGTTAGGATAAATTAAACATTAACTCCATTATTTTGGAACACACCTTGTATATAACACAAAACTGCTATTAACAAACTTATCATCATTAATAAAAAGTGCATAAGCAAATAATATAAAAACAGATTATACCATAAATGACCGTTAATGCTAACTACTTTGTATTCGAAGGTAGAAATGGTCACAGATGCACGCAACATGCAAATAGGAAGAATTAATCTTTCACATCCTTTTTACACCCCTATTATATGGATTTATTATCAATATAAAACTCTAATAAAACCATGAAATGATACAATTGTTATATTAATTGTATATATCAATAGATTTAAATCTCCTGGATATTAATCAAACAAATACCACAGGTTTCTGGAGATGTGTTTCTTTATCTTTATTAAATGTAATCTCGAGCTTTCGGGCATCTCTGTGTTCTTATGTTTTTATGTACTCCTGTAGAAGGACAAAGCTGCCCGAAAAAGCTCGAGATTACATTTAATAAAGATAAAATAAACTCATCTCACCTGTGGCATTTGTTTAATTGTATAAATCATCAATTTAAATAGTGTTAATAGGAATATCAGCATTGTTTATAAAGGTTATATATATATAACCCTAGTATATATATACAGGGTGATCCAAAAGTCCCGCACAACTTTAAAAAATAATAACTCCCCGAATATTTGCGCTAGAGCAATGCGGTAAACACCATTGTGTTCAGGATGCAATGGGATTTTTTATGGCAAATAATGAAAAAATCGAAATTGATTTTAGTTACAATTTTATTCGCCAGATGGCGCTCTACCAGAATCAGAGATTCAGCGGCCAAATTGTTTGATAAATTGAAAAATATAACTGATCGACACGTATTTTTCCTTTTTGAATACCAGAAAAGAACCCTATAATAATATCAAATAACAAATTAATAAAACACCACTTCGCCAAAAGTATGAAGAATTGGTTAACGATTTTCAAATACAATCAGAGATATGTAAAATAGGTAAATGCAAATTAAAACATGTAGCAAAAAGAAAATTGATATTTTAGATATGGTTTGTTTCCGAAGATAATAAATTTCTAATATTTTTAATTCAACTCTCACTCAGTGTCTATTATGTTTATTTTAATTCATTTGAAAAATATGTATCTATCTCTGATAATTTATTTTACTCTGGAATGTCGTTGTTGTTTTTGTCGTGTCCAATAAATAGCCTCAGATGTCTCCATGCATTTCTATCACAGCAGCAGCAGCAGCAATGTCCACTATCTTGGATGTATAAAGCTGCTGCTCTGGGTCTATGTCAATTTTCTGTAAGGCTGCGGGCATGAGAATATGTGGGTAGTTGTTAGTTCCACACCAGGACAGTTGTTGCATGTTCTATAGGTTCTTGTACCATCTGGATGTATTTTCATTCCTTTTTATTTTTTGTTCTAAGTCTTGTTATAGTTTTTGTCAGTTTTCTCTCAGAGTTTATTTCACATATTTTATCTTTTCTTATTTTTTGTTTAATTATCTTGTATTTTGCCAAAGCATCAGCGTCAAATACTGACATTTGTTCTTTATTTTGGCTCAGCTTTCTGGCTTCCTTTGCCAAATCAACTGCCATTTCATTACCCCCGATCTCAACACGGGCAGGAATCCATTGTAGAATGCAGTTATTCTCCAATGATTCCAGTTGGGTAAGTAACGAGTTTATTTTCTGTGTGATTCTAGTATTGCCCTTCTGAATTGCTTCTAGAGCGGATATGGAGTCGCTGTATATTAAAATTCCTTCTGTTTGATGCAGGGATGGTTGGTTAAGGCATAAATCAAGAGCTTTCCAGATAGCTGTCAGTTCACAAGTGAAGTTTGACGAAATCTGTCCTGCTCCTTCTTTGATTTTGATGTTTGTTCCATCTTGCAGTATTATGTTAATTCCGGCTTCTCCATTACTCAGGGTAAGGTCTGAAGATCCATCTGTATATGCTGTTAAAGGGCGTGGCCTAGCATTTTTAATCAAGAATTTGTACTATGAGGACATAGCCGTTAATATTACAAACACATTAGATCTCGAAGCCCAAGGTATCAAAGTCTACCTCAATCAAAACAAAGCCATCAACATATACAATATGTATCACCCTCCAAACAATACATTTATTGACGATGGAACAATGGCTCAATTTCTTACAGACAACACTATTATTGTAGGTGACCTTAATGCCAAACATCAACTATGGGGATGTTCTACGCCAAACCCAAGAGGCAAAATACTATCAAACATATTTGACGACAATGCCTTCATGTGCTTAAATGATGGGAATCCTACCCATCATTCCTACAAGCTATAATACTGCACAAGCCCTTGATATAAGTTTTTACTATCCTGACATTTTCCACAAATGCAAATAGAAAATATTAAAAAGTCTTGTAAGTTATCATTTGCCTAATTTGATAGAAATTAGCACCAAGACCAAAACTAGCTCAATTAAGAAAAATTCTGGAACTTCAAAAAGGCTAATATGATATCTTTCGAAAACACCATTATTAAAGCAGCCAAAGTTTCAATACCATGAGGTAATATTAAGAAATGGATTCCAAATTATACACACCAGGCAAAATATATTCAAACACTTATAACTAAAAGAAATGAACTACAAAAAAGTGCACCCAAAACCAAACAAATTGTATAACTGAACTGAACATTGTGATTGCAAAAATAAAAAGATTATACGTAAATGTAAAAAGGGAAAAATGGAAACAAACTTGTGAAAACCTGAACCCAAGAAACCAAAATACAAAACTTTGGAATTTGGCAAAACAAATTGACAGAGCCCAGCCACAAACTGAAAACACAAATATGATTAAGAATACAGATAGTACACCAGCAACTAATTACAAAATTGCTGCCAATCTTTTAGGTAATTCATATCAAATAAGTAGTAAAATCAAGGTTGAAAAAAGAAAGATTATTCATGACTGTAAAATATCACCAGCACTCATAATATTTTCCATGAAAAAAATCAATATGAAAAAGCTAGCTTATGCATAAGAAAACACTGACCTAAACAAGACTCCTGGGCCAGATGGAATCCATGGCCGAATGATATCAAACTTGGGCAAATTGGCAAAGAAAGACTCCTTAATATTAACTCCTGGAAATCTGGAAAATTGCCTCAAGACTGTAAAAATGCAACAATAATTCCCATTAAAAAACTTGACAAATTTGCTGATGACCCAAAAAACTACCGACCTATCTCCCTAACAATTATTTGCTGCAAATTAATGGAAAAATTATACTCAGACGACTCACCTACCACCCCGACACAAGAAATCTCTTTCCAGAAAAACAATATGGATTTAGGAAAGGACATGGGACAATATACCAACTCTTATTTTTCACACAAAAGGTAAAAGATGCACAAAACAAACAAACCAACTAACCACACCATAGCTGCTTTTTAGACCTTACAAAGGCTTTTGATAAGGTATGGAAAAACAAGTTAATTACAAAATTATACAAACATTTCAAAATTGATGGAAAAGCTATCACTTGGATAAATGATTCCCTTAAAAATATATAAAGCAGGGTCAAATATAATGGCACCCTCTCTAAAACATTCAAATTGTACCAAGGATTACCACAAGGATCAATCCTTATCCCAACTCTCTTCACCCTATTTATAGCAGGCATAGAAGAAAAATTTTCACATATAACCAATATTGGACTTTTCGCTGATGACATTATTCTATGGAGTAGCAACACTAACTGGAAAAAAGCTGAAAGAGATTTGAACAAGACTCTTCTCCACCTAGAAAAATTTGCTAATAAACATAAATTAGAATTTAACCCCCAAAAATCTGAAACTTGTCTTTTTACTACCGATAAGAAACTATACAAAATAAGACCAAATATTATTCTGGAAGAACAACAATTGCAATATAATAAACATCCTAAATATCTCGGCTACACCCTGGATCCAGAAATTAACTCCAGTAAGCATATTGAAGGAGTTGTTAGAAAAGGAAGAGACCGACTAAAAATCTTGAAATGTATTTCAGGAAGAGTGGGGAGCTGAAGCAACAACACTAAAATTAACTTACACATCTCTAATGAGACCTATCTTGGAATATGGATATCAAATCTATGGTACAGCATCTGAAACAAATCTAAAATCACTGGAAAGGATACAACTAAATGCAGCTAGAATTATTACAGGTCTTCGAAATACCTGCCCTAATAATATTGTACTTTACGAGGCAGACATTATGCCCTTGAAGGATAGAATAAGCTACAATCTGCCAAAATATATAAACAAAATCAAGAGTTATGAAAACAAACACAGAACTTTCAATTACATACTTAATTGGGAACCCAATATAAGACTCAAAAAAGAAGGCCCTCTCCACCTGGCCAAAAGAAATAGATTTTTAAAATATAAAGTGGAAAAATATTATTTAGCTGAAAAAATATCTCCATGCGAACCACTAACAAAATGTTATTTTTAATGCCACTTCAAATGAACCCACCAACAGACAATTTCAAAATCCAGAATACTTAAAACAATTATCATTAGAAATAATTAATAAAATTCCTAAAAATGCAATAACTATCTATACCGATGGTAGCAGAGACGAGTTGGGACACACTGGCAGTGGCTCTCTCATTAAAACCACAAATGGCAATGAGAAAATAAACAGAAGGAACCCAGAATTTTGCTCAGTCTTCAGATCAGAACTTATAGCCATCTATGAAGTCTTAAAATCCATCAGAAACATTAAACATCACGATATATGGATTATTACTGATAGTAGAAGTGCCATACAACACTTGAGTCACACAGGGGATCTTAGAGACAAATTAAGCAGGAACATAATTGGTTATCTCCAAAAACTCTCAATACCTAAAAAATAACCTTCAATGGATACCCTTACATGCTAGCATTGAAGGCAATGAAGCTGCTGATGCGCTAGCGAAAAAAGGCACAAAAGAACCCTTGCTACAGAAAAATAAACTTACTTTTAAAGAAATAGAAACAGTAGCCAAAATAAACAAGAACTGGAGGATCCCACCTTGGTATACCCTAGTAGCAGATGGCTACCCAGATCTTTAGGTCCACAAGCCGGCATGCGAAGCATGCCCTTCGCTGCTATTCTGTTCAACTCATAAGCCAAGTAACGGTATCCAATCTAGTGCTTGGACATTGTACCTGGAAACACCACCTCCCAGACAACGTGTCTGGAAGGATTTCTATACCGGTGGCCTTTAATCATAGCAAAATAGGAAACTATCTACTGTGTCCAGCAGGGACCGCGGGGAGGCAGCCCCCGGTCGACTCTGTTCACTCACAGCTGAGGAAAAGCTCAGCTGCCACGTCGTGGGCTTTCTCAAGAAGCTTGCTGTGATTTCTCAGCAGCTTACTCTTGATCGCGCCCCTCGCCCTCCTTCTCTCTTCCTGCACACCCACTACCCTTGGACAATCCAAGACGTAGTGGCGTGCGTTCATATCCCTTTATCCATAGACGCAATCAGGGTTTCTCTTAATTTTAAATCTGTGGAGACTTGCGGAAGAGCCCATATCCCGAACTACCCTAATGAGTTTGTGGGACATTACCTTACAGAGGTACTTGGGTGTTGTTACCCCATTGAATACCTCTCTCCCCTTCACACTGTTCCTCCATCTGTCCAACCATAATTCCTGGACGTGCCCCCTGATCCTCCTATAAACTTCTTTCTTGGTCACTGGGGTCCTCAGTGATCTACCTCTAAAGCATCCTGCCTTAGCGATCCTGTCTGCGAACTCATCACCTTCGATGAGGCTGTGTCTCCTAAACCAAGGAAGCTCCGGAGCCCGCGTCATCATCTCCAGCTCCTGGATTATTTGCCGCGCGAGTTGCCCTTTCTCCAGATTGATGGCGACGAGGGCCGACATACAATCTGAATAGAGGCGGTCCGGGCTGAAGTTCTTCTCGGCACACACTCTGAGGGCTACCCTGATCGCAATCAGCTCGGCTGAAAAGACCAATTCGTCCACTCTGAGTGTTACACTTTCTTGGAAGATCAGCTCTCCATTAGTGAATATCACTACCCCAGCTCCAGTATTGGTTCCAGACTTACTACAATCAGTGAAAACCTCCGTGCCAATCCCTGTCGGCCCTCCAGGACTCCAATTCCACTTTAGCAACCACTGCGGAGGCTTCGTTGGATCCCTCTTCGATTCCAGGGCTCCCGCTTCAAGTCCCAGGGCATCTTCCCTGTTCTCCCAGATCTTCTGTCTGATGGTCTCCTCCTCTAGTTTCAATCCTAGGGGAATAAACCCAGCGAGGACCAAAAAGGCCTCACTGCTGGTGGTGCGATATCCTCCTGTGATTCTGAGTGCCGCTGTCCTCTGCACTCTCTCTAGAGTTGTTGCCACCTTCGATCCCTGTTTCGGCGCCACCAAGCCCCGGAAGCATATAGCAAGATTGGCTCGACACAGGAGAGGCAGAGATTCCTAAAAATAGCACCCTCCTTCTCCCCCCCCCCCCCCTGTTGAGAGCCAACCAGGACAGGCCTGCACAACGCCTCCCTGCCTCTCGCCACCATCTCCTCCGCCTGGTATTGCCAACCCATCTTGTCATCAATGACCACCCCCAGAATGGTCATCCTATTGACCACGCTACCCTCCGTCCTTCCATCCGGATAGCCGGCTTGTGTTCCCATTTGATCCCTTTCCTTTTAGTTCTTATGTCCCTAGGCTTAAAGCTGAGGGCTTTAGTTTTGGAGACATTGAACTTAAGGCCCAGATCGAGAGAATTTGGAGAGAAGTTCCAACACACTTCTCAGCCTTCGCTCTCGAAGCAGCCTCAATGATGAGGAACTGCTCGTCAGCATAGAGAACCAGCCTGGCTCCCTCAGGGAGCTCCTCCTGGAAAACGGTGTTTACCAGGATATTCCACAGAATAGGTCCGCAGCAAGAGCCCTTAGGGCAACCCCTAGCATAGTTTCTTTCCAACTTCCGCCCACCAAAACTGAGGCTAATCCGTCTATCCCTCAGGAAGTCACGAACCAAGCTTCACAAATTATCAGGACAACCCATGTCCATCAAATTTCTCATCAGCTTCTTCCAGCTCATGGAGTTGAACGCGCCATCAATGTCCAGGGCCACGAAAAGAACCCAAGAACCCTTATTTAAGCCCATCTCAACCCCCTCTAACACCTCGTTCAGAGCTGTGGTTGTGGACTTTCCTTCCCTAAAACCATGTTGGAAAGAGGAAAGGAGCTCATTACTCTCTAGCCAATGCTTCAGTCGCTGAGCTAGTAGGCTATCCAGGACCATACCTAGACACACTAGTAAAGAAAGCGGACTATAATCATTAGGAGAATTACCCTTTCTACCAGACTTTTCGAGAAGCACTATTCGGGCAACCTTCCATGCCTCAGGAAATGTACCAGTGTCCAGGCACCTATTGAATAACCTGGAAAGAAGCGATGGGTGCATCCTTACCAGGGCTTTCACGACCGTGTTATCGAACCCTTCGGGACCAGGAGATTTCCTTTTCCAGAACTTGAAAGCCGTCAGTTTCACCTCATTCTCAGAAAAGAGCGGATCTACCAAACCACAAGTGGTCAGAGATATCTCGTCCTCTGGTTCCTCGTTTCCGAAGTGCCGATCCAAGTTGTTTTTATTTTGTCTTCTGCTTTCGAGCGAGTAGGTCTAGAACACATTCTCTCTGAATTTTCTCATTGTTGGTGGATGAAACAGCACCAGTGATTATTTTGGCCGCTTTTGCTTGAACACTATCTAGTCTTACTTTTAGTGATGAACTTGAGGGAGCCCAGACCGGTGTTGCATATTCCATTATCGGCCTTATTAAGGTGGTATATGTTGTTCTGAGAATTTTGGGTTTTGCTCCCCAATTTTTTCCACATAGCCTTCTCAGAATGTTTAGTTTTCTGATAGCTCTATTTGAGGTGCTAATTATGTGTTCTGAAAATTCCAATTCCTCATCAATAATAATAAAAATAATTTTGTTGACATCTTGTCAATCCATGCACAGTCTGCACTATTAAAAAAAGATAATATGCATTATATACACTATGTACAATGAATATGGCGCCTCTGCCAGCGCTGCAGAATTTGGTGGAGAATCGCCAGTGGGTCTCCAGCGACACCACGCATTTTGCGATTTACGATGAATACGTAGATCGCGTACTTCACCGCTTAGGAGATGGTGATGGTGTGGTCCTCGAGACAAACTTGAAAGATCCAGGACTGCAGTATCACACCTAGGTATTATGGATTTCTAATTTTATCAATTATTTGTTTGTTTATGCTTATTTTGTGGTTATATTTATGCCTTTTTCCCTGTGAGTGGAGAAGACGCATAGGTTTGGTTTTATTGGGTTTATGGTCATTTGGAGTTCCATTGCCCACTTCTCCAGTCCTCTCATTGATGTGTTCAGTATTTTTTACGATTTTTCTATGCTGCTACTTGTGTGCTATATGGCTATATCATCTGCATAACAGGCAACCTTTGTGTCTTCAATGAGGTAAGGATGGATGTCGTTAATATATAGCAGATAGAGTAGAGGACTGAGCACAGATCCCTGAGTTATACCAGCCCATGTTCTTCCTTCCTTGGAAAATTCTCCATTGACCAGAACCTTTAACTTTCTTCCCCTTAAGATGTCTGCAATCCAGATTAAGGTTGTTCCTCTTACTCCGATGTTGTGCAGCTTTTCACGTAATTTCTCCCTCCACACTCGATCAAAAGCTGAGGTCATATCAAGGAATATAGCCGTGGTCTTCTTTGGCGGTTTTTCCTGGAAAGAATCTATTATTGATTGACAGAAGTAGAACAGTTGATCAGTCGTACAGTGCTGGGATCTATAGGCAGTTTGGTAGAGGTTTATTTTATTATTTTTAGTGAGCCAGACTATGAGCCTAGAGTGGATAATTCGTTCTGGTATTTTACAAAGTATGCTGGTGAGAGCAATTGGCCGATAGTTCTTGTATTCCTTGGCATCTTTGTTTGACTTCAGTATTGGCACTATAATTGATATATTCCAATTCTTTGGTAGTTTACCAGTTTGCCATGAAATGTTCAGTATTCGTAGGAGTTGATTATTAGCTTTGTCTTCAAAGTGTTTAATCATTTGACCAAAGATTAGATTATCTCTTGGTGACCTCTTGGATTTTTTTATTGATAAGTTTAGCTCATTCAGTGTGAAGTCTCTCGAGAAAATATATTGTTGATAGAAGTTTCTTGCTTGTTTAACTAACTGGTTTATATTATTTTTAGAGTCCTGTCTTCATTCGTATAGTTGAGTATGGAAGTGCTTGAAAGATATTCAGCAATTATGTCAGCCATCTGTTTGTTCTCGTTCTCGCTGTTTTATTCATATCAGTTAGAGTATTGTAGGATTGGTGTTGGTTTTGATTGTTTTCTAACACTCTAATCATATTCCAAGTGTTGGCTGTCCTTTCTTGGATCCATTTTTTCGCAGAATTCTGCCATTTTTCTCTTGTTTACATATCCAAATTTCTTGTTCTATTTTGTGACTAATTTCAATGAGTTCCTTTCTGTTTTCTTCTGTTTTATTTTTTAAAGAAGTTCATTGATATTGTCTCTCTCTCTCTGAAATCATTGCCTCGATGTTGTGGTCCTTCCAGTAAGGTATCCACAGGTCTTTACGTCTACCTCTAGGTATCGATGCTTTTGCAGCTTTTGAAATGTTCGAAGAGAATTTTTCCAAGTTTTTGTCAAGCGTTCTGTAATTCAATTTTTCGTTGCACAGTTCTTCAAGCTTTTCTGTGAATTTTTTTCAAGTCGGCTTTCCTAAAGTTCCATGTTCTTTTATTCAAATGGACATTCTCAATTTTGAAGTTTAGGGTTGTTAAAATTGGTCTGTGGTCACTTATTGCACCTCTCAGGATTTTTCATTGTGTTGTGGGTGCGATGTTGTAATTTATCGCTGTGATGTCTATTGCGGATTCTGTGCCTGTGGACTTAGATAGGTAGGTGTTCTCTCCGTTATTTAACGGTGTAAGGTCGAGGTCGGTTAGCATGTCCTCAACCTGCTGACTTTTGCTATCCAGGACAGGTGATCCCCAAATTGAACTTTTGGCGTTAAATTCGCCGAGTATGATTGTGATATCCGAAGACGCTTCACTTAATGTCTCTATTGTGTGTACCCATACAAAATTCAAAGATTTCACGAGCTGAAAGTTGGCGATTTTGAGATGCGTCAAGAATTCGCTGTATGGATTTTCCGGCAAATTGATATTGATGAAAACTGGCTGTCGAATGTTCTGTGGACAGATGATGCTCACTTTTCTCTAAATGGAGAATTTAACATTCAAAACAGCCGCATTTGGGCAACAGAAAACCCTAGGATTTTTACAGAAATGCCACTTTACCAGCCTAGAGTTACAGTTTTGTGTGGGTTCACCTCTTTTATTATTGGGCCATTTTTCTTTGAAAAATCAATGGAAGAACTTTTAAAACCTTTTTTGTAACTGGTGAACGTTATGTTCAACTTTTGAGAGAAAAGGGTATTCACATATTGCAGGGCAAAAGCACTAAGCGAAATAACATTCATGAAAGATGGAGGACCTCCTCATATCTCCCGAGGTGCCAAACAATTGCTGAAGGATACGTTCGGTGAAAATCGTGTGATAAGTCGCCACTTTATATACCAGTGGCCTCCAAGATCACCAGACTTGACACCTTGCGATTTTTGTCTATGGGGGTACATTAAATCGTGTGTTTATCGATGCTGGCCTACCACATTGGCCATGTTGAAGGCTTCTATCAGATGGCACGTTTTATCAATTTCAACAGATATGTTATTTAATGCTGTCCATTCTGTCATTTATCGTCTGCAGGCGGTGATTGAGAATAAAGGGTGCCACATTGAGCAAGGATTGTGACCTAATTTATATTATCTACCAATATTTTGCAGCTCTTTGTGTTGGGATATGGGGATAATAAATGCTTGCCTCACATCTTGACTCTTTTTTTTTGTGAACAGTAATATTTTGTTTGTCATTTGCTCACATATTATGTCGTGCAAACCAGAGTGTTATAACTTCTCGAATAACACTGGTACACACAATTTTTCCCCCTTATGTTTAGTTTTCGCTTTTCGCTCATTAAAAGAAATAGCATAAGGAATATTTTCTGTACACCAATAATTTTAGAAATTTTGTGGAAAAAAAATAATACAAAATGATTTTACTACCACGTTTTTCAACGCAAAAGGTCGATTTAAAAATTATTTTTATTTGAGGGGACACATTTTTTGAAATTATGTACAGTATAATAAACAATGATAACATTTGACAAGCCCATAGGATATTTGGAATAAAGTACGACAAATATATTTTGTCACTCCCCTCTATATTTCATTTGTTGGATCATGACAAATATCCAGTTAAATAGTCAAGGGTCGCCAATCAGTCAAGAAACTACACATTTCTTATAGCAAGAAATCCTATTAATAGTGCCATCATAATTTTTGGTACTATATTAACATTTTAAAAATTCGTGTATTGATATCAGCAGTGTTTTTCAAACATTCAATCTATTTCACAAAACCCCATATAAAATATAAATATTTTTGCTACATGTTTTAATTTGCATTTACCTATTTTACATATCTCTGATTGTATTTGAAAATCGTTAACCAATTCTTCATACTTTTGGCGAAATGGTGTTTTATTAATTTGTTATTTGTAATTATTATAGGGTTCTTTCCTGGTATTCAAAAAGGGAAAATACGTGTCGATCAGTTATATTTTTCAATTTATCAAACAATTTGGCCGCTGAATCTCTGATTCTGGTAGAGCGCCATCTGGCGAATAAAATTGTAACTAAAATCAATTTCGAATTTTTCATTATTTGCCATAAAAAATCCCATTGCATCCTGAATACAATGGTTTTTACCGCATTGCTCTAGCGCAAATATTCGGGGAGTTATTAATTTTTAAAGTTGTGCGGGACTTTTGGATCACCCTGTATATTACGATGTACTAGAGCGCCATCTGTTATCAAATTATAAAACTATTTTAGAGGCGTATTATTAATTTTTTCATCGCAGTAAGGACAGTAGAAATTGTTTTATTTTAAAAAAAGAATAATACGCCTCTAAAATAGTTTTATAATATATATATATATAAGTAATATATTTAAAGCGTACGAGGATGCGTTTCTTATAAGTTTTAATAAAGACGAGCTTTCGGGTCAATAACCCTTCTACAGGACATCATATTTAAATAAACTTGCATCTTATATATATATCCATATTGAGAAAAATTAGCATATATACAAGAAAAACAAACGTATTAGCAAATTAGTGAGAAAAGTAACAGTAAGAAATATCCGCGTGCCCCGAGCATGCCAAGTGGGAAATCAAAAGAAGCTTCACGTTTAAGATACAAATCAATTTAAGGCAGCATGAGTAAAACAAGCCAAAATAAAACGTACTGGCAATGGTCACCTAAGGTACACTATGGCAATATTGCTTTGTATATATCAGGGATGTCTATGTGTCTATTAATACTATTATGACTTAAAGAGAGCAACGCCTCGACGACCAATCTTTTGTATTTGCTCTTGATTCCTGAGTAATATGCCTGTGGGTGAGAGGTATCAAAAGAATGTCCTGTATGTCTAATGTGTTGCACTATGAGAGATCTAGGTTCACTGTTTCTGATGTTTCTGTGGTGTTCGTCTATCCTATCCTTGATTCTTCGGCCTGTCTCTCCTATATACAAACTGTTGCAATCTGAGCATTTTAAGGAATACACGGAGTTTGTTAGATATGTATACTAGACGAATGGCCCGGGCAACGCCCGGGTTTTACCCGAGTGCGAATATATTTTTAAAACGTTGTCTTGGGTGGTCGCTATAGACAGGGTGGTCTGTATAGACAGGTGTATGTATCACACAGCTGATAACAGGGTTGTCTAGAGTGGCCGCTATAGACAGGGTGGTCTGTATAGACAGGTGTATGTATCACACTGCTGATAACAGGGTTGCCTGAAGTGACCGCTATAGACAGGGTGGTCTGTATAGACAGGTGAATGTAACACACTGATGATAACAGGGTTGCCTAAAGTGACCGCTATAGACAGGGTGGCCTGTATAGACAGGTGGATGTATCACACAGCTGATAACAGGGTTATCTAGAATGGCCGCTATATACAGGGTGGTCTGTAAAGACAGGTGGATGTATCACACAGCTGATAACAGGGTTGTCTAGAGTGGTCGCTATAGGCAGGGTGGTCAGTGGTCGCTATAGACAGGGTGGTCTGTATAGACAGGTGGATGTAACACACTGCTGATAACAGGGTTGTCTAGAATGGCCGCTATAGACAGGTGGATGTAACACACTGCTGATAACAGGGTTGTCTAGAGGGGGGCAGGGAGGACACGTGTTCGCCGGCAGCCAATGGGCGCGCATTCTATCCTTGAGCTTCAGACAGAATAAGGCAATTATATAAGTAGATTGTTATTTATGCTTAATAGGTTAACTTTGACTCTTTAAATTGTATAATATACATCAAGATGAAATTTGTGTAGTACTTCGGTGGAGCACAAATCTCTTAAATTTCTTAATTGGCTTTGAATAAAATGAATCATCTTTTTTATATATATAAGCTTTTATTTAACTTGCTTCCCTGTCTGTCTGTCCACAAATCTTGCAATCGATTTTTTATATACTTTTAGAGCACCTAGGAATCTGAAATTTGGTACACTTTTCAGAACCCGATGACAATGCAAGTTGACAATTTTTTTTTTATTAAGAGTATTGCGAGTGGACTTGAGATTGGTTCCAGAACAACACCAGGCTATATTGGAAATGTCCAATAAATATACTCTTACAGCGGAGGCTATTTGTCCATTCAACGTTCCCACTCGGCTTGTTGGGAATTTTTTTAATTGAACTTCACCTCACTTGTCTTCTGTGATCGTCTTTTAAAGCTGCTGAGCTTATATTGGGTCTTGATATGCAAACGATGCTTTTCGGGATCAAAATCTTGATATGTATATGTAGTGTATCATTCTTTAAATAACTAATTATCCCCCATTCATTGGCTCCACCATTTTATACTTATTGGAGAAGTCAGACTTCTTTTTGTTTGCTGTTGTTCGTAACGGGATTATTCAGTTTGTTGCTTCACTTAATTCTAGCAAAATTTTCTTTTTTTATTATTTTGAATTATATGAACTGCTTCTCGAATTAGAAGAATGTTGTTAGTATGACCGAAACAGCTAAATTTTGAGAATATGTGATATCACATTATGTAATTTTTAATTTTCTTTGAAAAATATATAATGCGTGATGTACACTCATCGATAAAACTTATGGAAGTAGAAATTCTTTGATGTCGCCGGTTATCTGTTTTTTTTTTTTTTTTTCTCAAGGAGACAGAGAGGCAAATTTGTTCACACTTCGTTATCTCGTGTGTCTTCAATATAGGTCAGTGTTAAGGTGGAAATAGCAAGAGCCTCCCGGGATGGTTTCTGTTTAAAAATTTATTCACCAATCTCTCTCTATAGCTTTGTTTGAATTTTATTCAAATTTGTTTGAATTTGAGGTGGAAACCTTAATATCGGCACAAAGGATTATCTTATCGAATTATCAAAAGGTCACTGTAATATATCTCAGAGTTATTGTATGAATCCCGATATACATGCTAAAAGGTACAACTTCTTTAAGTTTTGTCCATGAGCGTATAATGCATATCAAAAGACGGGATTAGAAAGCATGCTGCCCCTGTATCTAGTCTCAAACCCACTCCCTTCTTGTTGACAGTCCCCATCTACCTTCATACAACCTCCTTACTCTCTCTCTCCGAGGTAAAAGATGAAATTGTTGCCGAGAATATCCAAAATGGTGTGTGTGTGTGATGCAAAATATTCATTTGTATATAAAGGTATCATCAATTTTATTCTTTATATTTTGATACACTGTATACTTTTCCTTCATTGCTTTTTCTTCTTTACTATTTCTGAGCTTCAATTTCTTAGTACGTGGCTCCAAGAGTTACATCAAGAAAGAGAGAGGTTTTAATTTTCTCTACATTAAATAAATTACTGTGTCATTCCGAGGCTTGTCTACGTGACAAAATTATTCCTTATTGCACGCACGTTTACTAGGTCCCCGACGGCATTTCTGGGTCACCTATTGCGATATGATTGACATCTCCTCCGAAATGTAAATGCAACAAAGACTCGGCATAATGAATTATTTGGTTAACTCAGGTTTCTATCGCCTCAGCGACGAAGTACGCGATCTACGTTTTCTTCGTAGATCGCGAAATACGTGGTGTCGCTGGAGACCCGCTGGTGATTCTCCACCAAACTCTGTAGCTGGGACAGAGGCGTTATGTACATTGTATATAGTTCTGAATTTTGAGCAATCCATATTTAAATCTTTAGATATATTTTTTCAAATTCAATCGAATATATGCCTTTTTATCATCTAATTGTATATCGTGTTATGTGTGTATATATATATACCTATACCTACCCCCACCTATACTACTCCCAGGAAGTCTAGCTCACTAGTATGAACTATTGCAAAGCGCTTTTACTCGCGTCCTGTTTTGATTGCTGATCTGAACCATTTGACCAGAAATATCCATGCTGAGGTGGAGTCTGAGAGGTTCCTCTATATGTTTATATAATACAATTAATTAATTAATAAAAAGGTGTGATGATTATAATCTGTTTATAAAAATGTGTGAATAATGGGTTTAGGTTTCAAATTGTAATTTAAAAAACGAATACGGTATATATAAAAGCAAATAAAGATAATACACTTATATAGACATAGCTTAAGAAAGCTTCATATTTTAAGCATAAATCACTCCTTATTTGCTTATATAACGACAGATTCCCCATACATGTAAATTCGAACGTTTTCCTTTAAAATAAAAAATCTATAATAATAAAAATTAAAAAATACATGCTTAAAAGGTACAACTTCCTCAAGTTTTATCCATGAGTGTATTTCTAAATGGTTCAAAATATTCTCGCTACTCGAACTAAACTGTTCGTTGATTTGTCGAATTTCAGTGTAAATTTGTTCATCCTATATGGTGTGTTGTGTATTTTTTTTTTAGAGAAAACCAAACGTTTCAAAGAATATAAAATTTAACGATTTATCGTATTTTCATATGTCCTGATTAACGCATAGAATCAACGTAATTAGAATCAAATGTTTGTAGGTAAAATGAAGGTTTAAAATTCATGACACACCCTTACAAGGAGGTCATGGCATTTACTATCTTAATTTAGGCTTTAAAAGTTATCAACATTCATCACATGCTATTTTGGCCTCTGACGATTAATGTGGTTTACTCAAAAAAATAACTTAGAGGCAAAGAAGCAGGGGTACTGAAATAAAGGAGAGAAAGATGTTATACCACTAGGGTTGTTCTAAATTATGAAGATTATATATACTGATGCGACCATACACAACACACAGTAAATGATTGTCTATATAAAATGTCACATACAGAGTTGGTGTGTGCCAGGTGCCATGGGCAAGCAGAACAGCAAGCTTAAGCCCGAGGTGCTAGAAGACCTCCGACAGAACACCGAGTTCTCCGACGCAGAGATCCAGGAATGGTACAAGGGCTTCCTCAAAGACTGCCCGTCCGGTCACCTGTCCATCGACGAGTTCAAGAAGATCTACGGCAACTTCTTCCCGTACGGCGACGCTTCCAAGTTCGCCGAGCACGTGTTCCGCACCTTCGACGCCAACGGGGACGGCACGATCGACTTCCGGGAGTTCCTGTGCGCGCTGAGCGTGACATCGCGCGGCAAGCTGGAGCAGAAGCTCAAGTGGGCCTTCTCCATGTACGACCTGGACGGCAACGGCTATATCTCGCGTCAGGAGATGCTAGAGATCGTCACGGTAGGTTGACTTTCTAACTTGCTTGCTGGAAACATTTCGCGTCCTTATATGTATCAACACCCCTAATATATTTATTTCGTCAAGGAACCGCTTTTAAAAACCGACACACCACACTGATTGTTATTTTTCAAAATGATAACTTTGAAAGGCTAAAGAACATCCACCTATGTGTCAACGTTGCAGAAAGTATTACAACGCACAAAAAAAGTGCTGCATTTTGAAGGGACAAACGCGGCATCAAAAAGATGCATATCAAACATTGCCCATAATACAGCAGTTACATTCCTACCTGCCTCCAATTTTTATACAGCGTTTATTATACGGCGAAACCTACATCAGTGTCCTGGGGACCATGGCAAATCCTTTGATGGTTATATTGGCGGCATTAAGGAAGTATGTTTTCCAACAGGACTCAGCTCCAGCCCACAAGGCAAAGAATAGATAGGAATGGCTGACATTAACGTCCCCGCCATGCTAGTTCTGATATTTGGCCACAAACTACTCATTATTGTTGAGAAAGATTTCAATAACGCCCCCTCCGGTCTTGTCAATTATGCGGTTCACACTGTAATGCCCCCCAAAAGGGCAAAGTTATCATCGTCCTTCCTTCAGCATTCTTCTCTCGAGTCTGTCGTAGCTACTAATAAATACTACATCGATTAAATAAAATCTATCATTTTAACTACAATTAACTACATTTTAACAACAGACTAGAAGAAAGAAGTCTCTGAATCGGGGTATGACAGGGTCAGGTTTTGACTTGTAGTTTACCCCATTGATATCCTTTAGCAAGTCCAGTCGAGACTACGATGATGTCAAGAGGAGGGCCCCCTGTCAGGGGGGTGGTTGGAGTGTGAGGATTTCCCTCTCAATATACGTTTTTAAAAGGTGTAATGGAAGCTTCAGAGAGCTGCCGAATGTCTTCTGCGGAGAAACCCCGACATCCCCAGACTTGACACTCCATAGAGGAAGGCAGAGATCCCTACTGATTACAAAATTTTGGTGTCAACCGAATATGAATTGTTAAATATTACCTTATGCCAATTTGGTAAACTCGAGTTCTACGAGTGAATTTGCGTTTGTGAAAGACAAAACCTCGTGACTAACCAAATCCTACTCCCAAAATGGCGATTTTGATCCCAGTGATGATGAGCTAGCCGAGAATTCAGATCCTCGTATCCGAGTTAGGGTAAACTCTTCAATAGGAGATACAGGTTTGCCTCTTTCCGTGCTGAAGAGAGAGAAGGCCTTCTCAGTGCATCAAGAAGTCATTTATACTCTGGTTTGAAGTCAACCGCAGACTCAAATGAGGTGGGAGATATCAACTTAAAAAAGCAAGAACTGGACTGGCCAATGCTCGAGACTGGATGATGGCCGGTCTCTGTACGGTGTCGAACGCTCGACTGATGTCAGGCTAATGGAAAACATTTTCTTCCAGTGCTATTGCCTTTCATCAGGGAACTGGGTAATTCTGGTCAAGGTGTCTCCCGCTGATCGACCGTTTACAAGTTCGATTTTTTTTTTCGGAGAATCAACCAAGACGGTCCTCAGGTCATTGCAGTCTGGCTAGGATATACCTTTCGAAACTATGGCCATGATGCTCAAGAAAGAGATGGACCTGTACTTTCTATCTGATTAGTGATCGAATTGGGGGCTTTGAATGAGGAGACCTCCCTTCCAAGGACGAGGAAAGTTGCTCCTCTTGATGAGGTTACTCCGCTAGCAGTGAATGTAGAGAAGGGCTGTCAAGATATAGGTATAGGAAACCTAGTCCGTCGTGCCCTGGAGTTTTTCTCTTGCTCTTTTGACCTCCCATAATCTGGTTCATTGGAAGTTTGCTTTTTGATGGAGGCGGATGAGTGTCAGGTGGGAAGAGATTTTACCTGGCAAGTCTATTCAGAAGCAAATGAAGAGCCGTTATCTTGTTTAAGAAGCATTGGTCCTCTTTGTGGATGCTAAGACGGTGGAATTCACTCCACGGGGCGCGGTTAAACTAAAAATGATGTTCGCCTTTCCAGATAGCAGCTTTGACCCGATTGTGACAAGCTTTGTACAGGCCGCGGAGAAATCCTAAATTATCCTCTGACGGCGGAAGATAACGTACAATTTTCTGAGCTCGTGAGTCAACTGCGATTTTGCTGTCTGGGAGTGTTGTGTCGTCTCCGCATGGCAAAGTCGCAGCCTGCCTTAAACTTCAAGTGGTATTTGTCTCGGTAATGACCAAGTTGTTAAGATTGGGATTTAGCCAGTCAATCCCATCTTCTTGAGACATGGGTATCTAAATATCTATCGTCGCAAGCGAAATATTGCACCCCGGATGTTCAATCTTGCACCTAGGCCCCAGGTGGAAGAGTGGTCGTTAGAGCATCCATACTACGAAACACTCGAGGTAGCTATCGGTTAATGAATTCCTCTAAATGAGTGAAGAATTCGACTGCCTTATGACCATGCTAGTAAGCTGAGCACACTACAAAGATACTATCTTTAAACATAAGGCTTTAGCGCGCTCTTAGCACGATATCAGCCTGTATGGGCCATATGGGCTCTCTCAAGAATGGCAGTTGGTGATTTTCGATCATTTGCCTGTAAGACACTTAAGAGCTAGACATTCTTTCGGGAACGGATAATTTTGTCCTTTACAAAGGGACAGATAGGGAGATGGATGGATGGATGGATGAGATGGATGTCGATCCGGCATTTTTACTGCAGCGGCGAATATGATTTGCTTCAGCGCCGAGAATTGAGTGACTCGTCGAGCCGCATGGTTGGATGGACATTTGGGCAGAAAGAAGCGCGATGGCTGAAGCTGCAGGGTATTTCTTCAATGCGTGGATTCCCTCATACCTGAGAATTAGCTCAGTAACAGAGATATATCCCAGGATTTCAGCCACTTTGTCGTCGACTTCCACAAACATAGTTCCAGTATTCTTTGTTGTGTTTCCGGAGCGATGGACGACTTTGATCGAGCGTGGGCCAGGAAGATTCTGTACGGAGTGGTTGGAGCTTATACTAGAGCATTTATTTTCGTCTTGAGCTTCTCTAAAAAGGCAGAATCTTGGAAAGATAATAGGGCGCTCGTGACAGCTCGCTTTCTCAGTTCTGTGGGAAGAGTGTCAGATTGGAGGCCAGTGTCTTAGCCCCCTGAGATTTTTGGTATGGAGAATACAAGAGAAGGCTCAACACCTAAAAATTCTTGGAAGATTTCTCTGAGGTTGTTGGCTTTACAGTCTGTCGATCTCACGACAACATGGGATTTGGCTAAGTTCACAAATGGGGCCTTTTGTCTTAAGTAGGGCAGGCTTACTTGGCTCAGCTTCCGTTGCCGCAACTGATGCGAATGAGGTCAAAGAAGCAGGAATGTTTGCTTGAGCCTGGGGTCTACCTAAATATTTGTTCCTTTAAATACATCTTCAATTATAAGTTGATTTTTTTTTGGCCGATAGTGAATAAAAACTTTCTTATTGTTCGTTTTTTCTTGGTCGCTTCGAGATTGGCATCTGTGTATATCATAGTTAAGAAGAGTGGCCTGCTGTTGGAGTTAGGAGAAGAGGCTATGGACTCCCATCTTCTGAAGTCGCTTGGTCCATCATCTCCGCCATGTTGGTTCAACACTCGCCACTGCTGCCATAGAAACATTTATCCTTCAACAAATATAAATGTATTTTTTCATTTTTATTAGTTTTTTTTTCTTTTGACGTGTCTACCTACTTCCATGAGTTAAAGATACTTTCACAATCTTGCGTTATATACTATAATTTTCCCGACAATTTTTGTGCTTTATTAAGGCAGTTTTTGAAAAAAAAAAACTATAATTATGTATTTGTACATATAATATTAAATTTTTCGAATAATCGTACATTAGTTAACAAAACAACTAGGCGAAATGAGTTTTATAGGGTAGATGATTTTATAAATATTAAATTGTTATCCCGCGCGCCTGATATTTTGGTCATTTTTTCTCATTTACATATTGTTTTAAAGTCATTTAATTAATATTTTATATTGAGAAAAAGGGCTTTTCCTGATCGTGCAACTAAATGTTTCTGATGCCTAGAATTAGCCAAATAACCTGGAATAAAAATATTAAAAATAAACGATTAGATTATAATTATTCCGATAGATGGCGCAAGCCATCAGAAACTTTTAGTTGCATGATCAGGAAAAGCCCTTTTTCTATATTTATCCATCTGATCCAAGTACATTTTCACTTTTGCACTATTTTTCACATTGATATTTTATACCTAAATATATTTCATTTTGGAGAGGAGTGTAGGTATGAATATTTTTAAACGAGACTGTTTCAGAAAGAATAGGGCACCTATTTGTCTTTTGAATATTGCTATAAAACTTGAATTTCCAAAATCAGAAATGAATACCGTTTTTGTTGTTGCTTTTCACTGAAAGGTTTTATACACAGCGTTCTTCAAGACAAACAGTCAAGACATGTGTGTCAAGCAAAAGGTTCTATTAACTGAATGAATTGCTCATTCCCTATTAGAGAATATATATAATGATACAATTGTAGTGTTCTCGGAAATGAAAGCGCTATCCATAATTATAAAACCGAAAAAAAAAAAGAATAAACAAGTCTATATTTTAACACAAAGCAATAACGCACCATCTATATATACAGTAAAACCTCCCTGTAAAGGACAACACCTAGTTGCAGAGCCTAAGTGTCCTTTAGGGAGAGGTGTCCTCTTACTGGAGAGTTGCTAAATATTAAAAATAGTAATTTTGCAAATGAAAATTGTTCTTTGTAGAGAGGTGTCCTCTAGCGCGAGTGTCCTCTCATGGAGGTTCTACTGTATATATAATGAAAGAATTTAAGCACGAATGTGTCTTTTATATACAATACAAACTTCTACTGTCCTTACTGCGATGAAAATTTATATGTAATTCTACTGTCCTATAAGCTTATGTCCATAGTTTTTTTTTAATGTCATTTCTGAGATTCCACCCTTCATTGTAGCATATATAAGCATAATCATTCAATACATTATTAGAGCTCTAAAGAAGCGGTCTGGTAGATTAAATTAGCAAAACCGTTGGGAGGGTTCACCACTGAATGCCAAGCCCTCCCAATATTTTTTCATCGCAGCAAGGACAGTAGAAGTTTGTTTTGTATATTGCCACGTGGAAAATTAGGAAAGGCAAACTTCAGGATGACACAGAAATTGATTTTAGGAAAGAACAAACGATGAACGATTAAAAAAAAAAAAAGCTATGAGGTAAGTTTACAGAGTAGAAAAATATAAACATAAAAAAATGATACTCTGTTAATAAAATAATAAATACTTTGCTACAATATAAAAGAAACATTCGTGCTTAAATCCTTTCATTAAATATGTGTCAATATTTATTTATTCTTTGAGTGATAGTTGGTTATCTGAATACAAGCTTTAAAAAAAGCCATTTCAAACTTTGAATAGAGGGGTACAAACCCCTATGCCGTCGATTTGAAATGGTCTTCTCAATTCCTTATATAAAACGAAGCCCTTAGGCCGTTGAGGGTAAAACATTAGCAGTTTTAAGATTCCTTTTTTATTGTAAGAAATAAGAATCGCGGCCAGAATCCATTAAGTAGTTTTTACCCTGAAATTAGTTGAAGGTTGCCTTAATTTAAAATCCATGTTCTCTCCTATAGTTGTGAACCTATTGAATTATTTATCAATATTTTAAGTCTGAAAATGGATGTTGTATGTTCCGTTAAAAATGCCGTGTGTGAAAAATAATAAAACCAGCTTTAATGCTATTTATCGAGGAACATTAAACTTGAAATGCTCAAAAAGAAAATGATTTTTGGTTTCTACGTATTTACGTATATCGTTGATAAATTAAAGACCTAAGTTTTTTTTTCTAATTGACACCTGAGAAATGGTTGTCAGATCGGACAATGCTAGTCTTTTTTTTTTAGTATTTAAAATCCACTAATGTTGCCTCACACACACTCAGACACACTTAAAGAAAATTATAATTGTTTTCATCTCTGTTGTGTTCATGTAAAATGTCTTCAATAGAAGTATGGAATTAATATTCTTCTCTTTCTCTTTTGATTTGAAAATGCTATGCCCTTTTTTCCATTCGCCATACTTTTATATTAAATTCCTCTCTTTCTCTTTTGATTGGAAAATTTTATGCCTATTTTTTCCATTCCCTATACTTTTATATTATTTGATTTAATCCCCCAGACATAAATTAAACAATCAAAACGCATCTCCAGAAACCTGTTTGATTTTTAAATTGTTTTGGATTAAATTTGGATATTCTTGTTTATTCTGTAAATATATAGTAACTCACTTTTCCCCCCTATATAAATCGTTACTTTAGTCCTATTACACCATTGATTGATAATCTAGATTATTTTCACTCACTGTTTTTAATCCCTCTCAACATTATTGTTACACCAAATAATGGTAACATCGTCTGCAAGCAAATGATTTCAGTGTTCGAGGATTCGACACTAAAAAAATCAGTGTAAACCCCCCATTGAACAATATATTCCATAATATGGGAGATTAGGGTACGTCCCCTGAGGATATCATTATGTATTTTAATCACTATTATATTTTATAGAAAAAAAAAATATTTTTTTGCACACACACAGGAATCCAAGGAATTTATTCGACTCAATCTCTCCAAATAAACGCTCTCCAACTTGAAAAAAAAAAAAAAAAGCTTCTGACACAAATGTGCTTTTATAAATATTCATATGCCGATATATAGTATAGGTTTCTAATGACGGGCGCGTGGCACAGGGGTGGTTAATTTACCGATTTATGGAGCGGCGTTTTTTCAATATATTGTGTTTTTTTTTTTTGTTTCTATAATAATACAAATTGTTGCTCTCATTCTCTGTCAAGGATGGTCAAATAAGCACGCGGGATCGGTAAGGTTCTCTTTTCGACTCCTCTTTATTTACCTTCGTGACTTATGGAGAACAAAGCTAGTTACATACAGGGAGAATCATCCTCCAACAGCAGTCATCAACAATGGGAAGGACGACTTCACTCCTGGTCAAATATTATAATAGATGATGCCAGGAGGACAGAGTTTCCTGGTATTCCCCCTTATCTGGACCGACCGGTCGGGGTAAACAGTGGCGTCACGTGGAAGGAGGATATATCTCAGTTCTCCCCTCTTGCTCTAACGGCTGGGTCGATTTGGCTCATGTAAATAGTAACTTTTATTTTATATTTAAAATCTCTCATATAACTCATTAAATAAATATTTAAAGTAATTCGAAGGCCTAGTTAATTATTTTTCATCGCGACAATTGTGGTGGAGACGCCGGGTAACGAGACAGTCACCAGACGAAGTCGTCGCCTTCAAGGATTGCAACCAGAGCTATCTACAGTGCTTGCATTTCCCGCTCGGAAGAAAATGGAAAGAGAAGAAAACCGACCATTCTGCCATCGGTGGAGAGATCCCACTGTCTTCTCGGGGGAACGTGGGGAAGATTCGCAGCGTTGGCTGAGCGACTTCCAGCGTGTGGCACGTTACAACAAGTGGGATGACTCCATGTGTCTGGCCAACGTCATCTTCTACCTCACTGGCACAGCGAAGTGCTGGTTCGAAAACTTCGAGGAAATCTTGAATTCGTGGGAGGAATTTAAGATAAAGTTTTGTGAAATATTTGGGAACAAGGAAGACACGGCTAGAAAAGCCGAGAACATTCTTCGAACTAGAGCGCAGACGAGTGGGGAAAACGTCGAGAGCTACATACAAGAAGTCCTCCTTCTTTGTAAACAGAGCAACCCCAGAATGTCGGAAGGAGAAAAGGTGAGCCACCTGATTAAAGGCGTAGCGGAGGAAGTGTATCAGGCACTTGTTGGGAAGGACATCAGCACGGTGGACCAATTTGTTGCGTTCTGCCGCCGATTCGAGGCATTCAAGAGGATGCGTGTTGCACCGCCCAGGTTCAACCGACTGCCCAATGTTACCACCATCTCGACCTCTGAACCTGAGAACCTAGAAGCCCTGATTAGAAGAATAGTAAGAGAGGAGGTGCAGAAGTTTATGGCTCCTCCTTCTACATTTGCCGCCCAGGATATCGACACTCCATCTCCCGACCTACGGGATGTCATCCGTAGTGAAATCCAGCAAACGTTGGCTCCTATCTCTGCCCCTCGTCAGCCCGAGAGCTTCCGCCCTCGGCGACAATACCTCCCCCAGAACGATCAAGGTTACCGACGAAGAACCGAAGGGCCACCAAATAATCAAAGGACTCAGTGGCGTACTGAAGATGACAGACCGATCTGCTTCCACTGTGGGCGCCCTGGCCACGTTGCACGTTATTGCAGAGACAGACGTCAAGCTTTTGCGGATGCCAGACTTGGAAGAGAAACAGTCGATTTCGGAAGACCAAGAACGGAAAATTACACCATGGGCGAATCAGGAAGCGAACTATCCCAAGGAAGATTTAGAAACCCGTCGCCATATCCCCACCGCGGAAGATTCCAAGCTCCCAGAAGAACCTCACAATCCCCTGCTCGCCGTCCCAGCCGCTCACCCAGTCGCCGCAGTGAGGAAAACTAGATGGCGCGCCCTCTGGAGGTGTGGCCGCCACAGACGAAAATCCTCCCTGCCGTATAGCCGCTACAATGGAAAAGAACTGGATATCTGTCAACATACAAGGACGAAATGTACAAGCTCTTGTGGACTCCGGCGCTGATTACTCAGTAATTTCTGAAGCTTTCAGACGTTCTATAAAGGCCCCAGTTTTTAAAGAAAATGGACCACTTCTAAGAGCCGCGGACAAGAAGCCTATCGTGACCCTTGGTAAGTGCTCTTTAGAAGTTCAAATCAAAGGACTCGATATTATTTTTGATTTTGTAGTAGCCGCTGAATGTAGCCACGATGTTATACTGGGCTGGGATTTCTTCAAAGCCACAGATGCCATTATAGATTGTGGGGAAAACAAATTGTATTTAAGCGAAGCTGAAAAATCCTACGAATGGAAAGACCTGAAACTTTGTGCTGCTATGGACTGTGTCATACCGCCGAAATCTTTTGGCAAGATTGTTGTCACCAGCCAGGATGTATTTGGCAGCAGAGATGTAGTCGTTACAGGTTCCAAACGCCTGCAGTTGGAAAAAGGACTTTTTATTCCCTCTTCCCTCGTTAGGTTCTTACATGGCAGAGCGGTGTTGTGGGTGACTAACAGTACTCACCAGTCTCAAGTGATACCTTCGGACATGAAGATAGGAACAATGCAAGATCTAGAAGTAGGGAGCATATCTAATCTTGACGCTTGTTCTGAAATAGCTGGAAAAGACGAAGTAACTTCCCCAGATGTGAGAGAATGTTTAATTTCAATGATTTCTACTGATTTGGAGGAAACAAAGAAAAACAGATTACTCACGTGCCTAAATGAGTTTTCTGATATATTCGACTTTGAGAAAAAGAGCTTCCCTGTCTCTGGCGAAATAAAACATAAAATCGATACGAGTGATTATCCGCCTGTCAGACAGCGTCCTTATAGAGTGTCTCCCGCCGAAAGACGTGTCATTCAGAGTGAAGTAGAGAAAATGATGGAGACTAAAATCATCCGGCCATCATCAAGTCCATGGGCCTCTCCCGTTATATTAGTGAGGAAGAAGGACGGCTCGTTGAGATTCTGTGTCGACTATCGTCGTCTAAATAAAATTACAAAGAAAGATGTTTACCCTCTCCCTCGTATCGATGACGCGCTGGACACCCTCTCTGGATCCAGGTACTTCTCCACTATGGATATGAGATCGGGTTACTGGCAAATCGAAGTAGACGATAAGGACCGGGAGAAAACGGCATTTATCACTCCAGATGGGCTTTATGAATTTAATGTAATGCCATTTGGTCTATGTAATGCACCAGCAACTTTCGAGCGAATGATAGACAACGTCCTACGGGGATTGAAATGGGACATGTGTTTATGCTACTTAGACGACATTGTAGTCTATGGATCGACCTTTAAAGAACATTTAACACGTTTATACAAAGTTTTGAGATGCATTCAGCAGGCCGGACTGTGCCTGAATTATAAAAAGTGTCATTTCGCCTCGAGACAAATAACTATCCTCGGGCACGTCGTTAATGAATTTGGAACGCAGCCAGACCCAGAAAAAGTGAAAGCCATTGTCCACTTTCCAAAACCCCGTAATATCAGTGAGACCAGAAGTTTTCTTGGGTTAAGTTCATACTATAGACGCTTCATCAAAAGTTATGCTAACAAGTCTCGACCCTTGAATAGCCTTTTGAAGAAAGATGAAAAATTCATTTGGGGCGAAGAACAAGATGAATCTTTCCGGATTCTCAAACAGGAATTGGGATCTTCGCCTGTGTTAGGACATTTCATAGAAGGTGCGGAAACTCATGTCCATACTGATGCAAGCGGCTATGGTTTAGGGGCAGTTCTTGTTCAAATCCAGAATGACGCGGAGAGACCTATAGCCTATGCCTCACGAACACTAACCAAAGCGGAAAAGAATTATTCCACTACAGAAAAAGAATGCCTCGCAGTTGTTTGGGCCCTTGGTAAATTCCGCCCGTACCTACATGGCAGACCCTTTACTGTGGTTACCGACCATCACTCGCTATGTTGGCTGGTAGGCTTGAAAGATCCATCCGGCCGCTTAGCTCGTTGGGCCCTCAAACTACAAGAATACGACATAAACATCGTTTACAAAAGCGGACGCAAGCATAAAGACGCTGACTGTTTGTCAAGAAGCCCCTTGGCTGACACCGCAGAGATAGAAGGGCACATTACTTCCATCCAAGACATTGCAGAAGAACAAAGTAAAGACCCTCATTTGGTTGGGATCCGTGAAAAACTTGCAAATGAAAATTTAAAAGGGTATCAGATGATTGGAGGCGTTCTCTATAAGAAAAATTACGACCCTGAGGGCAAACCATGGCTGCTAGTAGTCCCAAAACAAATGAGGCACGAAATTCTTAAAGATGTCCACGACACTCCAATGGCCGGTCATTTGGGATTTGCCAAAACCCATGACCGCGTTAGAAAGAGATTCTATTGGCCTGGACTTTATAGGACAGTTTCCCAATACATTGCTCATTGTAAAGAATGCCAGCGAAGGAAGGGCGTGCCTCAGAAACCTCCTGGACTACTAGTCCCAATACCTCCAACGACCTCGCCTTTTCAAAAGATAGGAATTGATTATCTGGGAAGATTTCCCATATCTCACACGGGAAATAGATGGATAATAGTCGCGACTGATTATCTCACCAGATTTGCGATAACAAAGGCCGCGGCAACAGCGGAGGCTACTGAATTAGCAACCTTCCTTATTGAAGACGTCATACTCAAGCACGGCGCTCCTCGGGAAATCATCACGGACAGAGGAAGAAATTTCATGTCTCAGACCATACGAGAAATAAATAATCTAAACGGAACAATTCACAGATTCACCACGGCATACCACCCTCAAACGAATGGTTTGACAGAAAGACTTAACAAGACCCTGACTGACATGATCTCGATGTATGTTGACGTTGATCAGAAAAATTGGGACAACATCCTACCATATGTGACCTTCGCCTACAATACCGCTCGACAAGAGACAACAGGATACAGCCCGTTCTTCCTCGTCCACGGCCGAGAAGTTGAAACACCGCTGGATTCTATACTGCCGTACCAGCCGGCAGGAACTGCAGAAGATTATGTGGGCCATCTTGTGACCAACGCTGAGGACGCACGAATGTTAGCCCGTCTCAACATCCTGCAGGCTCAGAGCAAAGACAAAGAACGCTACGACAAGAAGCATCAGGAGGTGACGTACAAGGAAGGTGATTTGGTGTGGGTGTTCACCCCAGTCCGTACCGTTGGCTTATCGGAGAAGTTATTGAAGAGATATTTCGGACCCTATCGAGTGATCAGAAAAATATCGAGTGTAAATTATCAAGTAGAAGGCGTGACGAATACTAGGAGAAGACGAAAAACCCAAGATATCGTCCATGTAGTGAGAATGAAGCCCTACCACGACCCTGAAGTCCAAGAACAGATTGCCCAAGGTCATGTGACCGACTAGTAAACAGCGGGACGCTGTTTCTCTTGTGGAGGGAGTGATGCCAGGAGGACAGAGTTTCCTGGTATTCCCCCTTATCTGGACCGACCGGTCGGGGTAAACAGTGGCGTCACGTGGAAGGAGGATATATCTCAGTTCTCCCCTCTTGCTCTAACGGCTGGGTCGATTTGGCTCATGTAAATAGTAACTTTTATTTTATATTTAAAATCTCTCATATAACTCATTAAATAAATATTTAAAGTAATTCGAAGGCCTAGTTAATTATTTTTCATCGCGACAATATTTAGGAGTTTAAAGGTTCTGAAGACTAGAGAGAAGGTCTGCCCTGTTTGGGACAAACAACCTTTTTAGGAGAAAAGTGAGGGGGGGGGGGGCCTCAGCTATTCTTGGGGTGAACACGGGTGATAGAATTGGCCCTGCTTGCCACCACGGCGTTACCGAAGCTTACTTTCGGGCATCGTCGCAACAGTACTCTTCTCCTGAAAAATAAAAACACGGAAATTTTCCTTCCCAGTCTTCAAGAGGACCTTTAAACTCCTGAATGTCTCGGATTACTCGAGGCTTGTCAGCAGTCCTAAAACGTAACGCTAGGTTTAGCATTGCACCTTGTTTGTTGCATCACGTTCTAACTCGGGCCATATTTCCACTCTCATCCTACGCCATTGGCTCTTCTTGTTGAGTAACCCGCCTATCACAGGATGATGGTTCTCCACATAATGGCGACTATAGTTCACTTCTTTCGATGATGTCGTCTGTAGCTTGGTTTTCTCCTAGTGCACATCCTGTAGCCGCGGTCGCCGTATCAGCGGAAGATTCTTTAGTGTGCCCTTGTCGCTTCTGCTCGCGGAGAGGTGCTGTAGAGATCATCTTTCTTTGCAGTGGAAGTGTCTTCCCAACTCCCGCTCTCTATCTCGTGCCTGTCCAGCACATATTCGTCTATGTCAGGCACCCTGAGATTGTCAAGTCAGATTCTTTGCTGGATTAAGTCCTCTTTGTCGGCCTCCCATTTTCATTCTCTAGAAGTTTACTCCTTCTAAGCGCTCTAGACTTGGGCCTTTTCATGCCAACCTTGCACTGGACTATGAACTCTTCAAAACTGTTGGAGGCGTCGGGCTGAGTGGTAGTCTCAATTACAGCAGAATTATTTCTAGGCAATGGCTATTTGCCTTGCACCTGGTCGGATAAAAGAGCGAAGATGGCGTTCAAAAGTCCGTGGCTTACCTCAGAGCGGAATGCAGATGGTAATGCTGAAACAATACATAGGATGTCCTGGTCGTAGACATTGTCGTCGGACTTTCCTGGAGCGTCAAAGGCTCCGCTGTCTCTAACTGCGGTGTGCGTCGACTATCCAGTCTTGTCGCACTTACACGAAGCACCCAGCTCCGTCACGCCCAGTTAGATCCCCTCTGTAGTCCCAGACAGTCTGGTCTCGTCGCAGCAGTCCGTCACGACGTTGTATTACAGCTCACCATGATAGCCGATGATCTCGCGGAGATTTTCAGATGGGATCTCATGGATAGGATTTCCGCACGGCACATCTGGGGGGCATTCTCCCTCCGTCTGCTTGACCTGGTTCAAAGTACTCATGCCACAGCCGTTGTCGGGGGTGATTAGTTCGCTCTACTACGCTTCTCACCCGGTCTGGATCATTTCCTTCCACATGCCACCATTTCCAGTAAGCTCTATCACACCATCTATCTTCCCCGTAGGGCGTTCTCCATATTGCCAGGCGTCTTGACATCGGGCGACCTTCTCATTCAGCACTGCATATCGCTACTCGCTCTTCTTGCAGATTTCGATGAACACCTTCATTGCTGAGAGAGAGTTTGAATGAGGTCTCTGATTGCTCCGCCGCCATTTTCTGGTTTCAATATTACCCACAATTGTCTTCATGAACAGAGATCTCCACTTGTTACCCCGCTGCTGTATCAACAAGGATAGTCAAGTACGCGGGATCGGTAAGGTTCTCTTTCGACTCCTCTTTATTTACCTTGGTGTATGATGGAGAACAAAGCTAGTCACATACAATGAGAATTGCCAACAACCGCCGTCAACAAGTGTCAGCTGGGCTTCTTCGCGAATCGCCATATACTTCTGTAGAAGGGTTGGTTTATAATATCTAAAAGCTTGAGAGAATATATAAGACGAGCAAGAAACTTATCCTCCGAGGCTATTCTATTATTATTAGACTATCATCTTAATATATTGATTTTTTACTTTCAATTACAAATTTTTTAAATTTCCTTCATAGTTTTTTTTTTTAATATAGCTGCACCCAATCCTGTATATCTCTCTATATTATTCTGTGTGTGAAGAGGAGAAATATGTATATAAGGTGTGGTATACATTTCTATGTAAATTACACAGATATTTGTTCTCATTTGTTTCGCTCCTTCTGACTCACCTAAATGTTATGTGATCAGGCCATCTACAAGATGGTGGGCTCAGTGATGAAGATGCCTGAAGACGAGTCCACTCCAGAGAAGAGAACCGACAAGATATTCCGGCAGATGGACAAGAACATGGATGGCAAACTCTCTCTAGAGGAGTTTATCGAGGGGGCAAAGAGCGACCCGTCCATTGTACGGCTGCTGCAATGCGACCCCCAGTCATCTGCCCACTGACCTCATCTCTTCGCTGTACATTCACTCGGGTTGTTGTCTCCCTCTCCTCCTTTGTTGGTTCCTCACCGCTGGTCACACCATTCATGAGAAATAATCAAAAGCCCTGGGATATGATGTGCCTTGTTATCTTCTTGGGCTACCCCCACCTTCTCTAAACCTCAAATATATGCCTCTCTCTTTCTCTCCAATTCTCTAAAAACAACTAAAGTTTTCTCTAAGCTATATATATAATGTCATGTATGAATCCATTCCTCCAACTTCCACAACAGTCTCCTTTGCCTTTTGTGCCTTTTAAAATCTCCAACCTTGCAAATACAGCCCCCAACTTTGATGCCCTAAATCTTAAAATGGCAGGACTTTCAAATACCATGTTTCTAACATGTTATCACAAAGGGTGATTTATTATTTTGTCAAAAGGAAAATATAGATTGGGCTATAAATTAATTTTTCCACAATGGATGAATCAAGCACAGATATGTCCATCAGAATTAACCATTCAGATTTTCTATCTAAACAAAAAAACCTATTGTTCCAGATAAACAGAAACTTTTTTTTTTTTTAATGAAGGAAATGTTATGATTCTTAGCCTTTATTAAAAAGTAGGAATTGAAAAGGACACAACTAGGTACATTTTTATTAGCTAAAAGTGTTTTACAAAAAAAAGCCTTTAAGCCTTTTGCATCTAACATCACGCAGAATTCACAACACCTCTTGTCCCCATTATTGTCATATATGCAAATATATATTGACATACATTCTATAAACAGAAAATAATATAGTTTTCATACTGTAACCTATATCTAGTAGTTTTCCCTTAAATTTTTATTTTTATGTGTGGCATATATTTGAGGTTTATTCGAAGGAATAGTTGAAAAAAAAAAATGAAGACTGGCAACAACACCCTCATGAAAGTATATTAGCAGTACAATATTCACCTTTTGGTGAGAAATAAGGCTGAGCACAATTCCATTTGATTTTGGCCTATAAACCGCAGTTTATGATCAAGTTTATATCTTTTCAAAGAAGGAATCAAAGCTAACAGCGATGAGTTTCTTTATCTGATTCCATTTACAGTGTAGGCACAGCATTGCATACTTTGAGTTATATTAAATTTTTAACACAAATACAATCGAAATTGAAAAAAAAAATTTTTTTTTTTACATTTTTTTAAAATACAATTTTCAAAAAGAGTAAGTAATGGCCAAATCTTTTTATTAAAATGTTTTAAATTAAAAAGTTTTGGCGTTCACTTACTTCTTTTTGTAATTGTCAAAACTCTGCAAACTTTTATGATTTTATATTTTTCAAAAGAAAGCTTTGCTCTATATAATCCATATTCATGCTTTTTTTTTTTTTTAAACCGAGCTTTAATTGTGTTGCCTTTTAGCTTATTCAATAATGCTTTTTTTTTTGGCAAGGAAAAAAAAAAAGACTAAAAATAATTATATTGTACAACTCTCTTGAAAAAAAAAAAAAGCAACAACGATATTCCTTTACAATTTTATTGATGCCAATACTTTTTTAATTTGTAAAAAAATACATTTCTATATTATATATCTTTATATAAAAATGCATGTATTGGATAAAAAATAGTTTATTTTACCAATCTTTACTAAAAGGTATAATAATATGTATGAATTTTATACAAACAAAAGCTCAGTGCTGCATTGCATTGTTGTACCTTGAAAAAAGTTGGCATTGAGCCAACAGAAATATTGGTAAATAAATTATATTTTTGATCCAATAACTATGTCTTTTTATATAAATATCTATTTATAAATAACTATTTTCAATATATATATATATGAGAAATACTTTTTCATCAATTTTTTTTTTCAATACATCAATAGTTTGTTTGTTAGATTTTTGAAAAAAAAAAATTCTCTTGTTGGAAACCTTTTTTTTTTTTTGGAAAAAAATAAAAAATGAATTTAACAAAAAAAAAAGCTCAATTCTTTATATATATGCTATTCTTTATATAACTCTATAACATATATGCATATATGTATTATAACACTTCAGCATATGCAAATTAATTTTAAGTCTTCTTATTTCTATACATTTGTTTGTTTTTACTTCTAATCTCCTATTAGTTCTAAAAATAAAAGAGGAATTTTATCAAATTGATGTGAATGTACTGGGAAGTTATTATCTGTCTTCTCATATTGAACAATGTTTATCCTCTAATTAACTGGCCTTCTGTAAATACATTGACTCTCTTCTTGTGTTGTGGGTATTGATTACTTATTTGATTTTTTTGTGAGAAATAAACAGAATTTTGTTTTTTTAAAATACTTTTTGACAGCATTTTGGTTATTTGCATATCGGCATTTTAATAAAGAGAAAAAATGGCAAAGCACTATTTTTTCAATTACAGTAAGGGAAATAGAAATTGTTTAATTTTTAAAAAGAATCATATGCGTCTATAATAGTTTCAAATTTTCATAACAGATAGTACGTTAATGTATCATAAAGCACTATTATAATTTTATTTTAAATTTTCACTAATCTCTTCCCAATGTTACATGGATTCAAATAGGACTTCATTTCCGAATAGTTTTTTGTCAATGGTTCTCATTAAAGGTACGTCTTTTTGTTCTATATGATTGAAGCAGTCTTTGGTATAAAGAAAAGAGGCATCAAATTGTTCTCTTTTATTTAAAAAAAAAAAAAAAGAAAGTGTTTTTTTCTCACAAATCTATTATTATAGACACAAATTTAGTTATTTTTCTGATTTCAAAAATGAGTTTGTTATCCTTAATCTTCTGATAGACTTCTTTCTTCAGATTTGAACATACAAAAATTCTATTTGAAATACTTGTTAATTCTTCACCTCATATTCTGTCTCCATTTCTCTACAGAAATATTTTCCCTTAAGAACAAAGAACCAATTTGTTAATTGCACAAATAAAACTGACCCTTCCTTAGAAAATGCCAGTTTTTTTTTTTTCAAATCTTCCATATATTTGGATTGTGGTATCTTCTTTCTCCACTTTCATTATAATTCTTCTTTTTTATTATTCCAGAGCCTGTTGGCACATATAGGAATATAATGCTTGTGAAGGAGGTTGTTATAATCTAGTTGCATTTTCTTAAAGTGGCAACACAAAGAATCGGTTATAAAAGTAGGACTTATATGCAAATGGGGCTTTTAATTTTTTTTTTTTACGAAACTAAGTGCCCAATAAGATCCATGAAACTTGATTTTTTTCTATACATGCGAGTCTTTTTTTAAAAAAACAAATTATAAACTGGCCAAATTTGTTCTTCCATTTGTTAAAAATGGGGCATTATAGAAAATTATAGGCCAAATAAAGCAGTAATCAATCTTTAAAAATTTGGAGAATTGAAATATGTTTAATTATAATGAAATTTACCAAGACATTCGGCAATTAATTCAGGTGTGACAATTTTACCCCGACTTCCTTTAGAAACTTCCTGTAAGAATTGTTTGTTGTCCCTGGTTGGTCTTTCTTTTGATTTTAATTGATTTACAAAGTCACTGGTCAAATATTTTTTTTTTGTTCTTTGTCTGTGATTTTATAAATATATATATAAATAAAATTTAAAAAAGAACAATCCCTTTCCCCCCCAGAATGTACCTATAGATGATCTTATATCTCCTGTACAGATATTATTAGGCCTTTCCTTAAGATGGGATGGCATTTTATAAAAACTACCATCACACACACTTCATCATCACTCTCTTGTTCTCAAGAATTGTTTGGTTTTGTTGTGGCTGTTTACAATACACTGCATGCTGTGGTTTTTGTGGGGTTCTTTTCTTTTTTTTTTCCTTTTCCCTTTTGGGGCTCTTGGTGCCTTGATACAGGTATCTACCCCTCCGTTTAGGTGCTATGCTCGGATTCATTCCATTTCTCCCTTGTGATACATACTGGGAGACATTCACCTTTTTTTTTTTTTGGAATTAATCTCCTCTTTCTACCTTTTTGTCGTTGTTGATTTATTACCATTGCCTATAATTCTTAAATGGTTAACCTTTTTGTGAAAAAAAAAATCTATACCAACCTGTTGCTTCCCCATCTTTTTCTCTTTATCTCTATATCTCTCTCTCTCTATATAAACATCTCTCTATCTTCTCTTTCAATAAAGATTCCTTGATATAACCGGTCTTATGTTTTAACACATGCATCCTACACTCACTGTTGGAGAAACACTGAAAATGTAAAACTAATTTTGAATATTTTCAAAAACATAGTGGAACCAATTTTTCGTCATTAATTTAAATGATAGAAATGTGCGTTTTCATCTAATTGAGGCCACTACCCACCTTGGCCTCATCCAATTGAAGCCACTTCCCAACTTGGTCTCATCCAATTGAAGCCTCTATCCAACTTGGCCTCATCCAATTGAAGCCACTACCCACCTTGGCCTCATCCAATTGAAGCCTCTACCCACCTTGGCCTCATCCAATTGAAGCCTCTATCCAACTTGGCCTCATCCAATTGAAGCCTCTACTCACCTTGGCCTCATCCAATTGAGGCCACTACCCAACTTGGCCTCATCCAATTGAAGCCTCTACTCACCTTGGCCTCATCCAATTGAAGCCTCAATCCAACTTGGCCTCATCCAATTGAAGCCTCTACTCACCTTGGCTTCATCCAATTGAGGCCACTACCCAACTTGGCCTCATCCAATTGAAGCCTCTACTCACCTTGGCCTCATCCAATTGAAGCCTCTATCCAACTTGGCCTCATCCAATTGAAGCCTCTACTCACCTTGGCTTCATCCAATTGAGGCCACTACTCACCTTGGCTTCATCCAATTGAGGCCACTACTCAACTTGGCTTCATCCAATTGAGGCCACTACCCAACTCGGCTTCATCCAATTGAAGCCACTACCCAACTTGGCCTCATCCAATTGAAGCCTCTATCCAACTTGGCCTCATCCAATTGAAGCCTCTACTCACCTTGGCTTCATCTAATTGAGGCCACTATCCAACTTGGCTTCATCTAATTGAGGCCACTAACCAACTTGGCCTCATCCAATTGAGGCCACTAACCAACTTGGCTTCATATAATTGAGGCCACTACTCACCTTGGCTTCATCCAATTGAGGCCACTAACCAACTTGGCTTCATCCAATTGAGGCCACTACCCAACTTTTCTTCATCCAATTGAAGCCACTACCCAACTTGGATTCATCAAGATAAAGCCTCCAGTCACTACCCAACTTAAGTTCCTACCATAAGCTAACTAGGGTTAGCAGCTACATACACACAAAGAATCAAACCTCAAGATGACAGGAAGAAGCAGCTGTTCTGCTAGGTCATGGACTGGTGGCAGGAAGGTGGCGGCATGCAGCTACAGTAGGAACTCCAGCCCATTTCCTACAGACTTGACAAAGGTTAACGTTTAGACAACTGAAATATTGGCAAATAAATCTTTTTATTAAATCCAACAATAAAGGCCTTTTTATTATCTAAATTTTTAAATACACTCACGGATAAAAGGAAGTTGTACCTTTTATCAGGATTCAGATAATAACTCTGAAAGATATTTGATATACAGTGATCTTTATTGAAGACACACGAGTTAACCAAGTTTGAACAAAGAATTGCATCTGTTTCCTTGACCAGCGAAATAAAAATATGAAACTTCCTCAACATTTGTCTATGAGTGTATCTTAACCAAGAATTGCTTTCCACTGCTGAGTATAAAAGCAGAATAGGTCAGTATCAGATGCATGCATGTAATATCTTGGAGGTTTGGTGGATTAAATTGGCCAAACCACAGGGAGTGAGACAAGCCCTCCCAATATATCGCAGTATGGAAAGATGTTTTATCTAGTGAAATGGAAATATCATTTTTAAAATTATCCCTAGTACATGTGGTATATGCCACGATAATCATGGTGAGTAATTAACGCCTGCTTTTACTGTAAGTGAACCATACGTCTACACATTGTGAAAAGCAGTTCGACTTTGCACTCACAAATGTGCCAGAGCCCTGTTTGGTTACTTGCCCTCATTGATGGGGTGGACTTTTGCAAAAATCGGGGGCCATTGGAGCATTTTTTTATTTAATGAAAAAAAGTTCAAAATGTGGTATTTAATCCTGGGTCGTAGCGGTCGAAAACCAATGGTTTAGACCATCCTTCCACCGACCCCCGGAGATATCATTTAAACTTCAACAAACTATGTGAAGATGAAAACTTAATCCCACCATCTTTAATCACAAGAAACTTAGCCTTGGAAGCATTTCTTATTTTATTATGTTTTATTAATAAATGAAAAAAAAAAATTGTGGTAGAATGATATCATTTATTGTACAAAGAAGAGTGTTTATTCAAGAGATGAAGTACATGGAGTAGAATGGATGTAAGACATACAACAGTGCTGTGATGTTCACATGTGGGAGAGCAAACCCTTTGAAGTAATATTTACCTGGTGGGATAAGATATAATTTGGATAATAGATTAGAAACATGAGGTAATAAGACCAAATAAATAGTGTGTGACATTTCGGTAATAGTGTTGTAACCCTCTTCAGTCTGCAGTCCTGGATCTTTCCAGTTGGTCTCGAGGACCACGCCATCTCCTCAGCGGCGAAGTACACAATCTACGTATTCTTCGTAGATCGCGAAATGCTTGGTGTCGCTGGAGACCCACTGGCGATTCTCCACCAAACTCTGCAGCGCTGGCATTGTCCACATATTCATTGTATATAGTGTAACCCTCTTCAGCATGTCCATTCAGCACTTTTATCTGAAGATGGCAACAACAGTTACAGAAACGTCACACACTATTTATTTATTTGGATTTAGTCTTATTACCTTGTGTTTATAATATATAATCCAAATTGTGCCATATCAAGGTAGTAAGAATAAATCCAAATAAATAAATAGTGTGCAATGTTTCTGTAACAGCATTGTTACTGAAACTTTACACACTATTTATTTAGATTCGGTGTTATTACCTTGTGCTTACCTGTTGTGTCTGAGGCAGCTTTTCTTTATACAAATGGTGCTTGTGGCTGATAGAATTTTTTTTTTTTTTTCCTTGTGAACACACCTTTTAAATCCTAAGATAGAGAAGATGAGACTGCTATGGGTTGCCCTATCAGTATAAGCATAGCTGATTTGTAAATACATTAGTAGTAGATTAAAAGTAAAAAAGTAATCTTTTTTTTTTTTTGCTTATCCCTAGTACACGTGGTACAGGCCATGATAATCATGGTGGGTAGTTAGCGACTGCTTTTTTTACTGTAAGCGCACCACATGTCTACACATTGTGAAAGCAGTTCGACTTTGCACTTAGAAATGTGCCAGAGCCCCGTTTGGTTACGGGCACTCACTGGTGGGGTTGGACTTTTGCAAGAATCAGGGGGCCATTGGAGCATTTAATTTTTTTTTAACAGAAAAAAGTGTCTAATGCGAGAATCGAACCCGGGTGGTAGTGGTCGAAAACCAAACGGTATAACAAGCCTTCCACCGACCCCCCAAAAGTAATCTTAATAAATAATAAAAAATTGAAAATGGTGTAACCGCTGGGAGGGGTCACCACTGATGAGCCACGCCCTTCCTCTTTCAAATTTCAATCATAGCAGGATAAGAACTATATGGTATATGGGCTGATGCCAATTCCATATATTCAAAAGAAAAAATTAATACAGTAGAACCTCCCTGTAAAAGACAACACCTAATTGCAGAACCAAAGTGTCCTTTAGGGAGAGGTGTCTTCTTACCGGAGAGTTACTAAATTGTAAAAATGGTAATTTTGCAAATGAAAACTGTCCTTTGTAGAGTGATGTCCGCTAGCGGGAGTGTCCTCCCATGGAGGTTCTACTGTATAACACAAAATATATTTTAAATATTGAATTAATTTAATATATGGCAACCAGGAGGGACAAGCACCAATTGTGTTCTCCCATGGGAACAACAGTCTTTGATTTCCAGACTTAAGTCTGTTCATCTATGGACAATGACTTTCCAGAATGCTACACATTATTGACTGTATTGGCTCATCTATTGATGAGCTCTACTCATCCCCAGCAGACACTATCTCAAGCTCCTTGATACCCTGATATGATTGAGTGGGGATAAGAAAGAAGAATATTTGGCATATAGTACTGGGTATTTTCAACTAGAAACAATATAATAAATTTTGGATATTCAAACCATGTAATTTTATGAGGTAAACACACAGAAGGCAAAACAAGAATTATTTATAAGAAACAAACAAGACACATAAGTACAATTTAAAAATGACATGGTACAATTTGGATTATAGATTATAAAAATAAGGTAATAAGACTAAACCATATAAAAAATAGTGTATACACTATTTATTCATTTGATTTGGTCTTATTATCTTGTTTTTACATTTTAAAAAGATTTCCTTACGTGTGAATATATTATTAAAAAAAGTACATACACACACAAATGATTACAAATAAGTTTATTTTTGTCCTATTTCACCTCAGCTGGCCTTGTGGCCATACCTAATTTTAATCCTCTCAGTCCGGAAAGGATGTCTTGCTTAGACTCATCACATTTTAAAAAGCTTTTATTTAACTTGCTTATATGTCTCTTTCCACATATCTTTTGGGATCAATTTTTCATATACTTACAGAACACCTGGAAATCTGAAATTTGGTACACTTGCTCAAACCCGATGTCAATGCAAGTTGACAAAAATTTATATTTCTGGGTGGGTCGGGAATGGACTTATTTCAATTTCTATATTTACTTTCAAATTTTATAATCAAGTTTAATAGACTTCCAAACTACACATAGAAGTTTGCCAATTGGTAGACTCACTCAATACAGCTATCAATGCAAATTGAACAAATTTCATACTTCTGGGTAGTAGGGATGATCAGTAATGGACATTTGTTTCTATATATATATATTTTTTTTTTTTCAAATTTTATGATCAATACACTTCCAGACCACGTTGTAGTCTAAAATTTCATAAACTCATTTCAATCAAAATAACAACCCAAGGGAACAAAATATCAGATTTCTAGGTTGCCGCAATGTTCTTGAGATCATGACCTGTACCACGTGTACTAAGGGAAAAGAAAAAAAAAATGTCTGGAAAAGAATAAAGAATAGAATTTGTATAAATAGGCGCAGATGTTTGTGGTGTAATGAGATATTGGCATTCCATAAAAATTTGTAAATTAGTAGTATGAATGAGATCTTTAAACAAGTGTGAGGATATTATCTGAAGTATATATAATCAGTTAAATTATTAGAATAAAAAATTTATCCAAATATGATGGGAAATTTGTACATTTAGATAAAATTCAAGACTAAAAATTAAATAATTATTTAATTAATCAAAAATAGTTTTTTTGAATCTTTCATTTCAGCTAGGGAGAGACAATCAAAAAGAATTTTGAACTTAATGTGATTTAATATGGAGCAGCTGATTACTAATTGTATTTATGTTTTATTAAATATTTTACCTCTTCACTCAATATATGATTATCGTCTGCTGCCACTTTTATTTTGACTCATATCAATCAAATTGTTCAATGGCGGTAGCTGAAATATTTATTTTTTCTTTTTTAGTAAATTTAATAAAAGATTTTTTTTGAAAAACTATTTTTTATTAAATAATTAAAAATGTATATAAAAACAAATATAATTGTGATATGTCTTTTATAATTGTGCGCTTGTTTTAAACTTGCAATTTCTCACAGAAATATAATTGAAATATTGTAAAGAAAGAGGCTGCCTAGCCGGCATTCATAATTCTTCAAATAATTCTAATAGGAAGGTATCAGATACTAAATTTAGGTCAATATTCGAGTTATATTTTTCTTTTGCTCTGTATAAAGTGATAAGGTACAATTTGTACCAAATCCAAATGAATAAATAGTGTGTGTAGTTTCTGTAGCAACATTGTTAACATCAAACAAAGTATTCATGCACATTCCTTTCTTTTGTCTGATAATGATAACAACGGTGTTACATCACACCCTATTTATTTGGTCTTATTACAGTAGAACCTCCCTGTAAAGGACACCTAATTGCAGAGCCAAAGTGTCCTTTGGGGAAAGGTGTCCTCTTACCGGAGAGTTGCTAAATTGTAAAGATGGTAATTTTGAAAATGAAAACTGTCCTTTATAGAGAGGTGTCCACTAGCAGAGTGTCCTCTAAAGGGAGGTTCTACTGTACCTTGAGTTCTCTGTAAAGGGGCAACCATTAAGGTTGTATGGATGACTATTGTTTAATTGAAAGGGCACACATAGAGCAAAGGCCTTATATGTGGGAATTTGTAACCTTCTCAAAGTCAACTTGAGACCAGTAATCGAAGTAAAATGACTTTATGCCTCAAGCCCCAGTGACCCAGGTGTACAACTTGAGTACAAGAGCAACCAGCAGAATAGTGAGGGATACGTAGTACCAGACAGTAGCAAAGGTTGATTGCTGTGGGATAATGGCAGAAGGCATCTGTGGTGAGGTGGGAGGAGGCTGGATAGGTTGAGTGACAGGTGGGGAAGATATCGGCTGGCCCACCATGTAGTGTTTGCCTGCCTCTGTGATCTTTACTTCCACCATCTTCCCCAACAGCTCCTTCTCCTTGGGCACTAAGATCTGATCATAGGACTTGTTGTGGCCCACATAGAACTGCCGGTCGTGGGATAACTCAGTGACCAGCACCTGGCAGGTCTGGCCAACCTTATGGTCATAGGGCCGATAGGACTGGAAGAGTTCGGTCATTCTCTTGGTTCTCTTCTTCACCTGCATATTCCACAGTGTTGGAATTATGAGAGCAATGCTACCTTCATACACTCTACCTATAGTGTTATATAAATTAAAAAGGCATATCCTGACATGGAGCACATGTGCTTTTCAGAAGGCAGAGCGCCATCTGGTGGAACAGAAATCAACTAAACATTGATTTAGCCTGTTCCCTGATATTTGGCCAACCCAATTTCTTGATAAATCAAGAAAAGCCATCCACAAACGCGTTTCGCGCTGTTGCCGCTATAGTATAGTGTTATATAAATAAAAGGCAACTCGTTGAGGGAAGAGTTTCTTTTTATATATCACGATAATACAAACTTTCGGGTGTAACAGCCCTTCGACAAGTATAACTACGCCACTAAGGTTTTTTTTTTAATTAAACAAATCCAAATATAGACATACAATGAAGTAGTAAATATGAGTTGATTGAATGGGCTAATGTTATAGTAGATATATTATTGAAAACAACTTGTATATTGTAAATGAAAGAGGTTATGGAGATGATCAAGTACAGTTTGGATTATAGATTAGAGATAAAAGAAAATAAGACCTAATCCAAAAATATTAATAGTGTGTGACTTTTTTTTCTTATCTGCTTTCTTGTTTACACACTTGACAACAGTACTATTTAAGAACATGCTGTGAAACTCCGCCTTTGCCGGTCCCAAGCCCGGATGAAAAAGGAGGAGGGGGAGCAGTAACATGCTCACTAAAAAACCTGGGCTCAGCTGGCCCGGCTGATAATACCCTGTAAGGGCTCCTAATCCAGGGATACAGGATGAGCAGCATTTGTACCCCATGTTAGGAGCGGCTGCACATGGCGTCTGTTCCTCATGTCATAGGTGGCCATTTCTTTTGGAGCTAAGTAGGCCTGCCTCTGAGTAGTGACAAAGGCAGACGCATTCTACTTCACCCAGTCATGATGGTTGTCAAGTCTCAAGCTCTACAAGTTTGATATCCTAATATGATTGAGTAAGAAAGAAGAAGGAGAGAGAACATGCTGTGATATTTTTTCTCATTTATTCTTTTGTTTGATGATGGTAACAACACTGTTACCGAAATGTCACACACTATTAATTATTTTCTTGAGGTTATGGAGAGTTTATTTTATTTTAGTTCTATGGGGCAATACTGTGTTAATGTCACACATACATTATTGGATGTGACCTGGTTATTTTTTTTTTTTGCTCAGAAATAGTTAATAGTGATTAGAGATTTTTTTTTAATGAGAGAGTTAAAACTCTCTGATCTAAAAATCTAGCCAATTTATACCAGGAATATATATTTTTGAAATACATTAAAAATGCAAAATTGATTATTTGAAAGCTATCCAGTACTGGGTCACATCCAATAATGTATGTGTGACATTAACACAGTATTGCCCCATAGAACTAAAATAAAATAAACTCTCCATAACCTCAAGAAAATAATTAATAGTGTGTGACATTTCGGTAACAGTGTTGTTACCATCATCAAACAAAAGAATAAATGAGAAAAAATATCACAGCATGTTCTCTCTCCTTCTTCTTTCTTTAGGAAGTTTCATTTTACGCATAAACCACTTATTATTTGCTTATATAGCGGTGGATTTCCCATACATGTAAAAATTTGAACGTTCTCTCTTTAAAAATATATATATATACAGAGTAGAACCTCCCTGTAAAGGACACCTAATTGCAGAGCCAAATTGTCCTTATGGGAGAGATGTCCTCTTACCGGAGAGATGCTAAATAGTAAAAATGGTAATTTTGCGAATGAAAACTGTCCTTTATAGAGAGGTGTCCGCTAAAGGGAGGTTCTACTATATATATATATATATATTAAAAATATATATGCCATCTAAAAAGCACATGTGCTCGTGGTCAGGAGATGCCTTCTTTATTTTTAATATCAACACCTGACCCACTTATCTTTTTTTTTCTATTGTTTTCTCATATATATATATATATAATATATTAATAAAAATTAAAAATATATACATGTTAAAAGGAACAACTTCCTTAAGTTTTGTCCTTGAGTGTAAATGACTGTAAACTGATTGCGTGGCCCACTCACATCTTGTGCAGGAATCCTCTTCATCTTTGCTGCTGGGGTCCCAGGCCGAGGGTAGAACTGATTGATGAAAACTGAAGGAAACTTGTACTTCTCTATCAGCTTTAAGCTCTCCTCAAAGTCCTGGACACATGATGGAATTTCAGAGGGTCAACTTCTCTTTTTTATTATATTGCGAAACAATAAAAAGGGGGTCTTATGTACTTTTTTACTGAAATGATTAGAAGATAGGGGAATCAGGTTTACCTATAGACCCCTTATTGAAAACAATAATACACACCTCATTAAAGATTACAATCAACAATCATTCCATCAACAAATGTAACTTATACCGACCAAATAAAACAGAGAATAAGTGTATTGGACTCTGTTCTTCAATTGACCCAAAAAAACAATAATTATTAAGACTGCTACATGCCCTCAATCAGGACACTCCCAGCAGCTCAAATACTTTCAAGGATAATTCTGGAAATCTCCTTACAGATAAATATAGAAAACCTCTTTGCCTACCATTACAGCTTCACTGCAAAACTCAATTTTGAGAATTACAATGGAAAATGAATAGAAAATCAAGACTCATTAGAAGCTTTGTGAAATCTAAATCCAGCCACAATAATTTCAGTAAAATTTTTCAAGAGAACGAACTAGACGAAGCTTTAAATCACCTGGACTCTACAAAAGCCCCCATGTTCAGACAATATCACTGGACAATGATGAAAAACCTCAGCTCTAATGGCCCAAACAAACCTATTCAGTAAAATTGGGGCCTCTTCCTCCTTGAACAAAGAGTAGAAACTTGTTACAATTATCCACAACCAGGCAACCCAAATACAGACCTATCTCTCTGAATTCTATCCCGTGCAAAATCATGGAACATTTGCTAATCAATAAACCAACAGAACCCACTATATCAAACTCTCTCAAGACTTTAACAGAGTCTGGAAAGTAATTCTCAAACTCAACAAACTTGGGATAGAGGTAAGCATGCTGGGTTGAAATAGCAACTTACTATCCAAATGCACCATGCGAGTCAATTGCAATAACAATATTTCACAAATTGTTAGTAGCCTTTACCAAGGCTTACCACAGAGGTCAATCCTAATCCCCATTCTTTTCAATATCTACTTAAATGATTTACACACCTTCATCAAACCACCAGATAAAATAGCCCTTTATGACATCATCATCGTAGGTTTCTAAAAACACAAGGTTCTCATGCAGAACACTCCCTGAACAGGGTTATGAGAAAAATCTGGAAAAATTAATATTGAAACTATCTGAAATTTGCCATTTCATTTTGTAAATTTGCATTAGCCCAAACACTATCTACTGGATCTGGTACCCATTTTCTTGTTTATCTTTTATTCCATCATCAAATTTGGCTTTTTTAAGCAGAAAAAATAGGATGGGGGAAATAAAATTGGATTTGAATTTCAAAAATAAGTAAAAACATCTCCTGCAACTGAGATAAAATATAGGTTGCACTATCCTATAATTATATATTATATATATAATTACAATAAATGGCAGCTGCAACATTCAGTTCAGTGACCAGGAGTATTCCAAGTTAAGGTAGGTAGGCCATACCTCTTCTGTCTCTGTTGGGAAGCCACAGATAAAGTCTGTTGCTATGGTAACTCCAGGTACTCTGGCAACACAACCAAGTTCACCCATCTCTTAGAAATAGTACATTAGAACCTCCCTGTAAAGGACACCTATTGCAAGGCCAAAGTGTCCTTTAGGGAGAGGTGTCCTCTTACAGGAGAGTTGCTGAATAGTAAAAATGGTTATTTGCGAATGTAAGCTGTCATTTATAGAGAGGTGTCCTCTAGCGGGAGCGTCCTCTCATGGAGGTTCTACTGTATCTTATAGATACATACATTTTAGAAAAAAGCTATTTATATTATTTAATCAATATAATAGACAAATAACCTGGATTAGTTCTGCTTCTCTTGTTTAATACTTACTTGTGTACAACCAATATTATTTAAATAACAGTTTATTGATTTTTAGCAGATTTTTTTATTATTTTATGAAGACATGAAACTCCGCCTTTGCCGGTCCCAAGCCCGGATGAAAAAGGAGGAGGGGGAGCAGCAACAAGCTCGCTAAAAAACCTGGGTTGAGCTGGCCCGGCTGATAGTACCCTGTAAGGGCTCCTAATCTAGGAATACAGGATGAGCAGAGTTTGTACTCCATGTTAGGAGCGGCTGCACATGGCGTCTGTTCCTCATGTCAGAGGCGGCCATTTCTTTTGGAGCTAAGTCGGCCTGCCACTGAGTAGTGCTCCCAGTCTTAATGACAAAGGCAGACGCATTCTACTTCACCCAGTCATGATGGTTGTCAAATACCATCAAGGGTCACAACTTGATACCCTAATGATTGAGTGGAGATAAGAAAGAAGAAGAAGAAGATGAAGACATAGATAATTAATTTTAATGTCTATATTTTGATAAGGCACAATTTGAATTATAGATTCAGCACTTTTGTCTGAAGATGACAACAATACTGTTAACGAAACGTTACACACTATTTATTTGGTCTTGTTACCTTATGTTTATATTTTGATTCACTGTGAAATTCTCACTTTGCCTTTGCCATAAGTTTTATTTATTCTACATAAAATAAATTGAGTAGTCAACACAAGGTCATAAGACCAAATCCAAATAAATAAATAACTTTTTTGGTCTTATTTCTTAGTCTTTCTACTCTATAATTCAAATTGTGCCTTATCAAATTGCATGGTCATTCTGAGGATTTTAAACTTTTCTACATGTCAATATTATCAGTAGTAGTAGTGAAGATTCCCAATATAATATATCATTATCCTGATTATTTTGCTACAACAGCAAATTAATCTAACTTGCATACTCTGGGGTTAAAACTAGAGTACTAGTTATTTCATAAGTTCTACTCTTGCCATTCTGATTGGTCAAATGGTGCTCAAACTCCATTGCTGAGAGAAAAAACCTCAAAAAATTGTATCTCCAATTTTTAAAGTATCCACATAATAGAAGATTCAGTCATTGAGTATTAACGGGAATCTATGACCTCCCTATCAACAAAAATGTGAAGTCTAAAATTACAAATTTGTTTCCAAATATAATTCGGATAATTGGATTCAGAAATAGGTCCAACTCCGCCTTTGTCGGTCCCAAGTCCGGATGTGGAACAGTAACAAGCTCGCTAAAAAAACTGGGCTCAGCTGGCCCGGCTGATAGTACACTGTAAGGACTCCTGATCCAGGGATGCAGGATGAGCAGTACTCCATGTTAGGAGAGGCTGCACATGGCATCTGTTCCTCATGTCAGAGGCGGCCATTTCTTTTGGAGCTAAGTCGGCCTGCCACTGAGTAGTGTTCCCAGTCTTAATGACAAAGGCATTCTACTTCAGAGATAAGCAAGAAGAAGAAGAAATGGTGCTTAACCATATGTAGAATAAGATGAATATGCAAATTAACCAGTTTTATTTCTCAGGTTGGTTTGAAAGGAAATGTGTCAAATTATGGCAGTGATTGATAGATACAGTAGAACCTCCCTGTAAAGGACACCTAATTGAAGAGCCAAAGTGTCCTTTAGGGAGAGGTGCCCTCTTACCGGAGAGTTGTTTAATAGTAAAAATGGTAATTTTGTAAACGAAAACTGTCCTTTGTAGAGAAGTGTCCTCCAGTGGGGGTATCCTCTCATGGAGGTTCTACTGTATCAAAAGTATAAGGGCAATGTGTGGTCTCTATTCAGTTAGAAGAGGAGGTAAAAAAAAACCTTACTTCTTATATAGAAAGTCCACAACACGACAGAAATCTTCAACACAGTATTCTCTGCGCATATCAGCCAGCACTGGATCACTGGCAGATTGCACTGGAACATGGAGGAATCCGTAGACCCGGGGGTGGTTGAGAATCTCCGCAATCTCCTACACAGGGGCGGGCCGTCACATCACTGGCCGTCACATCAGAGGCTGGCTACCTCAAGGTATTCCAGGATGTAAGGGGGATTGGTCATGCCCAGCCTCATCATGGACCCGGGAGGGATCACCTCCACCAGGCGGCGGAGCAGCTGGGGCAGGGTGACTCCGCAGTCCCGCCCATAGGCTCCCAGGTCCTCAGATGTCAACCACAGTTCAGTCACACCCTCTACCACAGCAAATGGTCTTTAGAACAGTTTGTTTTGTGTGCTGCTTTATCATCTTTATTATTATAATCTATAATCCAAATTGTGCTTTATCATATAATCAGACATGTTCAATGGGTGAAAAATCTTAGGGGGAAAAATGGAAAAAAAAATGGGAGAACTGATATTTTAATCTCTACTAAGAAAATAATAAAGGTGAAGAAACGAGTTTATTTATTAAAAAGGTGCGATATCTCTTACGTATGATACATATAATAGCTATATATACAGTTTAGGGGGTTGGTGGAAGGATGGTCTAAACCAGGGGTGGCGAACCTTTTTATATTAGAAGGCCAATTTTCATTTTACCATTTTTTGAGAAGGCCGCATCCATATATATATATATTTATTTAATTAAAAAGGCATATATTGGATCAAAAATTGAAATTTAAATACTTACATTTACTATATCTCTATATATATAAAAGTCAATTTCTGTCTGTCTGTCTGTTTTGCGATAAACTCAAAAACTACTGAACCAATTGGTACCAAATTTTGCATGTCGCTTTTTATAAACCTGAGGAAAATTTTCGGCTGCATTTTGATTGTTATTTTTGGCTATTTCTTTTTTTCATTTGAAGAACTTTTTTTTTACGCGGACTAATCCGGAATGGAATGAATACCTAAATATGGCCATTTTTTTAAAGCATCGGTGGTTCAGTGGTAGAATGCTCGCCTGCCACGCGGGCGGCCAGGGTTCGATTCCCGGCCGATGCATTTTTTTTTAACAATTTTTAAAACTCATTTATATTATATCTTCTATATATATATAAATGAATGTTTGTATGTTTGTTTGTTGGTTTGTATGTCCGGTATACAAATTCGCAGTAGTTCACTAATTCAAACCAAAATTTCCATACATAGGTAAAAAAAATACGGGGAAGACGATAGGCTATTTTAAAAAATATATAAATCAATTATTAAAACTATATATTATTAGTCAGAAAATGATGATGACGATATTGCTGTATCATGTAAGATTATCAGATACAAAATTATATCGGGAAAAATTCCAAAAAGCAGAGACCACGGGTGAAACTAGCTCGTTATTTTGTACGCAGGAACAAAATTCTAACAGAAAAACATTCATTCGAGCAGAAAACAAAAGCCAGATCATCTTTCTATAAAAATATCGCTTCTCAGACACAAAGTTTGGGGCGGGACGTTTCACAAGAGTGACATCAGGCGTGGATTTATAATTGTAACGAATAGTATTTAAATAAAAACATTTAATCGGGTAAAACCCGGGCGTTGCCCGGGTCATTCGGCTAGTTATATATATTATATAATATATGACATTCGTATTAGATATTTTCAATAAAATAATGAAAGTAATTGAAAACTGCGAAACAAAAATTTCAATTTTGAATTTATGAAAAGGCCACAACTTGGGCAAGAAAAGGCCACATGCGGCCTTAAGGCCGCAGGTTTGCCACCCCTGGTCTAAACTATTGGTTTTCGACTGCTACGAGCCGAGATTGAATCCTGCATTGCGCACATTTTTCTAATTAAAAAAAAAATAAAAAAGGCTCCAATGGCACCTGATTCTTGCAAAAGTCCAACCCCACCAGCCAGTGCAAGTAAGCAAATGGGGCTCTGGCACATTTGCAAGTGCAAAAGTTGAACTGCTTTTCACGTGTGTAGACATGTGGTGCACTTATAGTAAAAGCAGTCGCTAACTTCTTACCCACCATGATTATTTTGGCTTGTACCACATGTATTTAGCACCTTTCCATAAAAGACACTTTGGTTCTGCAATTAGGTGTCCTTTACAGGGAGGTTCTACTGTAGTACAAGCAATATCAAAATAAAAAAAACATTAACATAGCATTGTCAAAATAGGAATAACTACTGAAGGAAACTTTACAACCTACCAGTAAAGGCCTCCTGAGCCCGTTGAACAATTTCAGAAATAGGATAACTTCCCAGCTCACCACGGGCATGCTTGGTCTTGCAGTAGGTGCATTGATTCAGGCATCTGACATCCACAAGGAGGGTACATACAGTAAGGGCTGGGTGGCACAAGGAACCCCTTACCCCGTGTTGATGGGAATTATTTCTATCAGAGGATTCTTGCGAACCTTGGGTAGCAGCAGAGAGGCTCCTCCAGACTTCTTACCATTGGTCTTCTTCTGGGCCAGGAGCCTGACTGAATGTCCTAGACACATTAACATATATAGCAAATGAAGACATTAAGACATGAATGCTTCTTTCACACTTAACTCAAACTTCTACTGTCCTTACTGCAATGAAAAAATATTGGGAGGGCTTGGCTCATCAGCGGTGAACCCTCCCAGTGGTTTCACTAATTTAATCTACCAGGCCGCTTCTTTAGAGCTCTAATACTGTATTATTTTGCTTATATGTATGCTATATACACAATAACGTAGGTGACTATATGGACAAAACATAAGGAAGTGAAAAGTCTTTGAGGTTCCCAGTCGTCTATTTTTTTTTTAAGGAGACAGAGGCAATTTTGTTCACATTTGGTTATCTCAATAAAGATCACTGTGTATCAAATGACTTTCAGAGTTATTGTTTGAATCCCGATATACATGCTAAAAGGTCCAGATTCCTTAAGTTTTGTCCATGAGTGTATTCTCCAATTTGATTATGTAGATGCATGACAATGTAGATTAGATATTTATCCATATAGTTTTCTTCGGAAGTACTTGATACAGAAGTAGTATAATATAATACACTGCGGCCTGTGATGCGGCCTTACAGAAGTAGTATGCCAATGCCTTTTTCTGTCTGTGGCGATCGCACTTTGCTTCAGAGAACTGGGACAAACCTTCAAAACACATACGGGCAGAAAAATGGCGGCCCCACTATGCCTCGGCAAGCACGTGTTTGGAGAACACGTTATTACGCATGCGCGGGCGTCATCCGGAACTTTCTAGCGACGGGCGTCTTCCGACACACTTGATCTGGCACTCGCGCGGTAAACAACAAGGCTAGAGCCGACGGCCGTTACTTCAACAGTTGCTTAATTTCTCTTAATAATTTCTTGCTTTAAATAAATTAATTTTAATTATAATTTTATCAGCAGCCTTTCCACAAGCCACACCAAACACATCACGCAACAACCATCCTACATGTCTATGCTGTTGTGGCCAAAGACAGGCCTTCAGTACAAGTATGAAGTTGTAAACCTATCCGAGATTTCATCCAGTTCTGCCATCCCATTGACAGCTTTCTACTTGAGTTGTACTTCACAATGGGGGGAAAGTTTCTTATTTTATATATTTTTATTTTTTTAGATTTTATCAGAAAGAAACAGTACCACAGAGATCATAAGTATTAGGTAACCATTGACCACCGTTTTAAGACAACATGTTGTTAAATATAACATGCCTGTCATCAGCCCCTCGATCGAAATACACTGTGACATAATTGTTTTTAACATGTCCTGCCTCAGCTACAGATCCTCCTACAACTAGCCCAATGAGACCCAGAACTTAACGACCTTCCTGGACCAGACCACGAGGAGCCCAGTATTGGACCAGGCTTTGGTGGCCATAGCCCACCAGGATAGAACACTGCACCAAATAAGCCCACTGAGCCTTACATCCCCGCCTCAGTCGCATCAATATATTTTATGAATACTCTAGTGCACTATAAAATTCTTTGAATATGATAAGAAGGTCATAGGTATCGTGACATCTAGTTTGACATGAATGCAGTTCAATGAAAATACCACCAAACTAGCTTTGGTGAGTTTAAAATGTTCATCAGAAGATTCAGCTATTGGTCCAGGATATTTTCATAATCACGAGCTCCTACAAGGAACTCAGAATTTTCCAAACCAATATCTTGCTGTGGAGGATTCAATGACCAACTGCTAGATGTCTACTTACCTTTGAGAGTCTCGTCCACCACTTCCACGATGCGATCAATCTGCTGGACTCCGACAATGCTGAGTCCGTGGAGGTAGTCCGTCCGTGGAGCAGCTTGGGACACACACCCAGCCACCACCACCCTCTTGCCACATTCATTGGCAGCTTCGATGGCATTCCGGAAATGGTCTTCTGCCGGGCCTTTGACTGTACAGCTGTTGAGAATCCAAATGTGGGCTTCTTCTGGACTCTCTGCAGACACATATTTACTTAATGATTATCACAAGATTGCGGCTGCACATGACTGGTACAGAGCAGGAGGGACAAACACCGGTCCTGACCTCCCAAGAGATCAACAGTCTTTGATTTCCAGACTTAAGTCTGGTCATCTACAGACAATGACTTTCCAGAATGGTTGCAAGAGTCTCAACCTGCAACCTTAAATTATTGTATTGACTCATCCAATGATGAGCTCTACTCATTCCCAGCAGACATCATCAAAATTCTCAAGCTTTATAGGTTTGATACCCTAATATGAGTGAGTAAAGATAAGAAAGAAGAAGAAGACAAGATTGTGGATTTTGACAGAAGGGCAGAAATGCCTGAAATCTCGAGTGTGCATTAATAAAATGAAAAGAAACTCATCTCCAGAAATCTGTTGCATTATTTAATAAATTATAAAAAAGCAAAAGACGTTGAAACTCTTTAGATGGCATCTTATGCTTTTTTACAACATGTACCTATATAGTAAGGGTTAGCAAGATGATTCCTTAGGTGTCATCTATTTTCAAGATCATACCTGATACAGTTACGAGCGTCATTCCTCATCTCCTAATCAACTCTGTCACCGTTTGCTTTTTTTTTTTTGGAATGGCGCCCTCCTATTGGTTGGCTACGAACACGCCACCTTTGCCCCCCCCCCCCCCCCCCCATCATGCCTCCCCCACTCGCTTTTACGTTTTTGTAACTATTGTGTTGGAGCGGGTCACTCCTTAAATAAATGCATATATTAGTTAATAACCAAATGGAATCCTCTCTTTCTTTTTCCCAGTAAGAGACGCCTACGGAAGCCAACAGTACATAAACAGATAAAGCACATAGGCTATAGTTATTAACTAATATATGCATTTATTTAAGGCGCCAATTTATAATTGTAACAAATAGTATTTGAATAAAAACATTCAATCGGGTAAAACACGGGCGTTGCCCGGGTCATTCGGCTAGTACCTGATAAGCACCAGCCCTCTCTCAAAGGCTTAAAAATTCTACTCTTTATATCAAATTTTAAAAATTTTGAAACCATTTTTTAATGTCTGTGAAAAAAAAAATGCTCCAATGGCTCCGATTCTTGTAAAAGTCTAACCCCACCAACGAGTGAAAAAGCCAAACAGGGCTCTGGCACATTTATAAGTGCAAAGTTGAACTGCTTTCACATGTGTAGACATGTGGTGCACTTACAGTAAATTCAGTCGCCAACTTCTACCCACCATGATTATCATGGGGGGTCGGTGGAAGGCTGGTTAAACCGTTTGGTTTTCGACCACTAGGACCCGGGTTCGATTCCCGCATTGGACACTTTTTTCTGTTTAAAAAATAAAAAAAAATTCTCCAATGGCCCCCGATTCTTGCAAAAGTCCAACCCCCACCAGCGAGTGCAAGTAACCAAACGGGGCTCTGGCATTTGTAAGTGCAAAGTCGAACTGCTTTTCACATGTGTAGACATGTGGTGCGCTTACAGTAAAAAAGCAGTCGTTAACTACCCACCATGATTATCATGGCCTGTACCACGTGTACTAGGGATAAGCAAAAAAAAAAAAAAAGATTATCATTTATCACATGTACTAGGGATAATAGAAAAATAAAAAAATTGTGAAAAAATTAGGGACTATGCAATAGGTATTTCAAAATTGAATAACTATTTATTGATTACACCTAATATATTAATATGATGCAATAGCGCGTTTTCTGTCGCCATATTTTTATCATTACAGTAAGGGGGCATTTATTTTATTTTAAAAAGAATCAAACAGGTCAAAAATAGTTTAAATATTTCTCTCCTACACATAGTATACATTTGAACAAACAATAGGAAAAAATAATTAATAAATTTTTGGTCGCAGTGGTACAGCCTGCTTCACCCTGACGAGCGCCAACAGCGTGAAACACATTCGTGGATGGCTATTCTGGATTTATTAAGAAATTGGGTTGGCCAAATATCAGGGAACAGGCTAAATCAAATAGATGGTGCTCTGCCATCTAAAAAGCACATGTGCTCCTGGTCAGGATATGCTTTCATTATTTTTAATTGTATACTTTTTTTTTTTAAAGAAAGAATAAATAATATTAAGGTAAAGAGTTTCTTTTAATTTTGATTTCGCAAGTTTTTAAGCAAAAACCAAAAAAATTGGTCATTCAGGCATCCAAAAAATCATTGAGAAATTGGCTCATTCCTGGTCCCCCTGACTACCCAGAACTCTGAAAATTTGTACCCTTGTATTGTCACCAGGATTGAATTTTTCAAAGAATTTCTAAGTACACATTTTAAAAATATTTTTTAATTTATTTGTCAACTTTCAATTCAAAATGGAGTATCTAGCTGAATAACGTGGGCAACAGCCAGATTTTACCAGAGTGTATATGTATAAAATTAAATACTGTTTTTTTATATCAAATAATATTCACAACCAATATATATTATGACCTAGTTTTCCTTAGGTTCTCTCCAAGTGAATGTTGGCCCAAAGAACAATGTTTTTAACAAATATTAAAATTATATCTTATTATCATTCTAAAATAAATAAATAAAAAACATTTGAAAAATAAGAATTTGAAAATGAAACACTATAAGATGATAGTAAAAATGGTAAATTAATTGAATTTCACATGAGAGACTACTAATTAGAGTGATACCCTCGGCAGAGCTGACTGCTACAGGGCGCGTCCCCAGGTGGCGGATAGGGGAACAACCTTCAGATATGAAGGCCAGCTGCGAAACAAGCAGATTAACTCTGAGGAATAAGCAGTCGCGAACCAAAAGCAGCATTGTTAGAAGAGAAGAAAGACCTCTGTAAAATTCCTGAGTTCAACTGACCCAGTTGATAGACCTCAGCAAGGGTTCCTCTCCAGGGATACAGAGGAGCTGCGTCTGTACTCATGTTAGAGTCGGCAGCAAAGGCGTTTGTTTCCGTGTTAGGCCTCAAATTACAGGCAAAGTCAGACTTTCACCAAAGTGTACCTGGATCATGGTGCCCTGATTAACAAAAGCTGCACCCTTACACCCCATTCCATGAGATCAGATGTTGATTTGTATGCTGCATCACCTGTTGGACAGAAAAACAGGGGTGTGTTCAGGACTCGGGAAGAGGGTTCTGTCCGATTAAGAAAAAGGAATTTCCTGATCATGCAACTAAAAATTGCTGATGGCTTGCGCCATCTGTGGGAATAAATATCAACTATTTGTTGATTTTTAATTATTCCAGAATTGGCCAAACACCCATTCTTGATTAATCAAGAAAAGCTAAACACGTAGACATTTTGGGCTGTTGGCCCTCATCAGCATGATGCAAGCTGTACCTCAATGACCTAAGAAACTGGTCATTCAGGCATCCTGAAAAATCATTGAGAAATGAATGAGAAATCCTGGCCCCCCTGACTACCCAGAAGTCTGAAAATTTGTACCCTTGCATTGCCACCAGGATTGAATGAGTTTACAAAATTTCTAACTTCTATGTGCTCTGGAAGTATATTAAAAATCAATCACAAGATTTGTGGACAGACATGGAAACAAAATAAATAAAATATTTTTTAAAAAGATATAAAAATATAAAGAATCAAGAATATATTTTACAAGCTATATACAGTAGAACCCCTCTATAGTGAACCCCAATGGGATTGAACCTTTGGTTCACTATAGCCATGGTTCATTGTAAGGTAAAATAAAAATGGGGATTCATTTCAGGTTTTTTTTTTGCTTATCCCTAGTACACATGGTACAGGCCATGATAATCATGGTGGGTAGAGTTGGCAACTGCTTTTACTGTAAGTGCACATGTGAAAAGCAGTTTGACTTTGCACTTACAAATGTGCCAGAGCTCCATTTCGTTACTTGCACTCGCTGGTGGGGTTGGACTTTTGCAAGAATTTGGAGCCACTGAAGCATTTTTTTTTTTTAATCAGAAAAAAGTGCCCAATGCGGGAATTGAACCCGGGTCTTAGCGGTCGAAATTTTTAATTTCAAAATATTTCAGGTTTGTTATAAGGGAAGGTTCGCTATATCCCAGGTTCATTTAAGCAGGGTTTTACTGTATATAGAGGAAGGAGAGAAAAGAACCAACCTGTGATAGGATATCCATAGGCAGCTAACAGCCCTGCCATGTATTCACTGTCAGAATTGTTGTGGCTGCAACCCCAGGTCTTGAAGTACACCTTCTGGAGACCTGGACATACAACACACCTTCTTTAATGCTTTATTACTTCAGAAGGAAAACAAAACACTTTATCACCCCTTTTATAAAGACTATTAATAAGGCACAATTTGGATTATAGATTATAAACACAAGGTAATTAGACCAAATCCAAATAAATAAATAGTGTGTGACGTTTCGGTAACAGCGTTGTTACCGAAATGTCACACACTATTTATTTATTTGGATTTGGTCTAATTACCTTGTGTTTATAATCTATAATCCAAATTGTGCCTTATCATTGATTTGAAATAAATAAATAAAGAGAAATAGCAACAAAAAATTGAACCCTAACCATACTCCCAAATGTTGTTTTGGAAGTTTATCGGGGGGGCAATATCTGCCTGTAATGTGGTGGATAACCAACCAACGACAGCAGCTCCCCATCATGGAGTCTCCATTACCTTGTATAATTATACAATGGGATAATAAAAATAAAAATTCTGTCTGAATTCAAAGTAGTCAATCAGAGATCCTACTGATTTAGGGTTTAATCGATAAAGCCCAATTTGGATTATAGATTATAGATACAAGAAAATAAGACCTAATCCAAATAATTTAACGTTAATAATTTGGCGTTTCGGCAACAGCATTGTCACCATCATCAGACAAAAGAATAAAATATAACATATAATAATAAACATAACATATATAACATAAAATATAACATTTTATTCTTTTATCTGATGATGGTGACAATGCTGTTGCCGAAACATCACACACTATTAAATTATTTGGATTAGGTCTTATTTTCTTGTATTAGGGTTTACTTTTTTGGTTCGGTGTTTAATTAACCCTTCATTGCCCATGCAAAAGATGTTTGATGAGAGCATGCCTGGACAAATTGACCCAGAAAAATAAAATTCTCTAATTTATGTTAAAATATATAATAGTCTAACCTCATTAATTAGACCAACTATAATTGACCATTTTTCATGTCCCGAACTCCAGCCTATCAACAAATCATGGTGGGTAGAAGTAGGCGACTGCTTTTTTACTGTAAGTGCACCACATGTCTACACATGTGAAAAGCAGTTTGACTTTGCACTTACAAATGTGCCAGAGCCCCGTTTGGTTACTTGCTCTCGCTGGTGGGGTTGGACTTTTGCAAGAATCGGGGGCCATTGGAGCATTTTTTTTTTTTTTTAAACAGAAAAAAGTGCCCAATATGGGAATCGAACCCGGGTCGTAGTGGTCGAAAACCAACGGTTTAGACCATCCTTCCACCAACCCCCCCTATCAACAAATAATCAACGATAATTCAACCATTTCTCAAATCAAATTTTGACAAAAAAAAAAACAGTAGATATACACTCATGGACAAAACTTAATAAAGTTATACCTTTTAGTAAATATATGTATATATAAAGGAGAAAATAACAAAGCCTCTGAGGTTGTGTTTCTTTTTGTATATAACGTTTAATAATGCTCTAGCTTTCGGGTATGGTGGCCCTTCTACAGGAGCAACACGAATGATGGTGAATCGTTAGTAGCTGCTATATATTTACCTAATATTTACATCTTTACAATTTTTTATAAAAGAACTATTGATTTCCTGATATATACTAAGTATCCAAAATATTTACATCTTTCTAAACTAAGGTAAAAACTATTATATAATAATTTAACTTATGAGATTTGAATTAGCTATGGAACAGAGTTATGAAACAAGAGTTATTGTATTAAATATGGGGAAGTGTACATTATTTACTTGCTATTTATGAATTCTGTATATGTTTCTGGAATTTCAATGTGCCTATTGATGCTTGCGTGTTTTAATGATAAAAAAGCTTCTAAGTACAGTCTTTTCTGTTTGTTGTTTATATTGGTATAAAATGTTTTTGGGTTACTTAGGTTGAAGGTGTGACCTGTATTTTGAGTGTGTTGGAATAAAAGGGATTTTTTATCTTTTCTATTTATGGATCTGGTGTGCTCATTCATTCTATCTATTACTTGTCTGCTGGTTTCGCCTATGTACATACTATTGCATTGGTTGCATTCTATTGAGTATATTGCTTGATTGTTATATATTGGTGAGTTATGGCTATTGTTTTTGGTTATGGGATTTCTGACTATTGCGCCTATGTTGGGTGTGTTTTCGTAATATGTCTTTATACCATATTTTCTAATTTCTCGGGCTATTGTTACGCTATTAGGGGAGTATGGTATGATGCAAATAGATTTGTATGTTTGACTATTGTTTGTGTTATTTGGGTTATAAAAATGCCTTAATATGAAATTCTTTGGGTATCCGGCTGTGGTGAGATATTGAATTATATTTTTAGTTTCTATTGCTTTACATGTGTTGTTGGAGCAATGTGTGTGTATCCGTTTTGTTAGGGTTTTTACGGTGTTAATTTTGTGGCTTAGAGGGCAGTATGACGAATATTGTATAAAATTGGGTTGGAATGTAGGCTTATAATATACTGTGGAAGTGTACTGCGAGTTGTTTTTAGTAATGAGGATGTCTAGGAATGGTAAGGAATGATTGTTTTCTTTTTCTATGGTAAAGTTTAATTCATTATGGAGGCTATTTATTTCAGTTAATATATCATTAATTTTATCTGTTTGGCAAATGCAAAAAATGTCATCTATGTATCTCTTCCAGGTTTGTATTATGTTAGGGAAACGACTGATAGTCATGAGACACATAAACCAAACCATAATCAGTCGTTTCCCTAACATAATACAAACCTGGAAGAGATACATAGATGACATTTTTTGCATTTGCCAAACAGATAAAATTAATGATATATTAACTGAAATAAATAGCCTCCATAATGAATTAAACTTTACCATAGAAAAAGAAAACAATCAATCCTTACCATTCCTAGACATCCTCATTACTAAAAACAACTCGCAGTACACTTCCACAGAATATTACAAGCCTACATTCCAACCCAATTTTATACAATATTCGTCATACTGTCCTCTAAGCCACAAAATTAACACCGTAAAAACCCTAACAAAACGGATACACACACATTGCTCCAACAACACATGTAAAGCAATAGAAACTAAAAATATAATTCAATATCTCACCACAGCCGGATACCCAAAGAATTTCATATTAAGGCATTTTTATAACCCAAATAACACAAACAATAGTCAAACATACAAATCTATTTGCATCATACCGTACTCCCCTAATAGCGTAACAATAGCCTGAGAAATTAGAAAATATGGTATAAAGACATATTACGAAAACACACCCAACATAGGCGCAATAGTCAGAAATCCCATAACCAAAAACAATAGCCATAACTCACCAATATATAACAATCAAGCAATATACTCAATAGAATGCAACCAATGCAATAGTATGTACATAGGCGAAACCAGCAGACAAGTAATAGATAGAATGAATGAGCACACCAGATCCATAAATAGAAAAGATAAAAAATCCCTTTTATTCCAACACACTCAAAATACAGGTCACACCTTCAACCTAAGTAACCCAAAAACATTTTATACCAATATAAACAACAAACAGAAAAGACTGTACTTAGAAGCTTTTTTATCATTAAAACACGCAAGCATCAATAGGCACATTGAAATTCCAGAAACATATACAGAATTCATAAATAGCAAGTAAATAATGTACACTTCCCCATATTTAATACAATAACTCTTGTTTCATAACTCTGTTCCATAGCTAATTCAAATCTCATAAGTTAAATTATTATATAATAGTTTTTACCTTAGTTTAGAAAGATGTAAATATTTTGGATACTTAGCATATATCAGGAAATCAATAGTTCTTTTATAAAAAATTGTAAAGATGTAAATATTAGGTAAATATATAGCAGCTACTAACGATTCACCTTCATTCGTGTTGCTCCTGTAGAAGTGCCACCATACCCGAAAGCTAGAGCATTATTAAACGTTATATACAAAAAAAAAAAAAAAACAATCTCGGAGGCTTTATTATTTTCTCCTTAAGATATCGCAGAGGTTATAATATTGGAATATGTATATATATTTTTATTATTACATTTTATTATACAGTAGAACCTTCCTGTAAAGAACACCTAATTTCAGAGCCAAAGTGTTCTTTAGGGAGAGGTGTCCTCTTACCAGAGAGCTACTATATACTAAAAATTGTAATTTTGTGAATTAAAACTGATCTTTGTAGAGAGGTATCTTCTAGAGCGAGTGTCCTTTCATGGAGGTTCTACTGTATATTTTACTATTTTTTTAAGGAGAACGTTCAAATTTACATGTATGGGAAATCCGCCGTTATATAAGCAAAAATAAGGAGTGGTTTATACTTAAAATATGAAACGTCCTTAAATTTTATCTATGAGTGCATAAGTATATATATTATTGTTGTTTAAATATAACTTGATGTTAAAAATGCAATACTTCGGCAAGTGGCGGCACTGCAGCCATAGTTGGAATATGTGCACCATGATTAAAGGTGTTGATGTGGCATAAACACAGGTGCCAACATCACCTATAAAATCACGTGATTGAGGTATCTTAGAGAGTAATGTGCTGAGCTATTTGAAATAACTTACAGAGGAGAAAAGACATGCATGCTTTTTGGAGATTGATCAGCTAGACACTGCCCGCCCACTGAATCAAAGCAAACAACAATAATGGATTTATTAAAAGATACAATTTAGATTATACAAACAAATAAGATGATATCAATGCTGTTACCGAAACATCACAAACTTTACAATAACTACAAGAAAATAAGACTGCTTCATCATTGAAGTCAAAAGAGTAAACTCTTAAAATAAATTGAAAGCATGACTCAAATTCTCCTCATTCAAATCACTCCTCTTTATTTATCAATTTCCCTGAAGAATTGGAGAGAGAGAGAGTGTAGGATGGAAAATATTGAAGCAACATTTGGAGTGTTGCACATCGGCCTTTCAATTAGAAAATGACAGCTGCTGCACTTTGTCACATTTAATTGACTCAATTTTTACCACATGCTGGTGGGAGTAAAGAGCCGATTCGTTTAAAAAAAAAAAAAAAGAAAAAAGAAACTTCCAAATATTTTATAAATCTTGTTTTTATGATCTCATTCAATAGGGATTGAAGTAAATATAGATTCAATATTTAAAGATGATAAACCCAATTTGGATCATAGATAATAATACAAGAAAATATGATCTGATCCAAATAATTTAACCTTATCTGTTATCTTGTTTAAACACTTGATAACAGTATTATTTAAGAACTTACTGTGATATTTTTTTCTCATTTATTCTTTTGGCTGATGATGGTGACAATGCTGTTGCCGAAACGTCGCACACTAATAAATTATTTGGATTAGGTCTTATTTTCTTGTATTAACATCTAAAGATATAATTATCTTATTTCCATTTAGCTTCATGTCAATAATATCTTCTTTGAATTCATAGGAGTTGACAATTTCATTTTAATTAACAATTAATAATTTATAATTACTACATACAGTCGAACCTCTTTAATTCAACACCCCAAGGGATCAGAGCTTTCGGTTGAATTAAAGGAAGTGTTGAATTAAGGTTAGATGATTAGGTAATCATCTAACTAGCTAAAATAATATATATATTTTTTATAAATAGCTTTGTAATATAAATTAATGATATTAATTGAAACCATTGTGTGTGTACTTTTTTATATTTATTTTTTTATTTTCATGATTAACTTTTAGTTTCTGGGACAAAATGGCAATAATACATATTTTCGAAACAAATAATATTTTATTCCAATTGTGTGAATAATAGTTTAAAGAAAATAAAAAGAAAATTAAAAAATATTATTTGAAAAGAATCAAGATTAAAAAAAAAATATTTTATAGATGTCTGTTTTTTCTCTGAAATCCTATTCAGGATGTATTCCAGATAGTCTATTTTTAAAAGACATGCATGCCTTTCTTCCTCAGAAATGTCTTTTAAATAACAAAGAGTTTTTATTGTATTAAAGGCATCCACTGCTGCTGCAGGTGTTATTGATGTTTTGTTTAAATCTTTTTCTGTTGGCTCTACCTCTTCATCTTCTTCTTTTCCCATTACCTCCTTTACAATTTCTTCAATGGACTGTTCCCCAGCAACTTGCACATCTTTATCAACTTCCAAGAAGTCAATATAGTTGACCTGGATAAGGCAATACAAATATGTATGGCTGCAGAAAGGATAAACAAAGATTTTACACCATCAATGGCTTGATGTTTTTTTAATGCCTCAAAACATCTGTTCATTTCTTCTTCAACAACTTCTTCCATTGCTTCATCCATCACAAATCCTGAATGAGAAAAACAATTTTTTATTGTGGAAGAACTAACCCCAACCCATGCAGCCTCTAGCCAGCTAATTGCAAAGAGTAAATGTACTTGAGCATTTTTTTTTCTTCCATGCAAGTGAGAAGATACGTTATCATTCGTTTCCTATATTGGTCTTTTAGGGCTTTAATGATACCCATATCACAGGGTTGTAATGCACTTGTAGTTAGGGCGGGCAAAAATCTTATTTCAATGTTCTGTAACCCTTCAGGTATTTGGTGGGCTGGGCAATTATCTAAAATTAATAAAATTTTTCTTTCTCTTCTTTTGAATATTTGGTCCAATTTTTTCAGCCAATCCGTAAAAATTGCCCCAGTCATCCAGGCTTTTTTATTAAAATGATAAATTGAGGGAATATTCATGCCATGGAAGCATCGTGGTCTTCTATATTTCCCAATATAAAGTAAAGGCAGTTTTTCACTTCCATCCATATTACAGCACACCAACACTGTAATTCTCTCTTTAGACTTCTTACCCCCTTCACATTTCTCACCTCTGATAGTCATTGTTTGATTAGGCAAAAGTTTATAAAATAACCCTGTTTCATCAGCATTGAAAATGTCCTGTGGGCTGTATTTAGCTAAAAGTGAAGGAATAATACCACCTTTCCAAGTGGCTACACTATTGGCATCCACACTTCCAGCTTCTCCATGAAGTCGTTTAAAAGCAATATTCCTTCTGGCCTTAAACTTTTCTAGCCAGCCATTGCTAGCTTCAAAATTATCTTGACCTATTTTCAAGGCCAAGAGTATAGCCTTTTCTTTCAAGATATTGCCATTTATGGCAAGTTTCATGGCATTTGCCTGCCTTATCCACCTAAACAGGGCTTCTTCAATCTCTGGGAATTCCCCGTCACGATCACGTTTCAAGGTAGAGCTAAAATTAGATTTTAAAAAGGCAGATTTTATGGCGAATTTATTTAAAAAAATTGTGCTAATGGTAGACCGTGGAATATTTCTCTCTCTGGGAACTTGACTATGTGATTTTCCTTGTTTTATTTCTTCTATAATTTTAATTTTTTCCACATAAGTGAGCTGGTGATACTGACTACGTTTCCAATTTTTTTTTTGCAGAACCTGACATTCTTGCCCCACTCATTTATTCAAATTAACACAGAATATTGAATTAAAATGTTATCATAATCATTGTTGGATCATTTTATAAAGATTTATTTATTTAAAAAGAAATTATTTATAAATTTAAAAATAGCTAAAATATTTCAATGTTAAAAATAAAAAAATAAAAATTATTATTAGTTAGCGCATGATGTCGAAATTCCCGCGTAAAAAAAAACAACAATAACATCCGCGAAATTGCGCAACGGCACTGCAAAGTGAAACTTAAACTAACCAGAAACCAAAAGTGCGCAGGTGCGATCATATCAGCGCCCGCCGATGACGATCGTCGCCGCCGTAATACCGTTTAGCGGTAAAGTTGCATGTAAAATAGCATTCAACTGTCGAAATTCGAATTTTAAAATGGTCGAACTATCGGAACTGTCGTATTATCGATACTGTCGAATTACGGTTTGTTATTTGATAGGCCGGAGGTCGGGACATCGGAACATGGTCGAATTATCGCCGAGTGTCGAATTGGGGTGTGTCGAATTAACGAGGTTATACTGTATATAATTTAATAATTATAAAAAACATTAATAAACAAAAGACCTTCGCCAACATATGCCTTGGCAAAATGGTTAGCACAGCAATTAAAAATCTACCAATATTTTAATGAAAATTAAATTGTCATCTCCTATGAATTCAAAGAAAATATTATTGACATGAAGCTAAATGGAAATCAAAGAATTATATCTTTAGATGTTGAATCTATATTTACTTCAATCCCTATACCCACAATTATGGATGCATTAAACCATGTGATCTTATTCAATGTTTTTAATTCTTTCTTAAGTTCCTCATATATCAATTATTGAGATAATTGCCCCAAGTTCTCCTCCTCTTTCCTTATTAAAGTGATGATCCTAACATTAACACACACTAACTGCAGCCAAATACATTCCTGGACAAAAACTTGAGAAAGTTGTACCTTTTAAGCATGTATATCAAGATTCAGACAATAACTCTGAAAGACACACGAGATAACCAAGTGTGATATGATAAGGTACAATGATGGTAACAACACTATTACCAAAATGTCACACACTATTTATTTATTTGGACTTATTACCTTGTGTTAATTAGATAGGTTAATTTTGATCTAAAACTTATTCAATTTTTAAATTCAATGGATTGCCAATTAAACCAAACTTGTCCTTAGGTATACAAGTGTATAGCAGCTGAAAAAAAGTTATAATTGTTATAATCTAATTATGGTGTATTGATAAATTTTTCTTTAATTAAATTTAAAAAAAAAATTTTCTCTATGAAATGTAAATTTAAAAATGAGTAAATGTTTTGAATAGGAATAATACTATATACAGTAAAACCCCGCTAATACGAACCCTGGATATAAAGAACCCTCCCTTATAACGAACCCACGCCGATTCCCAATTCCATTCCATTGAAAATACCATCGTTATAACGAACTTTGTGATTTTTAGAATAACGAACTACCCCTATAACAAACCTATTTTTGGTCCCAAAATGATAAAATCTATTAAAAATACAATGCTTATAACGAACTTAAAATTGTGATTTAAAAAAAAATTAAAACAACAAAATTTTGAGCATGTTACAGCTCGCGGATCGCGATTTCAAAACAATAAATTTAGCGGCATTGTTTGTTTTGATTTTTGCACTTTATTTTTGCTGTATGTTGTATACATTTTTACACATTATACTTTTTATTAAATATAATATCTTTGCATCCATTAAATTTGAAATATAAAAAATGCAAATGGCTTCCAAAATGAAGAAAACAAAGGCATTTTAAAAACAAAGGCGTTATTTCTTTAAAAAAAAAAAGGCCATTTATATAGGCCATATAAGGCCATATAAAATAAGAGAATATAACTTTTCTATTATAAAATATAAAGCTATTAAAAATTGTTACAAAGAGGAATCAACCTCAACTTTTGCCGCGATCGTGATTGTATGTTTTAGGGCTAAAAAAAGTCCAAATAAACGGTCCCGTGATGAAACAAAAATTATTTTTATACCATTAACTATGGTGATTTTAAAGTCAGCAATGTTTTGCATAACAGGTTTAAAAAAAAAAAAACGAAATCTAGACCTAGAAGAATATGTGGAAACATGAAATGAAAGAAAAACACTAACTTTATTTGAATGGTGCAATCCTTGAAGAATGCTTTGAGGCAACAAGGTGTTAGAGCCATTTTTCAAGTAAACATTGTATTATATAATGTGATAATGATGTTTTAAAATCATTTTATATCTTTGAATATATATTTAATAAAACTTTGCCTAGGATTTGTCTTGATTTTTAAATTAGACATAGAGATACATGTATGTTAATGATAAGAAGAACCTATCATCTAATGATTTCTCTTATTATTCAGTATTATTGTAAGGAAATTGGTCAATTAAGGGAATTAAAACAAAGTGACCACTATTAAGAGGAAGCCTCTTCCAGTGTGTATGGCTGTCCTTTAATTATACGGTCTAAAAATTTTGAAAGGTAAAAAAAATAGCCAAACCGTGGCTATAGTGAACCAAAAGCTCTGTCCCATTGGGGTTCACTATAGAGGGGTTTTACTGTATGTTTATCTTGCTATAGTTTTGCATGGCTAAAAAGAATAAGATAATTTACATGTATTTAAAAATAAATAAACATTTCTTTTAACCAACGGTGAATGAATTTCTGATTCTGGATCCCTGATAACACTTACAAGTGCATAATTTCTTTAAATATTTTAACTATAAAGTACATAAAATATTTTTATAGCTTTGATAATATAATTTCAAATGGCATTTGTATGTTGGTCTTCTATCAAGAGATCAGTTTCTTCAAAAACCTCCAATAATGGAACAACAAAGTAAATGGGAAAGGCAGAGAAGATGAATGTCTTAACCATCTTGGAAAGGATCCACTTTAAGAAGAGAGCTGAGAAATATTGATATCCTTATAACCCAGATGCTGCTGTCTATCATAAAACAGAATGAGAAGCATGAACTCATGGAATTTGTGTAATCACGAGGTAATAAGACCAAATCCAAATAAATAAATAGTATGCGACATTTCGGTAACAGCGTTGTTACCATCTTCAGACAAAAGTACTGAATGTAGTGTACCGAAATGTCACACACTATTTATTTATTTGGATTTGGTCTTATTACCTTGTGTTTATAATCTATAATTCAAATTGTGCCTTATGGAATTCGTGTAATCTTTACACAAGGGGATAAGAAACAATAACAAAACAAGAAGATGGTCTTCAATTAAATCTAGGTGAGATCTCTGAGGTGTGATTTTAAAAAACTAGAGGAGAGTGAATAAACTTCAGTCTGGTGATGCAGCCAGTTGCAATTATATAGTTGTAAAATTGATTAATCTTCAAAACTTTCCTTCTTGATTTCCTCATTTATGAAATGGAGCAACCAATTGCCACACAGCCAGTGTGTTAGGAAACTTAAAAATTACCATAAGAAATGGAAGCATGAATGTTTCTTTTTAAATATAAAATAAACTTCTACAGTCTTTACTACGCTGAAAAAATATTGGGAGGGCTTGGCTCATCAGTGGTGAATTTCACATTTTTTCATCGCATAAAGGAGTGTAGAAGTTTGTTTTATATTTAAAAAGAAACATTTGTGCTTTAAAGCTTCCATTTCTTATATATAGATGGCACACTAGCCGAATGACCCGGGCAACGCCCGTGTTTTACCCGATTGAATGTTTTGATTCAAATACTATTTGTTACAATTATAAATTGAGAAAGAGAGGATTCTCCATTTAGTTATTAACTAATATATGCATTTATTTAAGGAGCGACCCGCTTCAACACAATAGTTACAAAAATGGGGGGGGGGGCAAAGGTGGTGTGTTCGTAGCCGACCAATAGGAGGGCGCCATTCCAGAAAAAAAGCAAACCGTGACAGAGAAGGATGACGGATTAGGAAAGACGCTCATAACTGTATATAGAATTATTGCCTTATAAAAGAATTACTACTGAGGTAAAAGCATCAGGCTTGTAGGGATAACTTTCTTTTAGAAAAAGTTTAATTCAAATCTTTCAGTCATGAAAATACAGGAGAAAACATATTAACTGTCCTGAAGATAGAGGTTGTCTGGCCGGCATTCATATTTCTGTGAAAAATAGACACTTCGGACAGTTATAGTTTTTTATTTTCTCTCTATAAAAAACTCTAACTGGCCGAAGTGTCTATTTTTCACAGAGATATTAACTGTGTATTACAAACTGTCCTTCAACCCCGACTATATCCAATATTCCTTCTACTGCCCTCTCAGCCATAAAATAAATATCGTAAAGACCTTAGTTAAATGTATCTGTAGCTGTTGCTGACTTCAAACCTTTAAAACAGAAGAGACACAGAATATTTTGGAAAATCTAAAGACTTGCCAATATCCAATACCCTTTATTTTAAGACATTTCTATAAACCCTCTGAGATATGGAACATCCCAATTTACAATTCAATATGCAGTATTCTCTATTCATCTAAACCTGTTTCAATAGCCCGTCATCTGAAGAAATTTGGAATAAAAACCTTTTTCAGCAACACTCCCCCAATATAAATTCATTGCTAAGAAGCCCCATAACAAAGAACAATAGTGAATGAAGACATTAAGATGTGAATGTTTCTTTTCACAAATAAATCAAACTTCTACTGTCCTTACTGCAATGAAAAAATATTGGGAGGGCTTGGCTTATCGGTGGTGAACCCTCCTAGCGGTTTCTCCAGTTTAATCTTCTTTAGAGATCTAATACTGTATTGAATCATTCTGCTTTTATATAGATGGTGCGTTATTGCTTTGTGTTAAAGAACAATAGTGTGAATTATCCAACCCCAATGCCATATATTCTGTAGGATGTAAAGAATGAAATACCAGGTATGTAGGTGAGACTGGCAGATATTTAAACATAAGAATATCAGAACATAAACAGCAAGGGTCCCACTCCAGGGATACGGAGGAGCTGCGTCTTTACTCATGTTAGAGTCGGCAGCAAAGGCGTCTGCTTCCATGCTAGGAACAGCTTCAAAATATAGGTAAAGTCAGACTTTCAATAAAGTGTGCCTAGATCATGGTGCCATGATCAATGAAAGCTGCACGTCTACACCCCATTCCATAAGATTTTTTTAAACTCTGGGAATTTGTGTAATCTTTACACAAGGGGATAAGAAACAACAACAGAACATAAATGAAATATAGACAGCCAAAACAACATTAGTGTGCCAGCACATAAAAGAAAACAGGCCATCATTCACCTTATCAGAACCAAAAACCCATTACCGTAACATCACAAATAAACAACAGAGGGAAAAACATCGTGTGTTTTCTCCTGTAGAAGGGTTTTCATATCTGAAAGTTAGAGATATTATGTTAAACCATTACGGCATAAGAAACAGCCTTTAGAAATAATATTGCTCAATATACACTAATGAACAAAGGAAGTTTCATATTTTGATGTCATCGGTCGTCAATTTTTTTGGAGACAGAGGCAATTTTGTTCACACTTGGTTATCTTGAGTACCTTCAATAAAACTCACTGTGTATCAAATATCTTTCAGAGTTATTGTTTGAATCCCAATATTTATGGCAAAAGGTAAAAATTTCTTTAATTTTTTTCATGAGTGTATATCTAAAGGGAAATCATTAATGTCATCAAATGGAATCTGTTATTGTTTCTTATCCCCTTGTGCACAAAGATGACACCAATTCCATGAGTTCCACATCCAGCTACACAAGGCCACATACCTGGGATGATGCTGTCTGCCACAGGATCTTCCTCCGACATTTCCGACGATGTTTTCTTCCTCCGAGCCCGGGGCACCAGCCGGTTCCTCTTCCTCTCTCCTCCCTCCTCCGCTGTCTTGTAGAGATCTTCAATGTCTTCCACTTCCTCCATGTCTACAAGAGTGATGGATCTACAAACCAAGTTCATTATCCTCTTGATTATGTTAAAACATCTAACATAGTAAACACACATAATTGTAAACACACCATAGTAAAACTCTCAATCTACATTTACTTCATAGACCGCAAAATGTGTGGTGTCGCTGGAGACCCGCTGGCACTCCACCAAACTCAGTAGCGGTGGAAGAGGTGCCATGTACATAGTTGTGTGTGTATATATCTAATTATTATTATAAAATAATAGTGCAGACTGTTCACTTGCCTTGCAGACTGTTCACTTTTGTATGTATTGACGAAATGTCAATAAAATTATGTTAATTGTCTACCATAGTAAACTAGAATTGGAGTTTAGAAGAAAAAAAATGCACATTAAAAAGTGTAAACATAAATAAAGGGCATCACACATCAATATTAAATCAACATTTCCTTTGATAAATTTAGGTTTAAGCCAATATGTATCTTCAATAATAAAACACAACTTCCGAGGATATTGATTGCTTTATTTATATATTCTCTCAAGCTTTCGGGTATTTTAAACCCTTCTACAGGAATATATGGCAAAAAAGCAATAATGTTACATTTACATTATTACTTACATTTCAGAGGTTTCTATCTTTCCAATATATATCTTTAAAAAAAAAAAACATTATTGAGAATATTATGTAGGAAAGGGGCAACCACCACTTCCATTAAAAAATGTATCAAAACAATACATTTTAAAAATGAGAGAAATTATCTTTTTGCATATCTTCTCTGTTCCGAAATGGTGAGTAGGATGGATAAGATATTTACATAGGTAATTGTAGGTGTAATTTTTTGGCCCAAAACTGCCATATTTCCTACTTTCAATTCAACTGTTGTGTTTTGTGCTTCATATAAAAAATTACACCAGCTGGGTTATATAAAATGATGATAACTTCCTATCATTACTTCAACTACAAGTAGAGCAATAATAACTATTACTAAATAACAACAATTTTATTCACACTTGGTTATCTTGTATGTCTTCAATAAAGGTCACTGTAATATCTTTCAGAGTTATTGTCTGAATCCCGATATATATGCTAAAAGGTACAACTTCCTTAAGTTTTGTCCATGAGTGTGTATCTAAAGTGAAATCATTAATGTCATCAAATGGAATCTATTGTTGTTGTTTGTTGTACTTTCAATTCAATTGTGAAGTTGTATTTTGTCCCATATAAAAAATAGCACCAGCTAGGTTGTAAAATGATGACAACAATGATGATAACTTCCTATCATCATTTCTACTACAAACGGAGAAATGATAACAAATTTATTGATATCTTGTCAACACAAGTGCAGTTTGCACTATTGTTTTGAAATAATTATATATATACAACTATATACAATGAATATGTACATGGCACCACCACTGCAGAGTTTGATGGAAGATTGCCAGCAGGTCTCCAGTGACAACACATGTTTCATGATCTATGAAGAAAATCTAGATTGTGTGTTTTGCTACTGAGGAGATGGCGTGGTCCTCGAGACCAACAATTATTAAAAAGAGCAATAATAGTACACACTTGAAAATTATCCCGCATGTGTTTCTTTTGAACGAAAAATCAAGATTTATTTTTAAGGAGAAATAACAATTATTTCTAACCTTAGGGATGAAGTATGAAAGAATGAAATGTGAAGAGTAATGATAAACGGAAAAATAAAGTGTCCAGGGATGGGAAACGAACCCACAGTGTTCCGCTTACTAGGCAGATGCCATGTCCACTAGACTACCCTGAACATATTTTTCCGTTCGTAAATATTATATAAAGTAATTTATAATACAATATAATGGTGTTTTACAATCATAAGCCGCATTATATTGTATTATAGTACACACTCCTCCAACTTCTTTAATTTAACATCTTTGGTAAATTGTGAAGATTTCATTAGATGTGGATCTCTTGGAATAAAGTCTGCCCTGGACTGATGAGAGCCATTATTCTGAAACCATGGTCTCTAGGTTTCTCAAAGTTGGTGTTGTGACAGCCAGTTTCCAGCACAATCAATAGATGGTATTTGACATTTATTTTGACAGGAGAGGTGACCTTTATTCATATATACAGTTAAACCTGTCTATAGCACCCCCTATAAATAGCACCTTCCTCTCTATAGCACCCGATTTTAAATACCTAGTACAATGCGATTTACATTAAAGTGACCTGTCTATAACACCCCCTCTCTATAGCACCATATTTTGGCGAGTCCCAAGAGGAGGCACTATAGACAGGTTTAACTGTATATATATAAATAGTGAAAATAAGAAAATAAACTTCTTTTTTTACTTTAGCCTTTTTTTTTTTTTATTGGGGAATATCTGGTTCACATTAAACCAAATATATATATTTTTATTTTTTGGGCAAGTGTCTGATGCCCAAAAGCCAATTTTATAAGTTTGGTTCTATTGTTAGATCTTGATGTTAAATATTTATTGAAACATTTAGAATATTCACACCTCTCAAAAATAAAAACATTAAATTTCTTCTACTCATTATGTTTCTCTTTCTATTATTTTCTATTTATAAAAATTCAGGGTAAGAATGTTTCTGTTAATATATGTACACTTCTCTCTTCAAATAATTTCAACTCTTTTTTTAAAATATACTATTGATATTAATAATAAATTTTTCCCACTCTTTTTATATATGTGTGTATCTATATATATTGCGAGATTCTCATTTCGGCGGATAACTTTTTTCTTATAAACTTACCTTTTTACTTTGAATAAAAGTAAAATATATAAATATATTAATCCTCTCTCACACTCACACACACTACCGTACTTATTTATTACTTAATTGAATACATTTAAATTTCATGTGTCTGTTCCCAAGTTTGTTATTAAAAACAAACTTTTACAATCCTGGGACCTTCCTTAAGCGTACAAAGAAAACAAAAATAGAAATGAAACATTGTCAAAAATAGTCAATAACATTCAAGAAGCGGAAACACAGAGTGAATATATTTTATTTAAAATGTTCATTAAATTTTAATAAACATAGCCATTGAATTTACTTCTTTACATTGTGAATCATCTTGCTTGTTAATAGATATGATGGTAAAATAATTTTTACCTGTGTTTTGTTTTAACCAATTTATTTAATCAATAATTCTTAAACCTTTATTTATATTAATTTGAACAACTCTTCTCGTTTTCACTACCATGACAACTTGATGAAGAAGCTGGACCATCTCTTCGCCGCTCAGCAATTATAATAAAAGCCGAATATCCCAAGGATTAGAATATATAGATCCTTCTTTTATGTAAAATAAAGAGACATAGACCTTAAAAAGTGAGTAGCACTATCAAATTATCAAAACCACTTTTATTTTTATCTAACAAGAACTCAGGAAAATAATGAGAAGAATGCCATCATCGCGTTGCTCAGTACAAAATTTAGGATGATTCAATATGTCTGGGGAAACGTTTATTTTTCTCCAAAATACTTTCTCAGACCATCGCAGCGCCCGAAAGGAAGAACTTTTGGAAAAGCTCAAAACTCGCGCCCAGAAAGAATCTAGTGGTGCATATATCCAGGACAAATTTTATTCGTATAGAGAGGCAAACCCCAAGTATGGTGAAAAACGAAATGGTTGCACAATTGTTAAGGGGGTTCCAGAAGAAATTTATTGGTCAATTGTGACTTTGGTCATCGCTACTACCGATGATTCAGGTTGTGCCGAAGGATAGAAAATTCGAAAAACAGCATTAGAGAATACACCAATAGTTCCCTAAAAGTTACCAAATGATGCCGCCATTGATTCAGCAGAGCCTGAATTAATGACTAAATTAATTAGACGAATTGTACGCGAAGAAGTTCACCCGCGCTCTAAATTTCAAATAAGCCATTCTAGCTACTTTCTTCGAAGCGATCATCCTAGAGGAGGTAGGAAAAAAAGTGGATTAAATTTCAAAACCGATTCAAAGACCTCTGGCGAGACTATTGAAACCTAATCAAACACCATTATTCAATCAGATCCCATGGCACCAGTAGAAGACCAGTGACGTTAGAACGTAGACGCCAGAAAAGAGATCTTGTTCATGTGTTGAGGATGAAGCCATATCCTAAACATGATGAACCTGTTCAAATAACATTCCTACAGCGAGACGCTTAAAGACTAAGAATGGGGCATTGAATAATTGATTAAATTAATAATTAAATTATATAATAATATAAATTGTGAATCACCTTACTTACTAATATTCATAATTATAAAAATATTTTTTAACAGTAATATACCAACCACTTTTATTTTTTATCAATAAATTATTAAATATTTTTTTAAAATTAAAACTTAAGCGACTCCTGGTCCTCACTACTGTGACATTATAAGTAGAAAATTCATTGAAATTTTCTTTAAACTTATTCTGTTTTGTGATGGAAAGAAAATATATTTATGTAAATTTTAATTCCAGTGTTTATTTTAATTTTAATAGAACATTTTCCTCCTTAAACAAATTTTCTTAACAATGTGAGAGATTTTATAATCAATTAAAGAAAAGTCCTCATTTTTAAACATGATAAAATATAAATAGTTTGGTGAAATTGATAATATTGTAGAAAAGTATTTATTATATATTTGATGTAGGATTATTAATTTTGATATTTATATTATTTATATTTTGCTACTTTATGGAAACTTCCCTCATTGCTTATCTTAACTCTTATAAATGTTAATTTTGTTTTTTGTTCCTAAATAAATTTCCTTGCCATTCTGAAGTTTTGGCTTTCCTAATTTTCTATGTTACAATATTATGCTTTCTTGGAAAAAATATAGTCACATCAATCAATGATATATTTAACTTCCGACATTTCAGTGACCTGCTTGTTGTTTATGTTGTTCTTTGTGCCAATTTGATCACGCAGAATGCAACTGAACTAAGTATTTATTTATTAACATCTATTTATTATAACCTGGTTATATATTTAAGAATGTTTACCAGTCGAGTCTGCAGTGTTGCCGGATCAATCATAACATGTTTCCTTTAAAAAAAATAAAAAAGGATTGCAGTTCTCCTAGTCTCTATAACGCAAAGGTTTTCTCACTGTTCTACCACTGCGGGTTCGCACACTAGGAGAAGTAGATGATTCTTCACCTTTCTTGGCAACGTCCTTCCTTGGATCATATGCTCTTCTGTTTTCGGAAGTGGGTCTTCCATGATCTTGTATGTTGTCATCCATGGCTGTCCCTGCTTGAGATCCAGGAATGCTTGGACTTTGAATTGTTGGGGCAGAATCTTCTACACTGAACTTTCTCGGTCTAAGGTGAGACCTGTTCCTGCGGTATTCAGATCCACTTGGTGTTTTCACCATATATGAGCGTGGAGTTTCATGTTTTGTATATGATGTTAGCTTTCGGTTAGTCTGAAATATTTCCAAACCTTTCATTTGTCTGGTGAATGTGTATGGCAAAACATTTACTTCTGCTCCAGAGTCCAACTTGAAACATTTTTCCTTTCCATTCACTATGATGGATTTTTTCCATTCCAAAGTATGGACTACTTTTGCTTCATGTATTGACCATACAGTTTCTTCTGTTTCATCATTCAGACTTCTGATAGCTGAACTTTTACAGAAAGCTGCAAAATGATTCATCTTTTTGCATTTGGAGCATCTTTTACCCCATGCAGGACAATTTTTTGCTCTGTGAGACTTTCCACACCTTTGGCATTTGAATTCTTTTTCAGATTCTTGATTTTGTTTTGGACTGTGTTTCTTTTCATATTTTCTTATTTGACAGATGTTCTGGTTGTTCTGCATGATCTTGATCTGTTGCTTGCTTATTTTATCTGTTTTGCACATTTCAATGGCTTTTAGAAGAGTTAAATTGGGCTCTCTTAAGAGGCGTTCCTGCAAAGCCTTGTCTTGTATTCCATACACAATGCGATCCCTAATTAAACTATCCTTTTGTGATTCAAATTCACATGATGTGGATAATCCTTTTAGTTCTGTTATAAAACTATCGATGGATTCACCATCCTTCTGGGTCGCTGAAAAAAAATTGAATCTTTCAAAAATGACGTTCTTTTTAGGCTCGCAAAAATCATCAAATTTGTTTATTACAAGATCGAAATTTTCTGCTTCATCTTCTTTTAAATGAAATGTGCTGAAAACTTCCAAGGCTTCTTCGCCAATAAAATTTAATAAAATGGCAACTTTCAGTTTATCAGGCTTTGTGGCTTTTTCTGTTGCTTCAAGATAAAGCATTAATCGCTGTTTGAACCTTCGCCAATTTTCCGCTACATTACCGTGCAAGGCGAGTTCGCTAGGCCTAACAAAGTCCATGTTTTCTTTTTTTCACTAATATTTGTCAATAATATTTTTATTTGAAAAAGTACTCACTTTTTGTGGGTTCCTGATTTGTTCATGAAGAGAGTAGAGAAAGATTCCCATTGGAGTCTAATGTGTCCGCATGAATGCCCGGGCCTTGCTGATACATACGGTGAAGAGTTTGAGAAGCTCTATGAGAAATATGAAGAAGAAAAACGTTGCAAGAAACAGGTACCTGCTAGAAATCTCTGGAGAGCTGTCATTGAATCTCAAATTGAGACAGGTACCCCGTACATGCTGTACAAGGACAGCTGTAACCGCAAGTCCAACCAGAAGAACCTGGGCACCATCAAGTGCAGCAACCTCTGCACAGAGATCGTGGAGTACAGTTCTCCGGATGAGGTGGCCGTCTGTAACCTGGCTTCACTCTCTCTGCCCCGCTATGTCAAGGAAGGAACCTTTGACTTCAAGAAACTGGCCAAGGTGACCAAGGTGATCACCAAGAACCTGAACAAGATCATTGATGTCAACAAGTATCCAATTCCTGAGGCCGAAGTCAGCAACAAGAGACACAGACCCATTGGAATTGGGGTCCAAGGACTTGCTGATGCATTCATCCTGCTGCGGTATCCATTTGACAGCCCTGAAGCCCAGAAATTGAACATCCAGATATTTGAGACTATCTACTACGCAAGTCTGGAAGCCAGCTGCGAGTTGGCTGAGGTTGAAGGACCCTACAAGACTTACCAAGGCTGCCAAGCTTCCGAGGGAATCCTACAGTACGACATGTGGGACGTCACCCCTACGGATCTCTGGGACTGGGCCAGTCTCAAGGAGAAGATCGCCAAGCACGGACTCCGGAACAGCCTCCTGGTCGCCCCCATGCCTACAGCCTCCACTGCCCAGATCCTGGGGAACAATGAGTCTCTGGAGCCGTATTCCAACAACATCTTTTAAAAGAACCTGATTTTAAAAGATGTTGTTGGAATACGGCTCCAGAGACTCATTGTTCCCCAGGATCTGGGCAGTGGAGGCTGTAGGCATGGGGGCGACCAGGAGGCTGTTCCGGGGTCCGTGCTTGGCGATCTTCTCCTTGAGACTGGCCCAGTCCCAGAGATCCGTAGGGGTGACGTCCCACATGTCGTACTGTAGGATTCCCTCGGAAGCTGGGCAGCCTTGGTAAGTCTTGTAGGGTCCTTCAACCTCAGCCAAATCGCAGCTGGCTTCCAGACTTGCGTAGTAGATAGTCTCAAATATCTGGATGTTCAATTTCTGGGCTTCAGGGCTGTCAAATGGATACCGCAGCAGGATGAATGCATCAGCAAGTCCTTGGACCCCAATTCCAATGGGTCTGTGTCTCTTTTTGCTGACTTCGGCCTCAGGAATTGGATACTTGTTGACATCAATGATCTTGTTCAGGTTCTTGGTGATCACCTTGGTCACCTTGGCCAGTTTCTTGAAGTCAAAGGTTCCTTCCTTGACATAGCGGGGCAGAGAGAGTGAAGCCAGGTTACAGACGGCCACCTCATCCGGAGAACTGTACTCCACGATCTCTGTGCAGAGGTTGCTGCACTTGATGGTGCCCAGGTTCTTCTGGTTGGACTTGCGGTTACAGCTGTCCTTGTACAGCATGTACGGGGTACCTGTCTCAATTTGAGATTCAATGACAGCTCTCCAGAGATTTCTAGCAGGTACCTGTTTCTTGCAACGTTTTTCTTCTTCATATTTCTCATAGAGCTTCTCAAACTCTTCACCGTATGTATCAGCAAGGCCCGGGCATTCATGCGGACACATTAGACTCCAATGGGAATCTTTTTCTACTCTCTTCATGAACAAATCAGGAACCCACAAAAAGTGAGTACTTTTTCAAATAAAAATATTATTGACAAATATTAGTGAAAAAAAGAAAACATGGACTTTGTTAGGCCTAGCGAACTCGCCTTGCACGGTAATGTAGCGGAAAATTGGCGAAGGTTCAAACAGCGATTAATGCTTTATCTTGAAGCAACAGAAAAAGCCACAAAGCCTGATAAACTGAAAGTTGCCATTTTATTAAATTTTATTGGCGAAGAAGCCTTGGAAGTTTTCAGCACATTTCATTTAAAAGAAGATGAAGCAGAAAATTTCGATCTTGTAATAAACAAATTTGATGATTTTTGCGAGCCTAAAAAGAACGTCATTTTTGAAAGATTCAATTTTTTTTCAGCGACCCAGAAGGATGGTGAATCCATCGATAGTTTTATAACAGAACTAAAAGGATTATCCACATCATGTGAATTTGAATCACAAAAGGATAGTTTAATTAGGGATCGCATTGTGTATGGAATACAAGACAAGGCTTTGCAGGAACGCCTCTTAAGAGAGCCCAATTTAACTCTTCTAAAAGCCATTGAAATGTGCAAAACAGATGAAATAAGCAAGCAACAGATCAAGATCACGCAGAACAACCAGAACATCTGTCAAATAAGAAAATATGAAAAGAAACACAGTCCAAAATAAAATCAAGAATCTGAAAAAGAATTCAAATGCCAAAGGTGTGGAAAGTCTCACAGAGCAAAAAATTGTCCTGCATGGGGTAAAAGATGCTCCAAATGCAAAAAGATGAATCATTTTGCAGCTTTCTGTAAAAGTTCAGCTATCAGAAGTCTGAATGATGAAACAGAAGAAACTGTATGGTCAATACATGAAGCAAAAGTAGTCCATACTTTGGAATGGAAAAAATCCATCATAGTGAATGGAAAGGAAATATGTTTCAAGTTGGACTCTGGAGCAGAAGTAAATGTTTTGCCATACACATTTGAGAAGATAGGATCTTTCTAAAGTTTTAAATCCAAAATATTTGTAGTTAAAATCTCTATCATAAATAATAGCTGAATTCAATTTTTCCTTGTTATTTTGTGTTGTTTATGTTGTTCTTTGTGCCAATTTGATCACGCAGAATGCAACTGAACTAAGTATTTATTTATTAACATCTATTTATTATAACCTGGTTATATATTTAAGAATGTTTACCTGTCGAGTCTGCAGTGTTGCCGGATCAATCATAACACTGCTGTTCCTCTTCAGGGGAATGATGGCAGCTGGAGAGTGACAGCAGTTAATGAAACGTCGGGAGTTAAATAAACTATTGGTTGATATGTGGCTATATTTTTTCACATCAACTTCCAACCAACAAATTATTTTCAGATTATGCTTTCTTATTATTTCATTACTAATAATCCAAATATCTCGAGTTCCAACATTATATAACCAAAGTGTAACATGTGTGATATCAGTGTTACTTCAAACATTCCCCTCATTGCTAATAATCCCAAAACCTTTATTTATTTGCAGCTGTCGTCATTCTTGATCTCTTCGCCAGTCTCCTCGTTCACGCACCAGCACAAACCGGTCTCGCCATAGCACTGCTTCTTCTCGTAGTGACCATCAGTGGCGCACTTTGGCACGAAGAGCTTGGGGTTACCTGTACATCAACAACTACATTGAGCATTTTTATTTGATTAATCCATTTATCATTATATGTATTTCTACTGTCTTCAAAGCTTATGCCCATAGTTCATAAAAAATACCCTTTCCAAGAATCTAGCTTCAGTATCAGTATGAAAGGAAAACCGAAAAATGCAATATTACAGCGGTATGGTAGATTAAACAGGCAAAACCGCTGGGAAGGTTCACCACTGATGAACCAGGTCCTCCCATTATTTTATCATTGCAGTAAGGGTAGTAGAAAATTGATTTATTTTTTGAAAATAATCATACACGTCGCAAATAGTTCAAATTTCACAATCCAGGTAGTATTACATTATGATGTGAAAGATGACGCAATTATCTATTTAAAAAGATAAAATATATAATATCTTTCGAATCTATTTTATAAAGAAATGTGCGCTGGTGCTGATATAGCTCAACTTGCTTCTATTCTAAGTAGATTATTCAAACGACAATTTTATATCACTTGTAAATAAGGATGGAAAGACTTTTTGGAAATGAGCGTCATTTCGAAAAGGAACAGTTAAATAAAGCAGTGTAAAATAGAATTTCCATATAAGCCTATTATTATCATTATTTAAAAAGTGTCTATTCATTATAGGTTTGTTTCTTTCTCCCTTTTGTTATCAAAATTCAATCATTTCATTAGAAGCTTTGTCCTCTAATTTTCCAAATATAATTTGACCCAGAGAGAAATGTTCAAAAGATGTCAAGATGAAAATTTGCATATTGCTAAAAGGGAGTTTATACTCTATTTTACATATTTATAATTTGAAAGCCCTGTTTATCTACTTTTCGAGAAAGAACGTTAAAAGGAGAACATGAATCTTTAGAAGCTCTGATAAAATTAAGGAAGATTCCAAATATTTTCAAAAAGAGAAGCCCCTACTCATAAGAGCCATAGCAGGAATACTGAGGAAATCGTACAACAAATAACAAGGTAAATAATAAAGATATAAAAATGGGCAGAAAAAGGAAGATTTCTGCTTTGAAAGATGAACATCGTTCTAGCTGAAAGTCCAACTGTAGGATTGGCTATGAGCACTACCTGCTGATTAAAGTTCTTCTGTTACATTTGTTGAGACAGGATATAAGCTTTCAAACTGTGGCTTCTAAAAGAGAAATATGTAGGAAAAGGATAAAGGCTGAGGAAATAATGCTTTAAGCATTGTGCCGAGGGTTTCCACAATGGGTTTATGATATCTGCATATTTACAATAAAAAGGTTAACTTAAAATTTGAAAATGTATTAAATATTCAAATCAACCTTGATTATTACCAAATCTATATTTTGGATACAATTTTAACACAGGATAGCCCAAGTCTTTACGGAGATAAAAAGGCAAAAGTAATTTTCCACCATGACAAGGTAATCAGATCGCATTTCACATCTCACCACCCAATATTTAGATGATAAAATCGAAAAAAGACGAAAATTAAGGCATAGCAGTAAAACGAATTTCTGTTAATTTTCCAGAATTAGTGTATTTTTTGAAATCATAAATAGAGAGCTGGCAATATGTAAACTAAGTGCGTTTAATGGACCGTTGAAAGTTGTACAGGATGAGATGGGGAAGTTATGCCTTTCCACTTTCCGAAAAAGTATTTTTACTATGAAAATCATGTGTCGAAGTGCTGCTAAAGACATGTCTATCAAATAGAGCATCTCAAAACCTATAATATATGACCTGTAATTTTAATATTGGAGTAATAAAACTTTTCTTTTACCCATCACATGATTTGTCAGAATAAAAATATTATGAGATATATTTTTGGATAATCCTCTTTAAATGTAAAACGCACTCAAGTCGATACCTGTTTTTTTTTTTAATATTACATATTGGCATGTAGAGTTTGCTTGGGGTGAATGGTGTTGGAAAAAAGAAGAATAGTAAATCAATGATCTTGAAATACTTTTAGACTGACAACACTGTAATATAAAAACTAGAACAAAGGAGTGTTTGTTTTGTTTACAAAATTAGTAATTGTAATGTAAATTGTTAAATGTTCTTTTCTCTCTCTCTTTGAAAATAATAAATTTAAAATACTTTCTTAAAAGGAAAAATCGCCTAATTCTTTAAAACCACTTCAGCTGTAAGTAAACTTGTTATTTGTTGTTTCATTTTCTGAACCATAAGAGATTCCCAACATGGTAGCAGAGCGTGGTTCTTTTTGAATCGCGGTAAAATATATATATAAAATATAAATAAAAACAAAAATGGCTGTCAGCGAAGATATCGCAAATATTGTGAGACTTAAAAATCCTGAAAATTTTGATTTATGGAATTTTCAGATAACAATTATTTTCAAAGCAAATGGCCTTCTAGATATTGTAAATGGAAAATCGTTGTTTGAAGACTTGAAAGATGAAACTGGAAAAGATAAATGGAGCCTAAAAGACGCCAAAGCACAAAAATACATAATGTTAACCATTGAAAAGAATGTTTTAACACATATTCTAAATTGCAAAACTTCAAAAGAAATGTATGAAAAACTAGTAGCCATTTATCAAAGAGAAGATGAGCAATTAAAATGCAAATTACTACAAGAATTTCATGGATTCAAATTTGACAAAAATACAGATATGGCAACAAATATAAGCAGAATGCAAAATTTAGTATTCAAACTAAATAATGTAAAACAAGAAATTGAGGAAAGCTTTGTAATTTCTAAAATATTGAGCATTTTGCCAGACTACTTTAATTACTTCAGCACAGCATGGGACTCGACACCAAAAAGTGAGAAAACGTTAACAAACTTAATATCAAGACTATCACTTGAAGAAACTAAACAAAAAGTAAAGCCTGAAGAGGGAATAGCCATGAGTGCTACTAAAGTAAAGCAGTGCTTTAACTGCAAAAGGAGCGGGCACTTAGCAAAATATTGTAGACTAAATAAAAAATGGTGTACCATCTGTAAAAAGACAAATCATACTCAAGACCAATGCTTCTTTAAGAAATCTCAAAATAAATTCCAGGAAAATATTCCTTGCCGAATTTGTAAAAAGACAAATCATAAAGAAAAGGATTGCTTTTTCAGAAACAAAAATGAAGAAAAATTGTCCTTTTTTGCAGGAGAGACTTTAAAATGTAAAAATGAGGAATTGCTAGAATTCATTGTAGACAGTGGCTCAACAAGCCATATGATAAATAGTAAAAGGTTTTTACTAGATGAAGTAGATTGCAACTCAAAAATATCAATAGCAAAAAAGGAAGAAACTCTAATAGCAAAATCAGTCGGAAAAATTCAAGGGAAAAAATGTGATCTCAAGGAGGTGATGTTTGTACCAAACTTGACAAATAATTTACTATCGGTAAGTGCCATTACCAGAAATAAAGGCAAAGTCGTCTTTGAAGATGAAAAGGTATTTGTCGTAAAAAATGGAAAAAAAGTTTTAGAAGGAGAAAAACAGGAAAATGGACTCTATACAATAAATATAGAAACAGAAAACCCCGAAATTGAAGAATCTCACCTAACAGCTACCCAAAATGAAGAAATGCTAAAATGGCACAGAAAAATGGGTCACATAAGTTTTTCAAGCTTAAAACAATTAAAATCTATGGTTAATGGAATAAACATAGAAAAAATAAGTCAAGATGAAATTTGTGAAACATGCATTAAAGCTAAACAGGTAAGAAAGCCATTCAATTCCATTAGAACAAAATCAAAAAGGCCTTTAGAAATAATCCATACAGATGTATGTGGACCTTTAGATCCCACTACCCATGACAACAAAAACTATTTTCTAACATTTCTTGATGACTACACACATTTTTGTCATGTGTATTTGTTACAAAATAAATATGAAGTAAAAGGATATCTAAAAGAATTTATTACAGAAGCAGAAAACCAAATGAATCTAAAAGTTTCAAAAATAAGATGTGACAATGGCGGAGAATATGTAAATGAAGATATAAAATCCTGGTGCAAAGCTAAAGGAATCATTATGGATCTCACCATACCTCACTCACCTCAGCTAAACGGCAAAGCCGAAAGATTAAATAGAACCCTGATGGAGAAAACTAGAGCTCTTTTGATTGATTCTGGTGTAGAAAAATACATGTGGGGAGAAGCTGTAAGGGTTTCAGCCTATTTGCTGAACCGAAGCCCTACTAAAGAATTAGAGAAAACCCCTGCAGAACTTTGGTTCAACAAAAGACCAAATTTGTCAAACTTACAACTTTTTGGTTGTGAAGCTTATGTCAAAACCCTAAAACACATAAAGAAATTGGAAGACAGAAGTAAAAAATATACCTTTATAGGTTATGCACCAAATGGTTATCGCCTTTGGGATGAACAAAGCAAACGAATCTTTACAGCTAGAGATGTAATTTTTTTAGATAAAGGATGTATAAATAAAGAAGAAAAAATACCTATTGTCGAACCAGAAGAAGAATCTGAAGATCAACTAGAATTAAATGAAGAACCAAGTCTACCAGAAGTCTCTGAAGACCAAGAAGATATCCCTACAAAACCAAGTACTTCAAAATATAATCTTAGACCAAGAAGTAGTTTACAAACACCATCAAATTTGAAGACTTCTATTTAGAACGGGATGGAACAACAGAATCAGCTCTTCTAACTTACTCGGAAGCTATATCTGGTCCAAATCAAGAAAAATGGAAAAAGGCAATAAAAGAAGAAAAAGAGTCTCTTGCCAAAAATGAAGTTTGGGAAATAGTAAAAGAAAATGAAGCGTCAAACAAGAAGATTCTGACCTCTAAATGGCTCTTTAAAGTGAAAGAAGATGGCCGCTACAAAGCAAGACTAGTTGTAAGAGGCTTTGAAAAAGAAGCAGGCATTGATTATGATGAGACATTCAGTCCAGTTATAAGCACTGTCTCTTTAAGGATTTACTTTGCTCTAATGGCTAAGAGAAGGTTTGTTTTTAAAACATTTGACATAAAAACAGCTTTTCTATATGGGTTTTTGGATGAAGAAATATACGTTCAATTGCCAGAAGGTTATAAAGGGAACATATGCAGGTTAAGAAAGGAATTGTATGGTTTAAAGAAAGCCCCATTAAAATGGAATGAAAGATTAAAAACCTTTCTCAAATCCCAATATTTCATACAACTAAAATCAGAGCCATGTCTTTTTAAAACCAACAAAGGAAATATGTACCTTGCAATATATGTAGATGATGGTATCTTAATGGGAGATAATGAAGAAGAATTAAATAATATTTTAGAAAAACTATGCCAAGAGTTTGAAGTTAAAATAAACAATGATCCAAGAACTTTTTTGGGAATAAATTTGTGTTTTGAGGAAAAAAATAAAATTTTACTTTCACAAGAAAATTATGCAAAATCAGTTCTTGAAAGATTTAATATGCAAAACTCAAAACCAGTACCCACTCCCATTACAGATGTAGCAAAAGAAGTAGACAAAAACTTAGAAATATCAAATGATAACAAATTTCCCTACAGACAAGCAATTGGAAGCCTTTTATATTTGACAAACAAAACTAGACCAGACATGACCTTTGCCACAAATTTTGAAAGCAGGTCAATGCATGATCCTACAACTCAAGATATTATAAACATCAAAAGAACCCTAAGATATTTAAATCACACCACCAATTTAGGCATATCATATGATGGAGAGATGCCATTTGAATTGAATGTGTATTGTGATTCTGACTTTGCTGGAGATATTAAAACTAGAAAAAGTACCACAGGATATGTAGTTTATTTATGTGGAGGTCCTATAAGTTGGTGCTCCAGAAAGCAACCTGTAATTGCCCTTTCAAGCACTGAAGCAGAGTTCATTGCTGCAGCAGATGCATGCAAAGAAGTGTCATACATAAGATCCCTATTAGAAGAATTAATTCCAGATAATTTTGATATAAATCTCTATGTTGATAACCAAAGCACTATAAAAATTATAAAATCAGGCCAATTCACCACTAAAACTAAACATATTGATGTCAAATATCATTTTGTGAAAGATCAAGCTCAAAAGTTTAACCTGATATATTGTCCAACAGAACACCAAATTGCAGACATTCTAACAAAACCTCTAGCCAGACCAAAGTTTGACAAATTCAAATCCCTTCTTATGACAACCATTTAAAACATAAGTCAAGTGAAGAAACTGTTGAATGTGATAAGATCACTGATTTAAGAGGGAATGTTGGAAAAAAGAAGAATAGTAAATCAATGATCTTGAAATACTTTTAGACTGACAACACTGTAATATAAAAACTAGAACAAAGGAGTGTTGGTTTTGTTTACAAAATTAGTAATTGTAATGTAAATTGTTAAATGTTCTTTTCTCTCTCTCTTTGAAAATAATAAATTTAAAATACTTTCTTAAAAGGAAAAATCGCCTAATTCTTTAAAACCACTTCAGCTGTAAGTAAACTTGTTATTTGTTGTTTCATTGTCTGAACCATAAGAGATTCCCAACAAATGGCGCACTCAGGGTAATAAATTAAGTCATAAATGTTTTCATTATCATTAATTAGCTGAAGAAGGGTTTGCCCGAAAGAGCTGTGGCGTCTTATGTTTTTTTTTGTTGGTATTTTGTAACATAAATGTTTGTTCTCATGAGATCTCCTCACAAGGATAATGATAGTATAGTACAGGGGTCGTAAAACTTTTGAGTCGGAAGAGTCAAAAATTATAATTTAAAAAAAATCTAAGTTTTTAAAGAGCCACAAAATTGTTTCTTGCCAACAATAAATAGTTCTCGCATAAATAATATTTGCGTATAGGACTATATAAGAGCCGCAGCTTCACATCCAAAGAGCCGCAGTTTGCCGACCCCTGGTATAGGATGATAGCATCAAAATGCTGGATTAACTGTGAATGCTCACCTCTGGATTCCCGCTCGTCCCGATCACGGTGGCATTCACAGTACTTGATGCTCTGGGATGCCTTGGTGATGGGGTGGCCGTCCTTACGCCAGCACTGGCAGAATTCGTGGTTCTTGTGGCATTGAAGGGCCTTGTAGCTGCCGTTCTCCTCACAATCGGGGATGATGCCCACGTGGATGGGATCCTGCTCGGCCTTCTTCTTGTGAGCCCAGCAGCCGTGCTTGTCTGCGCGCACCATTCTCGTGTATTTTATGAACGTTTTAATATAAAGAATTACTCTTCACAATTCATCCTTTCATACTTCATCCCTAAAGTTAGAAATAATCGTTATTTCTCCTTAAAATAAATTTCGATTTTTCGTTCAAAAGAAACACATGCGGAATAATTTTAAAATGTCGTTCTACAATCATAAGCCGCATTATATTGTATTATAAAAAACAAATGTAATATTCTCATATTTTTTATATTCATATATATATAACTATTATTTATTTGATGTTATGAAAAATTGATTTTTGATAAGCGAGCCAAGTCGATAGAGATTTACTCAATTAAATTTTTGAAACTAGTAAATGGGGATATATAGGCAATAATATTGTACCTTGACAACTCTCTTAACGCTGAAAATTACGTCTCAATATTGTAAAACAAATGAGCAAACATTAAGAGTTTGTCTACAAAAGTTGTTAAATCAAATTTATTTTAATAGAAGTGAAGATAATGCTACAGGATTTTAAAGTACAAATGAAAATTGGGAAATGTCAACCGATTTTTGGACTATTTTGATAATTTTTGCGATGATTCTACCTTATTTGTAGAGAGGGAGACTTCAAATAGAATAATTCCTGGGCCAATGGTACAGTGGTGTCTTCAGTTTGGTGCTCTTGTCCAGATAGAACTTTATATTGTTTTCTTCTATAGACATGTATAATCTACCTGGTTCTCCTTGGGAAAAAAGATGCGAAACTAGGTGTCTTCTGTTTTTCACGATACAAGAAAGTTGTTAAAACAGATTTCATCACACATCTGTTCAAGACCTACATAATGGACAACATTTCGTATATTGTCCTGTTTCGCCTTTTACTGAGTCGATTTGTCTGTAGAGATTATGCACAAGGCATTTGACCTTTTAATGATTCTGAGACATTCAGCCAATACATTAAAAAAACTTTGACTGGAAGTTAAGGCTTCTGTCCGTCACCATTCACGTTTTCTACCAAAATGTTGTCACCATTTGAGCTTCTTCAGTCATCAATATTATAAAAAGATATTTAATTAATTAGCCGCGGCAGACTTTTTTTTTTGTATCAAACTCTTCTCGTCTCGTAATACAAGCGAGTATAGAAATACCTTCTATCTTTAGAAAATGGTATACTTTCAAATGATAGATGCTAGGTTGTCCAGACATCAGTTGTAGAGTGTTACTGCTACCTTGGCGTTCTTTAAAGGAGAAAATTATCATATTTTATAACAACCTGATATATATAAAGTTCTCTTGCCAAAACTACTTCTTCCTGTCTCAATGCTTAATCTTCGCTGAAGCGAAATTCACCTGGTGAACATGTCATTCTAGGAACGATCAGTGGCAAACTGATTGGGTAAGAAATTTTCTTATAATCTTATTTAAAATATACAGTTATCAGCGTCATAATCAAGCAACAACTCTTAATCAATTCTGTCACCGTTTGCTTTGTGAATGGAATAAATACCCAAATATGGCCATTTCTCATAACCATCGGTGGTTCAGTGGTAGAATGCTCGCCTGCCACGCGGGCGGCCCGGGTTCGATTCCCGGGCGATGCATTTGTTTTTTTACAATTTTAAAAACTCATTTATATATTATTGTATAACGAATCTAAAGTTATACAAGAATGACATCCACAGCGCCAATTTATAATTGTAACGAATAGTATTTGAATAAAAGCATTCAATCGGGTAAAACCCGGGCGTTGCCCGGGTCATTCGGCTAGTCATAAATCTTAAAACAAATGTTTAGAAACTTTCTTAATTACGTTATCAAAGATGGGTGCAATATCTTATCAATAAAACACGATGAAACACCTAAATTATATCATTGTCGGATAAATTGATTTGAATATACATTTCTGAAGTATAAAAATAGTCATCTAATTTTCATTTGCATGTATATAAAATCATACTAATAAAAGATTCAAAGACACATTGCCTGGAAGTATTGACAAAACTAGGAACACTTACCTAGGGCGCTGACAACGCCGATCACCACGACCTGCACATTGCACAAGATGTCAAATACAAAAATCCAACTCGCAGAATTCATATTATTTTACAAGGGAAGGAATCGCCAGACATCATTTTGAAGAAGGAATCAAGGTAAGGGCGACGAGTTTATTTATTTGTGCGGTATAATCTTGGTAAGCTTTCGGACTATGACGTCCTTCAACAGGCTATTATACGAGAAACTATGTACACATATACTTGTATTAAAAATAATAAATGGCATATCCTGACCAGGAGCACATGTACTTTTCAGAAGGCAGAGCGCCATCTGATGGAACAGAAATCAACTATTCATTGATTTAGCTTGTTCCCTGATATTGCCAACCCAATTTCTTGATAAATCAAGAAAAGCCATCCACGAACGCGTTTCGTGCTGTTGGCGCTCGTCAGCGTGGAGTAGGCTGTGCCACTGTATACATGTATATATATAGTTCTCTAGTTTCTTGTATAGTAGCCTGTTGAAGGACGTCATAGTCAGAAAGCTCTCCAAGATTATACCGCATAAAGAAACACGTCGCCGTTAGCTTTGATTCAGTCTTCGAAATTCATATTATGTTTTAAAGATACCCTTCCTCTTATACCAAAACGAAATTCAAATATTCAAGTATATATTCATGGAAAAATTTAATGAAGTTGTACCATTTAGCAGTTATATAGAGATTAAGACAATAACTCTGAAAGATATTACAGTGACCTTTATTGAAGATACACAAGATAACCAAGTTAAAAAAAATAAATAAATAACCAGTGGCATCAAAGACTTTTCACTTCCTTAAGTTTTGCCCATGAGTGTTGTATACCCTGCAATTGCCAAAGTTTCAAATGAATATTTTTATAAAATTCTTTTTTTTTCTCTGCAAAATATTATGATAAGTTGACGAGAGAGAGAGAGAGCATCAAAATTAATTGAAAATATATTTCATATAAGTATAAAATACCTATAAACCATTATTTACCTAATATAAATCTGTATTTTCGAAAATATTGAATAAGTTATATATAATAATTTTATTGTTTTAAAAAGTACTAAAAAGTAGTATGGGTACGATTTAATATAAATATTGAATTAGTATGATGAGTTATTTTCACATCGTGTTTTGTCTTCGATGCTTAATTTTTGCTAAAGATTAGAGATAACCATATTCTCAAATATCCTTGTATCTACTCAAATCCAGAGATAAGGTTTCCATTTATAGTGTACTTCGTCCTATCAAAGTGACAGTCAAGAAAACCCCCTCTTTGTCTGGAGGAGAACTCTCTCAAGGTGGGAAAGCCTTCCTTGCTGAAGAAATTTGTACATATACTCGAACATGTGCTCTTGGTCAGGATATGCCTTCGTTATTTCTAATATAACTACTGTATATTTTTCCTTACATTTTATCTACCCTTTATTTACTCATTTATTTGATATTAATTTATCTTTCTGTAACAATAGATTAGAAGAATCAATATAATTGTTTAAATTGTCAATTATCAAAGTGATAGTCATGGGGAGCCAAATTTGACTGCCATCTCCTAGAAGGCCGGGTATTCCCTGGATAGCCAACCAACGGCAGCATCATGGAGATCCTTTACACTGAAGATCCTAATGATACCGTGGAAGCCTACGCTCTTACTGGGACGACAGAAATGGATAGATCCAACAATCACCACAAGATACATGTCTCCATGACATTGCATAATGACACAAGGAAAATTAATAAAAATTTGATAATATCTAAGAATATATTGTATATATTACTATGCTCAAAATCATAACCTAGTAAAAATATAAATTATATTTAGCAATTCTCAAAGAATTGATTTCATCTGATTTCTTAGAACTCTCAATCAACTGATCGATGTATCTCAAGGTAATTTTATGATTGTGCCTTTCTTTGTATTGATAATTTTGCTTTATTCCCTTCCTGGCGTAGATGTTTTACATAATCACTTACTTTTTGGTGAATGGAAGATATATTTTGACTATCATTAGCTGTAAAGTTTGTTCTTTGGTTGCATGTCCTTCCTTCTGAATATATTTATCTATTCTGCTTTTGACTATTTCTGCATATGTTTCTTTATCCTTATTAGATTTAGCTATTTCCGTCAAGTCTCCCTTGATATAATTAAAGTTAGTTTCTAAGCATTTCTGTATTTTGTTTACATTATGGAATAATTTTATCAGTTCAGATACACTATCCTTTATCTAATATATTATTCCTTTCAAGTATCCTATGTCATATTTACTTAGATTTTTCTTATTACTTTCGTATTTATGGTAAACGGTTTGCGGATTTCGACAAATTAGAAAGAGGGAAAGAGTTGCGGCGATATATGATTCCCTCTTTCTAACTTTCGTATCTATCTGAAAAATATTTAAATATTTGATCCAATCGGTTATTAATCGGTTAACTTCCTAAACGAGGCATGAGAAGAAATGAATTGAGCAGGTGTCACCTATGATGGCTATGAGAAGCAGAGACCCAATCAACGGGACAATATCCCGGACACCGTAGAAATAATGACATACATCTATTAAAGCCTATATTTTCGTATAGATGAAGACAAACTCAAAACATTTTAAGAAGCTTTTCAATTATATTTTAATACAAAGCAATAAAGCGCCATCTATATATGACGAATATTGACATTAAGATGCGAATGTTTATTTTCACAAATAAATCAAATGTAATTCTACTGTCCTAATATCTTATGTCCACAGTTTGCTTAAATACCATTTTTAAGATTCCACTCTTCAGTGTAGCATATAAAAGCAGAATGATCCAATACAGTATTAGAGCTCTAAAGAAGCAGTCTGGTAGATTAAATTGGCGAAACCGCTGGGAGGGTTCACCACTGATAAGCCAAGCCCTCCCAATATTTTTTCATCGCAGTAAGGACAGTAGAAGTTTGATTTATTTGTGAAAGAAACACTCGCGTCTTAATGTCTTCAATCGGTATAATTATATTTTAACAACAATGAATTTTAATCATGCATATATTTTTTTAAAGGATCGGAAATTATTTATTTCTTATGTATGTTTTATTTCTAAATTCTCTAAAAGTTATTAAATATAAAGTAGTTAAGAATATAGCACATGAGATATTGGAAAGATTCTGAAGAAAGGTGACTCACCAAGAAGACGAAAAGGCTGAGGTTATTCATGCTTCGACCGGTAATCTGCAGCATAACAAGATGTTATATAGCGAAGGCATTGAGTTCGGTTAAAAGCTTTAAAAAACGCTAAACGTTTAACCTTATTGTGAAATCAAATGGAGACCTGGAGCTGAATGAAGATAATATGAAGGAAGTATCCCCACACTGGACTTGGTGAGTGAAGTGTGGGCCAACTGAATAGCTAGGAGAGTCCAGGATGGACTTACCTGGAGAAGACAAGTGAAGAGTGAGATGGACGCTCCAGCATTTATACCATGTCGATAAGATCCCAGACTTCAGCTCCCGTGAGACAAGCCATCTGGACCGATGTTATCTCTACAGAACTTTTCCCTACTTACCTAATTGATAGGAATGGGAACCTTTCCACGTCAAGTTATCATAGATGACATTACATAATGGATCACAACCACACTTCTGAATATACAATGGTAATATGCAAAAATGTTCATAAGAAATAATATGAAAGTAAAAAAAATCTTGCTACCCATCTTAATATATCTTTATCTATTAACACCTTAAATATAGATATATTTGCACTTGTGTGATATAGAAAAAAGTTGTGAAAGTTCGCTATCTCTCATATAGGAAATGTGTTTATCTAAACTTATATATAAAGAATAATTGTAGTATTGATATTAAGGGAATTAAAAAGTGGTTGAAATAATTTGAATAGAGAGCGGTATGCAAATAGATATTTATTTTATAGATTACTATTTTATTTTTGATTGAAGAATATCTGGTTCGTTACGCTAGTTTTTTTTTTTGGACACGCGCATGACGTGTAAAAGCCGATTTATAAGCTTGGTTCCGTTGTTAAATCTTGCGGTTAAATATTTTAAATATTTATTGAGACATTCAGAAAATTCACCTAAAAATAATAATATATTCATTTTGTTTATCTTTTACTCTTCATTATTTTCTATTTATATATAATAAGAACACATATATATTGTAAGAAATGAAGGCATTTAAGCACGAATGTTTCTATTTCATTCAAATCAAACTTCTACTGTCCTCACTGAGATGAAAAAATAATTAGGAGGGCTTTGCTCATCGGTGGTGAACCCTCCCAGCAGTTTCGCCAATTTAATCCACCAGACCGTCTCTTAGAGCTCTAATACTGTATGGGACGATACTGCTTATATACGCAGCACTGAAGGGTGGAATCTCAGAAATGGCTTTCAGGCACACTATGGACATAAGCTTTTAGGACAGTAGAATTACATATAAATATTTGCATCGAGCAATGCTCTTCCGTAAACAATAAGGACAGATCCAGTTTGGCATAAATTAATATAAAGCAATAACACACCATCTATATATAGGCAATGAAATCATTTAAGCACGAAGGTTTCATCGCAGTAAGGACAGTAGAAGATTGATTTGTATGTAAAAGAAACATTCATGCTTAAATGCTTTCATTTCTTTTATATAGATGGCGCGTTATTGCTTTACATATATATTGTGACGAAGAAATAATTTTTTAATTAAGTTATTCAATGAAACTATTCAACAGATTATATAAATATATATTAATCTTTTATGTAAAATAATTATCAAAATATCTCTTTGCTTGCTTGCTCAAGATTCTCTAGCTGTAAATAGTTTTTTGCTGACTTGTTAATAATTGCCGACTTGTCGCCGTGACGTCATCAATAAATACTTTTACATCTTAGGATATTTCAAGGCTTGATTTCTACGCTACAACTGGTGAAGAAGCTGGATCGATACCCATTCAGAAAAAAACGTAAAATTGATTCGGTTGAGCAAGAAGAAACAACCATGACCATCAAGAAAGAAGCAACAAATCAGGTAGGTTCATTTTTTATACAACATCTACCTAGAAACCCCTCAATGTTCTCTGGTGAGGGTTCTGAAGATCCCCATAACTGGTTGAAAAAGTATGAACGTGTGGCGAAGCATAACCAATGGGATGAAACACTTTGTCTCGCCAACGTTTACTTTTATTTGACCGGCACTGCTCTCAAATGGTTTGAGAACAATGAGGAGAGCATCCTGACATGGACGGAGTTCATGTCCCAGTTAAAATCAGTTTTCGGAAAAAACGAAAACTTGAGGTTACGAGCAGAGAAAACCTTAAAAACTCGCGCACAATTAAAAGGTGAAAGCACCGAATTTTATATTCAAGACGTCCTGCGCCTCTGCAAAGAGGCAGACCCTCATATGAATGAGCAAGATAAAATATCCCATTTGATGAAAGGGATAGCAGAGGAGCTCTACCAGGCACTTCTCCCAAGAGATGCACATACCACTCAACAATTCGTCACCGAGTGTCGCCGCATTGAAGCGCTACATTGTAAGCGAGTGACCCCAACCAGGTACGAGCGACTACCAAATGTGGCGTCTCTCAGTGATCATGATGACAGGGCAGATCTGTCATCTATGATTAGGCAAATAGTTCGCGAGGAGGTACAGCGAGCATTAGCCTCTCCTAGAGAAGAACCAGAAATTTCTGCAATTGAACATATGGTGCAGCAAGAAATTGAAAAAACAATTGCGCCAATTTCTAGAAGTGTCCCTCAAAATAGAGCGCCAAGGCCATTACCAAGCCCTAGGTACGAGTTCCAACCCAGAAATTTCCAACCTAGACCGCAGCAGCCAAAACAATTAAACGGAAGACGCGATACCAACGAATGGCGAACCACGGAAGGTAAGCCAATCTGTTTCCACTGCGGAGCCCTGGCCACGTCGTGCGCTACTGCCGTGACAGGAGGAGAGAATATGAAGGAGAACAAACTTGGAATTACAAACAGAGAGATAGGCTAGAGCCTAGAACATTCTATAATTCTCGGAGCAGCCAAGAGCCCAACGACGACCTGCCAAGAGAAAATAGACGCCGCTACCGAAGCCCCTCTCCTCACACTGGCCGAAAAGGACAATATTCGTCTCCTGATAGAAGAGCCAGCCAGTCGCCTCGCCGTTCCCGTCAGGAAAACTAGAAGATGCGTCCTATTTTGGAGGTAAGGCCGCAAAATTTATAAATCCTCCCTTATCGACTACATTAGAATTAAAAGAAAATTACATAGACATTAAAATAGAAGGAAAAATGACGCGTGCCCTCGTCGACTCAGGAGCCTCATATTCTGTCATTTCTGAGAGGTTCAGACTCAAACTAAAAAAAATAATGTTTGCCGAAACTGACGTCACATTACGAGTAGCCAACGGTAAAATTGTAAGACCAAAAGGACGCTGCACACTGAAACTGGACTTGAATGGACTACAGGAAAGCTTTGAATTTGTCGTTATGGAAGACTGTAGTCACGAAGTTATTCTTGGTTGGGACTTTTTAAAGTTATCTAGGGCGATAATTGATTCAGCTGACGACACACTCTTCTTAGAAAAATGTCTTTTTGAGGATACCCCTAAGAACAGCTCACCTCTCTACTCGGAATTGGAATATAGAATCGAACCCGCCTCTATTCAGTTAATAGAAGTAGCAAGTCGTGACATTCCTAATGACGCAATTGTGGTGGCAGAATGTTGAAAAGAGCTATTGCTGGAAAGAGAACTAACGGCTCCCTCCTCTGTCATTTCACTTACCAATAACCGAGGTAAACTTTGGGTGGTGAATTGGAGTCCATATCCGAAACTAATCCCACAGGGGATGCATGTAGCCGATAGTGCTGTCATCGAAGATAGTCAATTATGTACTCTAGCCGATTGTAACCAAGTTGAAACAGAGGCGGAACATTCTGAAGACCCAAAAACCTCGGAATTTTTTATAGATGATTCGCTTGATGAATCTCAAAAAGAAAAATTAAGAAATTTGTTAAAAAACTATACAGATATTTTCGAATTTAATAAAAGAAAACAATTCAAGGACGTCAATGTTAAACACCGAATTAACACTGGAGACCACCTACCGACCAAAACAAAGACCTTACCGAGTTGCACCAAGAGAACGCCAAATTATTCAGGATGAGGTAAACAAGATGGAATAACTTGACATCATTCAGCCCTCTGAAAGTCCGTGGGCCTCACCTGTAGTATTGATAAGAAAAAAGGATGGAAGCTGGAGATTCTGCGTCGATTACCGCCGCCTTAACAAAATAACAAAAAAGGATGTCTACCCTCTCCCAAGGATCGACGACACTTTAGACTGCTTACGGGGAGCTAGATTTTATTCTTCCATGGACCTCCAATCAGGGTACTGGCAAATCGACGTAGAAGAATCGGACCGTGAGAAGACAGCATTTATAACTCCAGATGGACTGTACGAGTTCAAAGTAATGCCATTTGGGTTATGTAATGCTCCAGCTACCTTCGAACGAATGATCGATAATCTTCTGAAGGGTCTTAAGTGGACTATTTGCTTGTGTTACCTCGATGACATCATCGTTTTTTTCAGATGGCTTTGAAGAACATCTAAGACGCCTTCAACTTGTATTAAATTGCCTTAAGAAAGCCGGATTATGTCTCAATTCCAAGAAATGCAAGTTTGGTGCAAAAACTATCACGGTTCTTGGACATGAGGTGAGTGAAAATGGAATTCGTCCCGACCAAGAAAAGATTCGAGCAGTCCGCGACTTCGCTACGCCAAGGTCATTGAAGGAAGTTAGAAGTTTTCTTGGCCTTTCATCCTACTACCGCCGCTTCATACCCAATTATGCCCACGTAGCCCAACCCTTGAATGACCTTTTGAAGAAAGACTCAGCATTTAATTGGAACCAGGAAGAGCAAAATGCATTTGAAGCTCTCAAGTCAGCGTTAATTTCCGAACCCGCTCTTGGACATTTTGATTACTCATCCCCAACCGAAATACACACTGACGCAAGCAACTACGGAATAGGAGCAGTATTAGTGCAGATACAAAAGGGAAAGGAAAGAGCCATTGCTTATGCATCCAGAACCTTAAATAAGGCAGAAAAAAATTATTCAACCACAGAAAGGGAATGCCTTGCCATCATTTGGGCTATCAATAAATTCCGACCATATGTCTTTGGACAGCCGTTCACTATTGTTACAGACCACCACTCTTTGTGCTGGCTGACCAACCTCAAAGACCCATGTGGGAGGTTAGCAAGATGGGCACTTAGGCTGCAAGAGTTTGACGTCACTGTCGTGTATAAGAGCGGAAGGAAACATCAGGACGCAGACTGCTTATCAAGAAGTCCATTAGAATACAGTGAAGATATGGAGGAAGATATTCCAAGCATAGTGACTTTGCAGAACTTTAGCGAAGAGCAGATGAATGATCAAGCTCTTAGAAAAATTGCTGACCAATTACAAAGTACTCCTAATAATACCTTTGTAAAAATCGATAACACGCTCTACAGAAAAAATTATGATCCAATGGGGAAACCATGGCTTTTGGTGGTTCCACGCCATTTAAGGCAGGAATTACTGAAAAAATTCCATGATTCACCCACTGCTGGTCACCTCGGATTTACTAAAACCTATGACCGAATAAGAAAAAAGTATTACTGGCCCGGAATGTATAGAACGGTTAGAAAGTATGTGGCACACTGTTCAGATTGTCAGAGGCGTAAACATCAGCCCCAACTCCCCTCAGGGCACTTACAGCCAATACCTGTTCCTGAAGTTGCTTTTGAAAAGGTAGGAATGGATCTCCTGGGGAGACTTCCAACATCAGAAGGTGGCAACCGTTGGATTATTGTATGTACGGACTACCTAACGAAATATGCGATAACTAAAGCCCTACCCACAAGTGAATCCATGGAAGTTGCCAAATTCTTCATTGAAGATGTCATCTTAAAGCACGGCGCGCCGAGGGAATTAATCACGGATAGAGGAAGGAACTTCACATCTTCAATGATAAGTGATCTGAACAACCAGTGCAGAATAACCCATCGGAAGACGACCGCCTATCACCCCCAGACAAACGGCCTCACGGAGAGGTTGAATAAGACCATAGCAGACATGCTGTCCATGTATGTAGATGTCAACCAGAAAGATTGGGACAGGATTCTTCCATTCGTTACATTTGCATACAACACAGCAAAACAAGAGTCAACTGGGTTCACCCCATTTTTCCTTGTACACGGGCGTGAAGCCGAGACTCCACTGGACGTGTTATTCCCCAAGTTATTGCCAGAAGACGACGATTTCATCCAAACTCTAGGGGCAAGAGCCGAAGAAGCACGAAAACTGGCACGTATCCACTCCATGAGATCTCAAGATAGCAATAAACAACGCTATGACGCCCATCACAGAAATATAATTTATCAGCCTGGAGATCTTGTATGGATCTTTATCCCTGTGCGTAAAGTGGAATATTCGGAGAAACTAATGAGACGTTACTTCGGCCCATACAAAGTAACCCGAAAAATATCTGATGTGACCTATGAAGTTGAAACATTCGGAAACCAGCAAGGTCGTCGTAAAACAAAAGATTTAGTTCACATTTGTAGGATGAAACCATATTTAAACCCAGAGGACCAGGAGGACCACCTAGAAGAGGACCCAGAAGATGACTCGACAAACTTCCAGGAAGAAGACATCCCCACTGAACGAACACAACAACCACAGACCCGCGTAGAGATCTCAGGCCCTATCACCCGTTCTCGAGCCTTGAGACTGAGGATGTAAGTCTCCTTCTGAGCATCGGGTCGATGCTCTTTATAGGAGGAGGCTATGTGACGAAGAAATAATTTATTAATTAAATTATTCAATGAAACTATTCAACAGATTATATAAATATATATTAATCTTTTATGTAAAATAATTATCAAAATATCTCTTTGCTTGCTTGCTCAAGATTCTCTAGCTGTAAATAGTTTTTTGCTGACTTGTTAATAATTGCCGACTTGTCGCCGTGACGTCATCAATAAATACTTTTACATCTTAGGATATTTCAAGGCTTGATTTCTACGCTACAATATTGTGTCATTGATATCTATAATAGTGTGAGCAGGTTTTGTAACTTATCCAACTGCCCATTCAACATTACAATTACACTAGTTTACACGACATTCTTGTACAAAATCCTGGATGAATTCATTAGTATCGTTCAAATTTTAGCTCAAATACCGCCGTATAATGCTGGTACTTGAACTTTGACCAAATGTCAAACGGCTCTAGAGCTTTTGCTAATTAGGATAGCTGGTTATAAATGACTGGTATTTCAGCATTGAGCGCATTAAGCCAAGGGAATGCTCTCGTACTACATTTTGTGGACTCTTGAAAAGAAAATAGTTGTTCTTCGTGAAGAAATTTATTGAGGAAGCACAAAATTGCAATATCGTCACACTTCATGCAATCTCTTTCCTGTGATTACACCGTTCCACGCAAATCTTCTATTGACGAAAGCAAAGCTGTAAATTTTCAAGTGATAAGCCTTTTAATGAGTCTCATTGTTTTTGTTTTCACAAAATTAACAGCGTCAAACCTGGTTCTTTTCAACGCAGACTTGATCTTGTGGAAGTAGAAAGAGTCAAATAGTGCAAGATCAGGTTTTAACATAGTAATGCTAATCTAAGCATCTTTAGATAATCTTACTCTTCAGATAATCTTTCTTTCTTCTTGATGCTGTATAGCTCGACAAGAATATGCCCATCTAAGGAAAGTCCTAGTCTTAGTCTGAAGGCCAATTCAGTTTTTTATTTTGGAAAGGTGGAACTAATTTTAAAGCCGGCTCTGATTGAGTGCATAGTTGCAATCAACACAGTTATCCTTTACTAAATTCACTTCAATATGAAATGTAGGTATGAGGCCACAACTGGCTACAAGAACCTGGCCAGACACCATCAACTAGAATATTGCTCCCTTCCTCAGCACCTACTCCAATGTCTTGACAGACTGCGCTGAGATAAAGTCGACCAAGTACTCATTAGCAGAATTGGTCAAAGGATGCTGCCGCTGACCTGGCCTTGCTCAAGGCCTCTGTTTTCTGCTGCTTTTTAGCTGAGCCACCGTGTCACTAGCAGTTTACATGTCCCGGCTTGTCCAAAAAAAGGCAAGAGCTTCCTTTTCTTGACGCCCTCAAATTCGTCATATCGTAGCCATCTTCCTTCATAATCTCAGCCCAGTTCCTGCTTGTTAGGAAAGAATTCACATCTTTGCCCCTGTCAATGAAGACAAATTTACTCTTTTTTTATATATCGACTTAAAATCCTTCGACAAAAATTAGAAAAAGAAAAATAAAATCGCCAAGGATGAGTTTTTTATATTTTTTTCTCTTATTTTTCTAACGCTTTTAATTTCTCAATGCGGGGATATTCTTTTGTTGATTTCTCAGCATTGCCTGGTCGTTTTTATATGGAATCCACAGCATCATGCCACCCCCCATCCTCCTGGTGGTTTTCCACAATATCCCATAGGGGTTGGATAATTCATCTCAACGATCCTCCTTGTCGAAAAGCGCAGAGTATGAGACATTATGATATTTAACAATTTGTATTGACTTACGAGGGGGGGTTATATACATATGACAAGTATAGCGTGAGATGGGTATAAATTATCACCTCACATAAATAGACACGTGTGCACATACATACACTGAACATCGAAAAATATATGTTATAGAAAAATTATTTTATTTCAAAATTATAATTTCATAGATTAAACTATTCTGTTAAATCGACCGCCAGAGGTCGCGCTTTCCCTTTATATAACCTATTGTTGTTGTTTCCTGAGGGCCGGCTCAAAACCTTTTGTAAATTATGTAAATAAGTTTTTAATTTTTTAAAAATTCTTACGCCTTAAGTCAGGCATTGCTTTTCTCAATTTATGTTTTTTTCATAAGCTAAATTAAAGCGATAATGATCTAAACTATTTTATCATTCTGTTCACGACTGCATAGCAATATCACATACTCATGGATTCCAAGATCAAGCAAATGCTCAACAACTCCAATCCTTGAAAAATATTAGCAAATTCAATTCTCAATATCAAAATCTTATCATCCTAACATATATACATTTAAAAAATATTCCGGGATACTCCCCCGGAGATAAACAGTCTTCGTCGACATAATTAAATGGGCTCTTCGACGATTCCCTTTATTTACAAATATAGGAAAAACGTGTAGGTCCGCGATTTTTCGAAAGCAGTGATTACTAGTCCATTGTGCCAGTGAGGCCTCTTCCAAATATCCAGGTCTGGATATCTGATGGTTGCTGAAAGATTTGGTAGCAATCGGAATGGCAGACCGGAATTGGCAGCCGGTCCAATACCTGTGGTCGAGCGACTAGGCGCTGTAACCATAGACTTTGCAGTATGGCCGAGACAAGGCAGGATGTGAAAGGTGAGATAGGGCATGTGAGGCAAGGCGCACATCCGAATCGGCGACATGCCGAAAGAAGCAGGAGCTCCGTAGCGTTGTCCAGATGACGCCATGTCTCCAGTGGCTTCCCACCTCTTCACAAGCCGGGTGATAGTGTCGCCGCAAGGCCCGGTAGCTCCAGCAAGAGACGTGCGGAGAGGGATGTGAGCCGCTGAAACTATTGGGCCATCCGTCGAACTGTGATGACCTGGCCTAGCTACGCGATGAGGAGGATGGGAACTCTCCTTGATCAGGCGTTTGCAGAAGATTCTTTGTGAGTGGAATGTACGCAAGGACGTTACTCGAGGATATGGAAGGATGAGGGTTGTGTCGATCAAGTTATCGAAGCGCCATCCTACCCATCACGAGGGGACTAGAAGCTCGGGTGAGTGCAAGAAGCGGCAGTCGCCCATGACTCGATCTCTGAGAGTCGTGGAGGCTGAAGCCGATGTTTCAGATTGATTATCTTCTCAAGAGATGAAGACTCAGCCGCCGGAGGGAGAGCCGGACGTCAGAAGCAGGTCTAGGGGATAGACACATCCTACTCTCGGCTAGCCAGGAGTGAGGACACCTGGGAGTCCTTGAAACAGAATAACTGGAGCTGGATTACCATTCCTCTCACGGATATCGGCCGCGCCAGAACGTCGATAGTAAACGAAGCAGTGCGGTCGAGCCACCAGGGAAACCGCGTCTATCTTGCCTGAAGTCTTAAGATGGTAGTATCACTGGGCTTGTAGACCTGAAGATGGTATAAGACCGAGGGAGGAGAGCACTATACTATTGGCCGCTATTTCCCACCCGGCAAGAAAGAGGCCGCGGACAAAAAGGACCTTGCGGTGATCGCTCGCCCTTAGCAATTCTTATATGTGCTGGTATTGGACAAAAGTTCCCAATCTTGGAGTCAAGATGACCCTTAGATGGTGATTTACTCCCTGTTTCAGAAAAATCGTAAAAGGAACGGTGTAGTTTCTTCATCCACCGCACCAAAGGTCTAGGCTCTTAGTGACGTTCATTTTTTATCCTGAGACGCATGCTTAAATTCTTCAAAGATATTCAGACAGTCGTGCGGTTTTCATTCAGATGGGCGAACCTATTGACCAACGTCCACCATGCATAAGCAGTATGCTTAGTTCGAAGTTAGTAGTGGATCTGTGGCGACACTACTCGACGATGCTATGAAGAGCATCGAAGCCATTACTGCCAGGCAAGTTTGAACCACTTTTATGCAGATTTAAGTTCTGAGATAAAATACCTCATAGTCCCGCGTATCACCGATGTACCTATATTTCACGAGCAAGATGGCACATCTAAGCAAGCTCCTCCCCCCCCCCCCCCCCCCCAGGAAGCATCGACTGATGCACATTATCTATCACTGCTTTACCTTCGACTCTGCCGCCGTGAAGAAAATTGACTACCATTTGCGACAATTCGGGGCATATCATGGAGGGGCGAGTCACTTTGGAGATCACTTTTAAGCAAAACGAGATTCACTGTATCAATTTGAGATTTCGCGTAAAGAAATAACTTGAGCTATCCGCCGCTTGCCGCTGGAAAAATTGGCTAGTTGGGACGAGCTACCCTGTGAGATGACCCAGGGATTCGAGGAATTCTTTGTGACTGCGCTTATCAAGTCTTCGAGGCATCCCAGCTCTGCGGAGTCCTGCCCCCATCCATGCGGCGCAGTGAAGTCTGCCTTGTTCCAAAACCGCAAGGTGGTCTGGGTCTCGCCGGACTGCGACCTATCTCGTTACCGCCAACAGAATACCGAGTTCTCCTCAGCAAAGTCCCTTATCTGAGTCCTCATCTTCCAAACACTGTACCGGAATGTCAAAGTTGCGCTGTTTCGGTAAGAACATCATCCTGGAACATATCTCGCGGCTCTGATGAGGTCGCCATTCTTTGTAGGGATAGCAAGCCACTGGCCGTCATCGTCATAGACCTAGCGTCTGGACCGAAGCTTCTTGGTATCTCTTTTGACCTCCATCGGGTTGTCGCTAGTTTTCATAGATGGATGCTTCTACTCTACCTTGGCGCAAAAGCCATGAAGAGGATCGACGGGCTGGAGGATCTACAGTGTTCTATCTGCTCAACGGGGCAACGTTATGGCGTAGGTTGATGACATCGAACTGTCCATCCGAGAATATGGGAAACTCGAACTAGTCAAGAAGATCTTTGAAAACATACAGTGTGCGTCAGGGATCAAGGTGAACTTCGGAAAGAGTCAGAACATATGGTGCGGAAGGTGGAAGAACCGTGCTGACCCACTGTTGGGCATATATTGGGACAACGAGAAGATCACCATCTTGGGGACCATCGTGACTTAGAGACCCGGAACTACTGTCCAAGATAAACATCTTAACGTGTTATTGGAGCGTGCGATATCAAATGGATCCCACCATCAATGAGTGGCCTCTTCCTTGCTGGGCGGACGAAGGCAGCCAAAAGCCGGCCAGTCTAATCTGTGCTCTTCTACCACCCCCCATCATTAAGCCTATCTTCCCAGGTAAACTACTATTTCAGAGCTATAGGCCCGTATGACGAGGTTTTTTCGGAAGCACCTCGTGGCTTCCAAGTGGCGTATTGGCGCTGCCAGTTTCCATGGTTGGCAAGGGACTTGTCGACAACTCCGACTGTCGTGTCTCAAGAGCGTTCAGGCGGCGCAATGCGGA